>OZ008367.1:35846478-36278978 GCA_963931995.1 Phaonia tiefii
GTGGAAGCGTTAAAACAGCAGATTTAATTTTTTCTTGTCCAGATTGCCAAAAATTACAACAATTCTTCCTGCTATAACTTGAAATAAATGCATCTTGGTAATTTCGATCAGGTGAATTTGACAAGGTCGGCTCTTGATATAAAAAATAAAAATGCCTGCAATTCCTACTGCTTCTACCTTATTTATTTTACCATGTTCAGTGTCATGTGAAAAAAATTCACGTAATTCGAGCAGTTTTACAACTTCGTGACTTTTTGAATAAAATCTGGAAAATAATGCGGAGGAGGTAGCCATTCGTAGCTCATTTTATCAATATTTGCCGTGGCTGTGCGCCGGTGAGTCGTCTTGGTTGAAGATCACGTTTTTATTCGCCTATTGCGGTCGTTTTGGCTTCAAATCAATTTCGTATCTTTCCATATTAATTCCCCGTTCAAGTTAATCGGTGTGAATCACCCCGAATGCGTACCAAAAAATTGTCGGCATTACATATGTCCGTGAAGACAAATTCCTAATGTATCTAGCAAAGACACAAACCACATCCATTTACACAGCCAAGGATTTTTACAAATTATCATGATGCGTCGTTCTTTTTTTATCAGAATTCTCTGAAATTAGAAACTAAATTGTTGGATGGGAGCTGAAAATACAAAAAATATTTGGCATTCCCGAAATCAGCTCATCAATTCGTAACTATTAACTACATCATATTACACCGATGTGTCCCATTCGAACTATTTAACACAATCCTAATTTCCCACTTAGGGTTGCGTATAGTATCATGTAATCTCCATGTTCATTACTTGACCAACAGCTTCTCATAATTTTCGAACTTTAATTTAAAAAGAAAATAATTAAAATCATATAAAATAATACAACAAACATTCACAAAGAAAATTCCCCTGACTTCAACAGAAACCTAGTTGTCTGGCTAATCCACAATTATTTTCCTCCTCATTGTTCTTTCTGTTTGCATTCAAGCGAGTGACCTTTAGCGCATAGCCGTTGGTTTTCCCAGCATTTTCACTTTTCTTTGCCGCGCGAATTGAAAACGAAATTGATTTTTAACACGCCAATGCAAAATAATGAATGTCCATGAATAATATAAAGAAACGAATTAACACTATTCAGGAGAATTATGTCAAATAGTGGACTACTTTAAGAGCTTGGCTGCTCTGCTGCTCCATTCAAAAGGAAGGGCGGACAATGCCGTTCTATTCTAGCTAGAGTGACTAGAGTGGCGTGTAACATGCAACTTGTATTGTGATTGGGGGTCTCTTCATGGAGGTGTTATGGTTAAGTAAACCTAAAACTAGGTTCAACATACAACCTAAACGCGATCGTCATAGAAAAGCAAACAAAAAAGATCCCTTAGATTGAAATCTAAGTCAGTGGAACTTTCTTAGATTACAAAGGAAGGCAAGCAGAAACCAAACCACAACCATTAAGAACCACGACATCGTTGCCTTTTAATGGTGTTGAATCGCATTGAGTTGAATCGGATCGGATCTCATTTGAATCGCACAAACCAAACCAACAAATCTCATGAAGTTGAAAAAAAATTAAATTTTCTCATAAAATGATTTACGTTGAAAGAGGAATAATCAAATGTGTCGTCGTTCGACGTCCATCACTGCAACATAAATCACGTGCAATATGATTCACTTCTATGACTCTCGAGTTTATCGGTTGCATTTGAAATCCAAAAGCGTAGCTGCGCGAGTGCGCTGCGCTACTTCTCATAACGGGTGTTTATGTAGTCAACGGGGAGGGAGGTTTTCTATGTTGGATAGGATTTTGTTTTAGTTTCCCAAAAACCGGATACTGGGCAATGGTCAATGGGATTTGCTTTAGGGAAATATGATAATTTTATTTTTTTGCCTTTGGGAGAAGATAAATATGATCTCATAATTAAAATTAGTAATAATATGGGATATGGGAGAAGAGTTTTGAAAACTCGAAAATTGTCATTTTGGGAACCCAAATGACTGCCACATTATAAAAGTTTAGACATGTAATGAGTTATGCTGAGCTATGCAGTAACATACATTTTGTGAATAACAACTAATTTGTATTTTAGTTGTTGAAATTTGTATGAAATTAAGATTATTCAGATTAAGAAAAAATATCTCAGTTTTCGTCTTTTTGCTCATCTGCAAGTGAAAATGTGTGTTCTTCAATAGAGAACTAAATTGAGTTTTTGGGGTAAAAGCGATTTTATAATTCAGTTCAATGCAATACAGTCCAACTCAATTGAGGTCAATTTAATTCAATTCAATTAAATTAAATTTAATTCAATTCAGTTCAATTCAATTCAAATCAATCCAAATTAAATTAAATTCAATTCAATTCAATGCAAATTTAATTCAATTCAATTCAATGCAAATTTAATTCAATTCAATTAAATTCATTTCAATTCAACTCAATTCAACTCATTTCAATTCATCACTATTCAGTTCAATTCAATTCAACTCAACTCCATTCACTTTAAATCAATTCAGTTCAATTCAATTCAATTCAATACATACAATACAATTCCATTCCATTTAAATCAATTCAGTTCCATTCAATCCAGTGTAATTCAATTCAATCCAGATCAATTCAATTCAATTCCATTCCCTTCAATTCAATTCAATACAATTGAATGCAATTCAATTCAGTTCCATTCAAATCAATTCAATTCAATTCAATTAAATTCAAATCAACTCATTTCAGTTTAATTCAATTCAATTCAAGTCAATTCAATGCAATTCAATTCAATTCAATTCAATTCAATTCAATTCAATTCAATTCAATTCAATTCAATTCAATTCAATTCAATTCAATTCAATTCAATTCAATTCAATTCAATTCAATTCAATTCAATTCAATTCAATTCAATTCAATTCAATTCAATTCAATTCAATTCAATTCAATTCAATTCAATTCAATTCAATTCAATTCAATTCAATTCAATTCAATTCAATTCAATTCAATTCAATTCAATTCAATTCAATTCAATTCAATTCAATTCAATTCAATTCAATTCAATTCAATTCAATTCAATTCAATTCAATTCAATACATACAATTCCATACCATTCCATTTAAATCAATTCAATTCCATCCAGTGTAATTCAATCCAGATTAATTCAATTCAATTCCCTTCGAGTCACTTCAATTCAATTCCCTTCAATTCAAGTCAATCCAATTCATTTCAGTTCAAGTCAATTCAATTCAATTCAATACAAATGAATGCAATTCAATTCAGTTCCATTCAAATCAATTCAATTCAATCCAGTTTAATTGAGTTCAATTCAGATTACTTCAATTCAATTCGTTTCAATTCAATTCAATCCAATTCAATTCAATTCAGTTCAATTACATTCAATTCAATGCATTTCAATTCAAGTCCAAGTGGCGGCATCGCAGTGCCAGCCTTGCCATATCTTGAATATATCAGCCGGGTGGGACTTAATGAATGGGTTTTAAATTTCATTTTATGTTTGTTAAATATTAATTGCCGTGATTAGAATTTCAATTCAATTCAATACAATTGATTGCAATTCAATTCAGTTCCATTCAAATCAATTTAATTCATTTCAATTCAATTCAATTCAATACAATTGATTGCAATTCAATTCAGTTCCATTCAAATCAATTTAATTCATTTCAATTCAATTCAATTCAAATCAATTCAGTTCAACTCAATTAATTTCAATTCAATTTAATTCAATTCAATTACATTCAATTCAATTCAAGTCGATTAGGTGACATCGCAGTGCCAGTCTTTAGCAGCAGATTCTGAATATATCAGCCGGGTGCGACTTAATGAACAGCTTTTAAATTTCACTTTATGTTTTTGAATATTAATTGCTGTGATTAGAATTTAAATTTTTAAGTTTCACTTGATGCGTTTTTAATTTAAGGAGTGGTTTTAAGTTTAAAATTATGTGTTTTGAATTTCTTTTTTATTGATTTATTTATCGACGGTTCTAATTTTCGAATTTCAAAGCTGCTTCTACAATTCAACTATTGATGTCATTTAAACATCCATTTGAATTTTAATTGGTTTATTTTAAAATTCAAATGAATATTTCAAACATAAGTTGGAGAATTTCCAATACACTTTTGAAATTTTAAATAATATTTTTAAAAATGGTGTAGGTAGGCCATTGAAATTGGCCAAAATAGTGAGTGGTCTGTTTAAACAGCTTAGCTGCGTTTTAGTTGTAGATTATCCCATTTGAAGTGGCAGATGTCACATTAGGGTTTGTATATATACAATTTCAAGATACCATTAGTCATGTTTTGCTGCAAAAAAATCGGCTAAGGGTTTTGAATATGGTGAAAGATACCGAAAAAGAAAAATTATAAACTTAGCGAAACTGATTCGTGTCGCTAAATCTTCGCTATGTGCTTCATACAAAACAAGCGATTATATAAGCAAGCGGTGTAACCTAAACACGCATTTGGTTAAACGTTGGTTTTGACATTCAAATGACATTCAAATGAAAATTGTGTCGTTGTTGCTAACTAAATCCAGTTTTAAACAGCAATGCATTCTTTCTTGTAAAATAATAAAATTCGAAAAAAACGAACCCATTGAAATATACTAATGAGATTATTAAAAAAATAAACATATCTCCCCCCAACAAATTCAAACAAAAAAATTTTTAATTTACCTCCAGAAACAATGAAATCAACCAACATTGAGCCAGGGCAACACCACCAGAGACAACCGCATAAAATGTGCAAATGCGTATTTATGGTCATTGTTGCTCAACACACGAAATGCACCTGCTCAAAAATACATAAACTACAACAAAAAATAAAAAATCTTAATATTTTGCGCGCTTTTTTTGGTTTTCTTTGGATATCAAACTCCTCGGCTTTGGTTCAAGAAACCACAAGGAAGTGAAAACAATGGTCACATGCATGCAACCTGCCTGGCTGTGCCTCAACGCATGAGCAACAACGCAACACAAATCTGATCACAAGAACAACAAACCAAGGAAACCTGGTGTTTTGAGACCCAAACCAAAACAAAAAAAAGGGGTCAGTCATCCAGTCATGTTTGCCAAAAGCCTCAAAGTGAACAAAACCAGTTTGTTGATCTTTTTGGGGTTTAATTACTTTGGTTTTTGGGAACAAAGTTTGGTTTATTTGAGCAAATGTTGAGCTAAATCAGAAGAAGAATAAGAGATGTTATTTAGCTTTAAAAAGAAACAGCTGCTAAATTGTTTTGTGTTGTATTAAATAAATGACCATTTGAAATTATCATTTATGAGGAAGTGGGATATAAGAAGGGGCATACATGAAAAAATGAACAAAGAAATACAATTTAGTTAACATTATTACAGTGCACCTTGTGGCCTGGCTGTGACATCGACGAAGGAATGGTAAATATGTGTGCGCGACTAATGTATGCTACAACGCGGGACTGTATTCCAAATCCGGGCCTAATTTAATATCATTTAACGGCGTTAATTTGGAATGAAATTGGGAATTGTAATTATATATAGAACAAATACAATGATAGTGACGTATTTTCATTTAAAACCGTTTATCATTTCAATTGACAAACGGAATTTAGATTTTGCATTAAGTCAGTTGCTGCACGCTGAAAAATATCAGTCCCAGCAACATATTGCAGGAACCCTGTACATGTTTGGAAGCATTGCTTTCGTGAATTGAATTTCTGCTGATTTTTGTTTCTATATGGTGTCAGACAGTAACCTTTCCAACAGTTTTCAACAAACAAAACCACATTAGGGCCACAAATATATATGCTAAACCTATTAATCATTGTGCCCCAACCATGTTATATTGAATAGCAAACATAATGTGTTTGGACACAAGTATATTATATTTTCGACAATCTACAAACACGTTATATTTGCATCCAAACAACAAAAAAAGGAAAAAATTTCAGAGTGTAGTGGCAGATACTACAAATACTAAAACAATTAAGCGTTAAGCCCTATCAATCTGAAAAAAAATTTCTTCTTCGTTAATATTAAGAATTCCTTTATTAATTTACAGCCACAGTAGCATTTCATTGGAACAATTCTCCTAATTTATAAATTTCATGGACCAAGAATTTCAGTGAGGTGTACACTTTCCAATTTGTAGCCTCACCTACAGTTTCACTCCGAATCCGAACGTTTAAGCGAGGTGATCGTAGTCGAAAGAAATTATAATTAGTCAGAGAGAGGATTTAATTCAAGTTCTCATGTTCATGTTCATGCTCACGCTAACCGCTGCAACACCCACATTCTGGTACCCTTATAAGGTTAAAGTTAATCACTTCGTTGAGAGATCCGCAGTAGTGCTTGTCGGATGATCAGTTCTGAAAGGTTGATTCCAGGGACTTACTAGCTGTTCAGCTGTCAGAGAAAACCTTGAGTCCTAACACTCTAACACTAACTCTAACACTAATTTAATTTAATTTAATTTAATTTAATTTAATTCAATTCCATTCAATTCAATTCAATTCAATTCAATTCAATTCAATTCAATTCAATTCAATTCAATTCAATTCTTCACTTCACTTCACTTCACTTCACTTCACTTCACTTCACTTCACTTCACTTCACTTCACTTCACTTCACTTCACTTCACTTCACTTCACTTCACTTCACTTCACTTCACTTCACTTCACTTCACTTCACTTCACTTCACTTCACTTCACTTCACTTCACTTCACTTCACTTCACTTCACTTCACTTCACTTCACTTCACTTCACTTCACTTCACTTCACTTCACTTCACTTCACTTCACTTCACTTCACTTCACTTCACTTCACTTCACTTCACTTCACTTCACTTCACTTCACTTCACTTCACTTCACTTCACTTCACTTCACTTCACTTCACTTCACTTCACTTCACTTCACTTCACTTCACTTCACTTCACTTCACTTCACTTCACTTCACTTCACTTCACTTCACTTCACTTCACTTCACTTCACTTCACTTCACTTCACTTCACTTCACTTCACTTCACTTCACTTCACTTCACTTCACTTCACTTCACTTCACTTCACTTCACTTCACTTCACTTCACTTCACTTCACTTCACTTCACTTCACTTCACTTCACTTCACTTCACTTCACTTCACTTCACTTCACTTCACTTCACTTCACTTCACTTCACTTCACTTCACTTCACTTCACTTCACTTCACTTCACTTCACTTCACTTCACTTCACTTCACTTCACTTCACTTCACTTCACTTCACTTCACTTCACTTCACTTCACTTCACTTCACTTCACTTCACTTCACTTCACTTCACTTCACTTCACTTCACTTCACTTCACTTCACTTCACTTCACTTCACTTCACTTCACTTCACTTCACTTCACTTCACTTCACTTCACTTCACTTCACTTCACTTCACTTCACTTCACTTCACTTCACTTCACTTCACTTCACTTCACTTCACTTCACTTCACTTCACTTCACTTCACTTCACTTCACTTCACTTCACTTCACTTCACTTCACTTCACTTCACTTCACTTCACTTCACTTCACTTCACTTCACTTCACTTCACTTCACTTCACTTCACTTCACTTCACTTCACTTCACTTCACTTCACTTCACTTCACTTCACTTCACTTCACTTCACTTCACTTCACTTCACTTCACTTCACTTCACTTCACTTCACTTCACTTCACTTCACTTCACTTCACTTCACTTCACTTCACTTCACTTCACTTCACTTCACTTCACTTCACTTCACTTCACTTCACTTCACTTCACTTCACTTCACTTCACTTCACTTCACTTCACTTCACTTCACTTCACTTCACTTCACTTCACTTCACTTCACTTCACTTCACTTCACTTCACTTCACTTCACTTCACTTCACTTCACTTCACTTCACTTCACTTCACTTCACTTCACTTCACTTCACTTCACTTCACTTCACTTCACTTCACTTCACTTCACTTCACTTCACTTCACTTCACTTCACTTCACTTCACTTCACTTCACTTCACTTCACTTCACTTCACTTCACTTCACTTCACTTCACTTCACTTCACTTCACTTCACTTCACTTCACTTCACTTCACTTCACTTCACTTCACTTCACTTCACTTCACTTCACTTCACTTCACTTCACTTCACTTCACTTCACTTCACTTCACTTCACTTCACTTCACTTCACTTCACTTCACTTCACTTCACTTCACTTCACTTCACTTCACTTCACTTCACTTCACTTCACTTCACTTCACTTCACTTCACTTCACTTCACTTCACTTCACTTCACTTCACTTCACTTCACTTCACTTCACTTCACTTCACTTCACTTCACTTCACTTCACTTCACTTCACTTCACTTCACTTCACTTCACTTCACTTCACTTCACTTCACTTCACTTCACTTCACTTCACTTCACTTCACTTCACTTCACTTCACTTCACTTCACTTCACTTCACTTCACTTCACTTCACTTCACTTCACTTCACTTCACTTCACTTCACTTCACTTCACTTCACTTCACTTCACTTCACTTCACTTCACTTCACTTCACTTCACTTCACTTCACTTCACTTCACTTCACTTCACTTCACTTCACTTCACTTCACTTCACTTCACTTCACTTCACTTCACTTCACTTCACTTCACTTCACTTCACTTCACTTCACTTCACTTCACTTCACTTCACTTCACTTCACTTCACTTCACTTCACTTCACTTCACTTCACTTCACTTCACTTCACTTCACTTCACTTCACTTCACTTCACTTCACTTCACTTCACTTCACTTCACTTCACTTCACTTCACTTCACTTCACTTCACTTCACTTCACTTCACTTCACTTCACTTCACTTCACTTCACTTCACTTCACTTCACTTCACTTCACTTCACTTCACTTCACTTCACTTCACTTCACTTCACTTCACTTCACTTCACTTCACTTCACTTCACTTCACTTCACTTCACTTCACTTCACTTCACTTCACTTCACTTCACTTCACTTCACTTCACTTCACTTCACTTCACTTCACTTCACTTCACTTCACTTCACTTCACTTCACTTCACTTCACTTCACTTCACTTCACTTCACTTCACTTCACTTCACTTCACTTCACTTCACTTCACTTCACTTCACTTCACTTCACTTCACTTCACTTCACTTCACTTCACTTCACTTCACTTCACTTCACTTCACTTCACTTCACTTCACTTCACTTCACTTCACTTCACTTCACTTCACTTCACTTCACTTCACTTCACTTCACTTCACTTCACTTCACTTCACTTCACTTCACTTCACTTCACTTCACTTCACTTCACTTCACTTCACTTCACTTCACTTCACTTCACTTCACTTCACTTCACTTCACTTCACTTCACTTCACTTCACTTCACTTCACTTCACTTCACTTCACTTCACTTCACTTCACTTCACTTCACTTCACTTCACTTCACTTCACTTCACTTCACTTCACTTCACTTCACTTCACTTCACTTCACTTCACTTCACTTCACTTCACTTCACTTCACTTCACTTCACTTCACTTCACTTCACTTCACTTCACTTCACTTCACTTCACTTCACTTCACTTCACTTCACTTCACTTCACTTCACTTCACTTCACTTCACTTCACTTCACTTCACTTCACTTCACTTCACTTCACTTCACTTCACTTCACTTCACTTCACTTCACTTCACTTCACTTCACTTCACTTCACTTCACTTCACTTCACTTCACTTCACTTCACTTCACTTCACTTCACTTCACTTCACTTCACTTCACTTCACTTCACTTCACTTCACTTCACTTCACTTCACTTCACTTCACTTCACTTCACTTCACTTCACTTCACTTCACTTCACTTCACTTCACTTCACTTCACTTCACTTCACTTCACTTCACTTCACTTCACTTCACTTCACTTCACTTCACTTCACTTCACTTCACTTCACTTCACTTCACTTCACTTCACTTCACTTCACTTCACTTCACTTCACTTCACTTCACTTCACTTCACTTCACTTCACTTCACTTCACTTCACTTCACTTCACTTCACTTCACTTCACTTCACTTCACTTCACTTCACTTCACTTCACTTCACTTCACTTCACTTCACTTCACTTCACTTCACTTCACTTCACTTCACTTCACTTCACTTCACTTCACTTCACTTCACTTCACTTCACTTCACTTCACTTCACTTCACTTCACTTCACTTCACTTCACTTCACTTCACTTCACTTCACTTCACTTCACTTCACTTCACTTCACTTCACTTCACTTCACTTCACTTCACTTCACTTCACTTCACTTCACTTCACTTCACTTCACTTCACTTCACTTCACTTCACTTCACTTCACTTCACTTCACTTCACTTCACTTCACTTCACTTCACTTCACTTCACTTCACTTCACTTCACTTCACTTCACTTCACTTCACTTCACTTCACTTCACTTCACTTCACTTCACTTCACTTCACTTCACTTCACTTCACTTCACTTCACTTCACTTCACTTCACTTCACTTCACTTCACTTCACTTCACTTCACTTCACTTCACTTCACTTCACTTCACTTCACTTCACTTCACTTCACTTCACTTCACTTCACTTCACTTCACTTCACTTCACTTCACTTCACTTCACTTCACTTCACTTCACTTCACTTCACTTCACTTCACTTCACTTCACTTCACTTCACTTCACTTCACTTCACTTCACTTCACTTCACTTCACTTCACTTCACTTCACTTCACTTCACTTCACTTCACTTCACTTCACTTCACTTCACTTCACTTCACTTCACTTCACTTCACTTCACTTCACTTCACTTCACTTCACTTCACTTCACTTCACTTCACTTCACTTCACTTCACTTCACTTCACTTCACTTCACTTCACTTCACTTCACTTCACTTCACTTCACTTCACTTCACTTCACTTCACTTCACTTCACTTCACTTCACTTCACTTCACTTCACTTCACTTCACTTCACTTCACTTCACTTCACTTCACTTCACTTCACTTCACTTCACTTCACTTCACTTCACTTCACTTCACTTCACTTCACTTCACTTCACTTCACTTCACTTCACTTCACTTCACTTCACTTCACTTCACTTCACTTCACTTCACTTCACTTCACTTCACTTCACTTCACTTCACTTCACTTCACTTCACTTCACTTCACTTCACTTCACTTCACTTCACTTCACTTCACTTCACTTCACTTCACTTCACTTCACTTCACTTCACTTCACTTCACTTCACTTCACTTCACTTCACTTCACTTCACTTCACTTCACTTCACTTCACTTCACTTCACTTCACTTCACTTCACTTCACTTCACTTCACTTCACTTCACTTCACTTCACTTCACTTCACTTCACTTCACTTCACTTCACTTCACTTCACTTCACTTCACTTCACTTCACTTCACTTCACTTCACTTCACTTCACTTCACTTCACTTCACTTCACTTCACTTCACTTCACTTCACTTCACTTCACTTCACTTCACTTCACTTCACTTCACTTCACTTCACTTCACTTCACTTCACTTCACTTCACTTCACTTCACTTCACTTCACTTCACTTCACTTCACTTCACTTCACTTCACTTCACTTCACTTCACTTCACTTCACTTCACTTCACTTCACTTCACTTCACTTCACTTCACTTCACTTCACTTCACTTCACTTCACTTCACTTCACTTCACTTCACTTCAACTTCACTTCACTTCACTCACTTCACTTCACTTCACTTCACTTCACTTCACTTCACTTCACTTCACTTCACTTCACTTCACTTCACTCACTTCACTTCACTTCACTTCACTTCACTTCACTTCACTTCACTTCACTTCACTTCACTTCACTTCACTTCACTTCACTTCACTTCACTTCACTTCACTTCACTTCACTTCACTTCACTTCACTTCACTTCACTTCACTTCACTTCACTTCACTTCACTTCACTTCACTTCACTTCACTTCACTTCACTTCACTTCACTTCACTTCACTTCACTTCACTTCACTTCACTTCACTTCACTTCACTTCACTTCACTTCACTTCACTTCACTTCACTTCACTTCACTTCACTTCACTTCACTTCACTTCACTTCACTTCACTTCACTTCACTTCACTTCACTTCACTTCACTTCACTTCACTTCACTTCACTTCACTTCACTTCACTTCACTTCACTTCACTTCACTTCACTTCACTTCACTTTCACTCACTTCACTTCACTTCACTTCACTTCACTTCACTTCACTTCACTTCACTTCACTTCACTTCACTTCACTTCACTTCACTTCACTCACTTCACTTCACTTCACTTCACTTCACTTCACTTCACTTCACTTCACTTCACTTCACTTCACTTCACTTCACTTCACTTCACTTCACTTCACTTCACTTCACTTCACTTCACTTCACTTCACTTCACTTCACTTCACTTCACTTCACTTCACTTCACTTCACTTCACTTCACTTCACTTCACTTCACTTCACTTCACTTCACTTCACTTCACTTCACTTCACTTCACTTCACTTCACTTCACTTCACTTCACTTCACTTCACTTCACTTCACTTCACTTCACTTCACTTCACTTCACTTCACTTCACTTCACTTCACTTCACTTCACTTCACTTCACTTCACTTCACTTCACTTCACTTCACTTCACTTCACTTCACTTCACTTCACTTCACTTCACTTCACTTCACTTCACTTCACTTCACTTCACTTCACTTCACTTCACTTCACTTCACTTCACTTCACTTCACTTCACTTCACTTCACTTCACTTCACTTCACTTCACTTCACTTCACTTCACTTCACTTCACTTCACTTCACTTCACTTCACTTCACTTCACTTCACTTCACTTCACTTCACTTCACTTCACTTCACTTCACTTCACTTCACTTCACTTCACTTCCCTTCCCTTCCCTTCCCTTCCCTTCCCTTCCCTTCCCTTCCCTTCCCTTCCCTTCACTTCACTTCACTTCACTTCACTTCACTTCACTTCACTTCACTTCACTTCACTTCACTTCACTTCACTTCACTTCACTTCACTTCCCTTCCCTTCCCTTCCCTTCCCTTCCCTTCCCTTCCCTTCCCTTCCCTTCCCTTCCCTTCCCTTCCCTTCCCTTCCCTTCCCTTCCCTTCCCTTCCCTTCCCTTCCCTTCCCTTCCCTTCCCTTCAATTCAATTCAATTCAATTCAATTCAATTCAATTTAAGTCAATTAAATTCAGGTCAATTCAATTCCATTCACTTCCAATTGACGTACTCGCAGTGCCGACATGTATCGCCAGATCTTGAATGTATTAGCCGGGTGAGACTTAGTGAACGTCTCCTAAATTTCGATTTCTGAATTTGAGTATTAATTCGGATAGTTTTAGAACTTCGATTACTAAATTCCAATTGATGCATTTTTCGAATAACTTTATTTTTAAAAATTCGAATAACTTTATTCTCCGTTATTGATTTTTGTTGCCATATCGAGTAGTTGCCGCATTGCACGTCGCCCACCATCAGTTCACGTCGAAACTACTTAGTGACCACATGCTGTGTATTTTTGTTACTAATCCTTTGCTTGAGACCGTGTGTCATGGTGTATGTAAGTAAAATAATCAAGGATTAATAGGAGATTTTACATATAGATGATGTACCTGGGACATTGTTGTCCTTTAAGAATTGGCCGGTGACATGAGTGTGGATGAAAAAAAAATAGAATAACCAAGTACTCTTGCCATAAATGTTACCAATATTTGCGTCTTGAACACGTAGTGCCGAATTGTAGCAGCTGTTTACCTGAAGAAATTTAGTTTTTATTTTTTGTTTGGAAGGATACCAATTTTTGTTTATTTTGTAAAAGTTCCGAATGTCGAAAGACTCAAAAACGTTAATTTCCTTCATGAATATGTAATTTTTTATTTTTTTCTTAATTTTATAAAATGTATTACTAAAAACATTGTTATTTTTAATGCTCTAATTAAAAAATTTTGTGAATTTTAATATTGAAATCAAAGAGCTTAAATTGATTAAATATCTTTGTTTTATTGTCAAAGAGCATAAATTTAAAAAAAAAACATGAACTATTAGCAACACGCTTCGAAAAATCTTCAGTTGAAACTCCCGGTGTGAGAGACCGCCGTCACCATTGATCAGTCAAATTTGCGTCACCATTGGTTAAGGTTTAAATTGATGTGTTTTGTATTTCGATTTAAGAATTTTGAAATTCTGTCGAGGCTGTCTAATTTTTGAATTTCAATTGTTAAATTTTAATTTTTAAATTTCAATTATTTGTTTTAAATTTAACAATTTCAAATAAATTGTAATTTTTATTTAAAATTTATATAGATTTTAAGGCATCAGAATTTCCATTCGAAATTGAAATTAAGACGAAAAAGTTAATGATTTGTAGAATATAAATTTTCAAATATAAAACAGAGGAATTATAATACCAATTTGATAAAAACCCAATTTGAAAAATATATATTTAAACATAAAATTAAAATACAAATAAAATATAGTTTTTGTATTTAGTATTACGATTAGCTCTTAATAAATTGTAATGTATTCTCCGAAATAATACTATACATGAAGAAATAAGTCGTTTGCCGCGAAAGTATTTATTTTGCTACATATATACAACGATGACCGCAACAGTTGAAACGTTTATCGTACATGTAGTTTGTATTGTGGTAATCGAACTTTTTGGCTCCAAACCATCTACATTATAGAATACAATACAATTGTTAACTTTACGGGGATTTGAACTTGGGTCACTTGGCAGTTCCCGCTATCTAGTCGAATGTTCTACCGCCATGACACGTTTTTTGTTTCTCATAAACATAAATGTTCGTTTGCCTCAAACAAATTCCTCGACTATAGTTTGAGTTTAGTTTTCATTTTGGGGAATGAAATGTTTCTTTGTCTATAAGCTTGAAAAAGCGTTGTGCTAAGTACATACGTGAAGTTCAAGGAAGATTTTTCTTGGAACATGAAAGAGTTAAATATAATTTTCTTACAACCACTATTCTCTTGATAAAGAGTCAATTACTCTTCTGCAGCTGTGCAGATTTTTTTAAAATTGTGTTTTCTTTTTTATTGAGAATCACATAAATATTATTAAATCTACTTTGTATTAAAATTTCCCAATGCCATTTCGAATAGAAATCATCAAATCATGATTTATAACCATCATGTTTTAGGTCCTCATCCTCTTGATTATTTATCGATACGAGTATCAAATGTGCATTGAGAAATCGTACAATCTATCAGCGACCGTATAAAACCAATTCACACATCATCCCTTGTTTCCTTGTGGTACTTAAGTGACGAACCCTCATGTAGAAGTTCGCAAATCTAATAAAATAGTTCACATATTCTTAAGACAATTTAAATAAGTTTTAATGTCGTGCCCGGTTATTATGGATACATGGGAAAATGTATCGATTTTTATTGAGGTGTACGAATTTCTACAAATTAACAACGAGTCATAAAAAATTTAAAATATGCAACCGACAACATGTCAAACACAGCTCGTCAGCGGCCTCAGAGAAAACATATAAAAGTCCTTCATAACAAGGATACCCGCATTTCTGCCAACAAAACATTGCAAGTATTTGCGCATGCGCATAATAGTAACTACATACATCGATTTGGTTGACGCGTCTACCCGTTGAAGGGACATTTGCTTGTCAGTTGAGTAATTGTGTCACAATGATGATGGTGGCGGCGCAGCAGTGGACATAAATGCTTATTATGATACAGGGACTCCGTCAAAGTATTGATGAATAGATGTCATTAAGTGAACATTAAAGTTGTTTTAGGTTTCCTTAACTGCTGTGGCGATACAAATCGCTTAAGCGATTTCTTTCCGGTGTGTGCGTTTTTTTACGCATTTGCGTGTCTGTGCGATCTGCTAGATAAGATGCAAAACAATTCAATTGAAATTAATCTATTCGAAATAAATGAGGGTACAATTGAAAAATTTTGAAGGGGAAACAAATCGGAATTTTTACTTTGTTGAATGCTTACAAACGAAGTGTCAGGGTCAGGGTGGTGAGAATCGTTAGAATTTATACGTTTTTATATTCAAAATGGGAGGAGTTGATATCAAAGTGTAGCTAAAGGCTTTGATATATTGCGTTTTTGGAAATATATTGGAGTGATGGGTATTGACGTAAAAATATTCCATTTTAATTTTGAATAAACTTTGGATTAGTGCAGAATCCTGGACCGAACTTCGGAATCGTGTTCGAATAAAAAAAACTGAGCGGCAACAACATCAGGAATACTGCATCGTTAAAAGTGGATGACGGCACGGAGATATCACCACCAGATCAACAAAACAATCAACGACACAATCTATACTTCCGGATGATGAAGATCAGTGTACTAGTGATGTGAGGTTTCGCGTATTTCAAGATACTCGACAGAGTCCGGTTTCGAGAAGAACCGGGTATTTGGATCGGTTCTGGTTTTCAGCAAATTTCTGTCCCAAAGAGAGTTAAGTGAAATATCTTATTATAAGAATATTCCGAGAAGAACCGAATATTTGAACCGGTTCTGGTTCTCAGAAAATTGCTGTCCCAAAGAGGCTTAAGTGAAATATCTTATTATAAGAATATAAAATTTGATATAAAATACATATTTTCGTTCCCTCACCCAAAGTTTAACACTTTTGGTTGTTTTTGAAACGAGTCCTCTTATTCAGCAAGCATTTTACGGTTCTTTTCAACACGATTTTCATTTCCTGTAAAATAGTTTGTGATCTTTTTGGAACCGTCTTCGATTCTTTTGAACCCGTTTTTCCGTCCCTGAAGAACCCTTTTCGATTCATTTGGAGCCGTCTTTCGGTTCTTGTAAGCCCCGGTCCTGTCGGTTATTGTGAATAATCTATACTTCGGAACCGGTTCCTCGATTGTGTGCATCACTACAGTGTACACCTTCGGTAGCATACTCACGTCGCAATCCGAGGAAGGATCTTTCAACGGAACACCCGCCACAATTAGAGATCAAGGCGGCACTGGGTAAAATTAAGGATTAAAAATGTTCTGGTCCTGATAATATTCAAGCGGAACTGTTGAAATACGGTGCATCGGCGTTAGCAGATGTCATTACGCCGGTCATCAGAAGTAGATGAATAGAAAACAAAATCCCTACGGAGTGGAAGGAGATAAAGAGGGAGTGGTTATCACTATCTCGATAAAAGATGACCTTGCGCTGTACAGTAACTGGAGGGGTATTACATTGCTCAATGCAATAGGAAAAGTAATTGCGGCCCTTTTACTGCAGTGTATCACGCCGGTGGTGGAGAAAATTGGCGGGTTTCAAGCCTTGTCGTTCGTGTGCCAACCACGTAAAAACACTCCGAATCATAGAACAACCAGTTGAACTACACTCGCCTCTGTAGACTTTGAACAACCCGTAATTCAATGTGATACCGGACAATATAGTGTCCACGATCCGCGAACTGTACAGGGATGCAGCGTATAAAGTTCGTTTTAACGGAAAGGAAAGCCAACCTTTCAACACATTTGCGGGAGTTAGACAAGAATGTGTCTTGTCCCCCACGATTTTACTTTTACTTATGGCCGAGGTAATAGTGGAGTATGTATGAACATCTATATACATACATATATACGAAAATGCGAAAAAAATCAACTGAGGTGTCAGGGGACACCCAGTTCGAACGAAGTTCCTTTCGCTATATATTATGTACTAGTTAGTATTATGTACTAGTTAGCCCGTTGAAAAATGCGATAATTTAAATAGATCTTTAAGAAAATATACTTTTTGTAAAATAATAATCTTTTTTTAAGAAATTTTTTTTTTACACAATGTATTTTTTTTTAAAAGCAACTATATTTTTAGGTCCTTTTTGTAAGAATATGGCAATGTCTTTCGTGACATACGTAACATTCGCAGAGTTTTTACAACATTCAAATTATTCTATCTCGTGAACTGTTGAACATAGAGCTATAATTTTTTTTTGGAAAAATTATTTAGCTTAAGCTTAATTAAAATCAGTGATTTAATTGAAAAAAAATTACTGAATTTTGGCTGTAAAAATGGTGTAATTTGTCGTGACTGACGTAACGCATTTTTTCACCAATAATTCAGGTCACTTTTCCAAATGGCATTTCTCTAAAAGTTTCAATGTGAAGTTTATTTTTTTTGTCCGGATATCTTCTTCTATGTCTATAGTTTAGAATACAATCAGTATAAATGCGTCAAAAAATTATGCTCAAAAGATGTTGAGGTTTGAGCGAAATAAGTTCCGTGACTGACGTAACGTGACTGACGTAACTTTTTTGGTATTGAACAATTCTAATACGTTAAGATACATTCTGAAGCCGGTGTACATGTAATTGTATATCATTGTGTTTGATTTTTTGTTAGTTGGTATGAGTTCCGTATTTTAGGGTATGTTTGGGCGGATGATCACCATCATCACCATCCATCATCTTCGTACGCTATTGTAAATTGTACGAAAATGAGGAATTATAAAAAGACATTGCCATATGTATTCTATTTTCCTGAAAAGGTAATTTTTTAAAGAGAGGTACTTCTTGTATTAAAAGTTAATTTTTTTTAAGAAAAGATAATATTTTTAAGAAGAAGTACTTTCTGTAAGAAAAGCCATAACAGTATACATTTTTTTTTACAAAGAAGTACTTTTTTTAAGAACAGGTACTTTTAAAGAAGTGCTACTCTTTTTAGGAAAAGGTTATTTTTTTAAGAAAATGTACTTATCTTCAGAAAGGCTACTTATCTCAAGAAAACAAAAGAAAAGGTATTATATTATTTTTAAGAAAAGGTACTTTTATGAAAAGGAATTTTTGTGAGAAAAGGTATTTTTTTTAAGAGAAGGTATGTTTTTGAAGAAACGGTTTTTTTAAGAAATGGATTTTTTTTTAGAATTGGCCTTTTTTTTAAGGATAGGTACATTTTTAAGAGTAGGAACATATCTCAAGAAAAGCTATTTTGCTTCACAGAAAGGGTATTCTTTAAAGGAAATGTAGTTTTTTATGAAAGGCAATTTGTTGTAAGAAAATGTACTTTTTTAAAAAAGGTACTTATTTAAATAAAATTACGTTTTTAGGAAGAGTTACTTTTTTTTCCTTTTTTTAAGCAAGTACTTTAAGATAAGGTATTTTACTAAGAAAAGGTAATTTGTTGAAGAATATGAATAGGTATTTTTTTTAGAACATTTACTTTTTTTAAGAAAAGGCATTTATTTTCTAAATTTAATTTTTATTGGGTTCAAAACTACAATATAAACTAAATATTGGTAACAAGCTCCACCTAGAAAACTTCCCATTAAACAGAAATTTCCCAACATATGTGAGACATCTAGAAAATTTCTTTCTCTATGATCCAAGCCGTTAGTCTAGACACATACCAAAGCAAAAGTAAATAATATAGTTGATAATAGTGGGTTGTAGCAGAATAGTGTTGAAACAAAAGTTGTTTAATTTTTTTACATTTAGCCCCCATCCCGCAACGTGCGATAAGGAACTTCGTTCCAAAAGTAAAATTGAGATTAAATATAAAGAAGACATAGCTAATGCGTATTCTAACAGAAAGGAATACTCTACTAAGCGGCTTCAGTTAAAATCGCTTAACTTCTCAAACGAAGTGCTCGAGATATTAGTTTAGCGGGAATAATCAGAATAATTCCTATTGTATTGGTGCATGGTCGACCAGTTTGTTTGAAGAGAGGCTTAGAATCGCATAATATCGCTTTGGTGTCCATATAAACCGATCGAAAATTTTACTTTAGCGTGGTGAATATAACGTGTTCAATAACCAAAACGAAGGAAGAATGCAGCTATGAGAAAATGCAACATTTCTGTGGTCTTTTCCCACCCTAAAAAAGGTATAAATTTGAAGGGGTGATGGCAACATATTTAAATATTACCTCATGCAAGGGCAAGATTATTTTTTAGAAACGAAAACGTCATAAGTTCTTTATAAATAATGATAATGACAATAATAGTTTCTTTATTTACACGCTTTTGAAAAAAATAATTTTTTGCCTGTTTTTTAGATGAGTTAAAGAATAAATAAATAACCTCACAATTACGTGGTCGATATTTAATAACAACGTTTCACTCTGTTACTTGTACTGGATAATTTTAACTATTCACGACTTCAAAATAGAATAATTCAAAAAGGGCCGCTAGCTACCTATACGTAGTAGTTATAAAGCGCCATCTAGTTTCTTGCCCAAGCATGTATTATTTTTCAGAATGCTATATTGTTAGCGAATTCCGCAACCACCTTGTGAAGTGCCTACCACTAATAACCTTAAAATTCACCCCGTAGACATTACCATAACATTTCATTACCTTGACAAATCGATTACAACAACGGTCGACATGCAAATGGTAGTTTATTGGAATGCATGTTTTTAATTGCTGTCCATTTTTCGTAACATTTTGAAGGCGTATGTCATATTTACGTTTTCGTTCCGCCACTCCGAAATTAGTCACCCTTTTCTACAATGCTTATAATACATTCCTCCCATCATTCCCATTTCTTAACGCCTCTTTTATCGAATATTAAACAAAATGTTTTTAATAATTTTGTTATTTTCCATTTCGATCATGATTAATTACTACTTTTACGAGCCCGATCAGTTGATTTGTGTTAATTATTTAGTGTCATTGTACTACTACTACCACTACTGTACACAGTATGCCAATTGAATTACCGCTTAGCCGTCAAACGCACCGTCCAACCGTCTGCGTATCAAGTTATTAGGAGAAGCATCGATGTCATAATTATCGATAAATACAATTATTATGTTATGATGTTTTGTTTTATAGCTGCCGTTTTGTTTCTTCTTCTAGTAGTTCTCATTAATTATAGAGTTGTAACAAACTTTTTTCTATCTGTCCCTTTTCGGTGAATACCCATACACTGTTATTAGGGTTGTCTATTTGGATGGAGGGCTAAAACTGGCAGACAGTCCGTAGTTCTGTTGTAGATCATTAAGCGACATCGTACGAGTAGAAAATGGTGAGAAGACAAAAATTAGACACAATTTTCAACACCATATGGAGGTCAAATTAGGCCCAAATTATCGCATGGCTATCGAGTTTTTTTTTCGTTATGGTTTCGTTTGGTGTCATGTCTAATTAGTTAATATTCGAATGATTAAATAATTGTTGTAGTAAAGAAATTTTATTTACTTTTTTAAAGTTTGACATTAATTTTTAAACAATTTGCTGTGTCTGTTTGCATGGGACTTAAATGTATTTAGAAATAAATATTGACACATTTATTGTCTGACGCTGATGCTTTTGTACACATGTTAAGGAAATATTGTTTTCAAATTCAAATATCTACTTACAATATTTCACTAATGGCGTCATATGACAATCGTAATGTAATGATTCTGACTTCTTCACGATGTACATATGTGTCCGCGAGTTAAGTTCTAATTTGTATTTTCTTACTGTCTCGACTGATGTCTCGTTAAAATGCATAGGGGGAGATCTGAAACTCACCAATGATTTATTAATAGATGTTGAAATATTTACTTATTATGTTGAGTATTCAAACACAAAGGCTATTTGAAATTTATAATCATTCATATTCACACAGACATTATGAGTAATTCAATAGAAAAACATGTCTTGATATACAAATTAATCAGAGGAACCGACCTACACATACCCTCACCATCGGTTCTTTGAAACATAATATATCACATTTAGAATCGCTTGCAAATTTCGCCGTCTCCAACATTTTTTTGCAGGTATTACAAATATGGCTGCCGGTGATGCAATGGTAGTGTTCGCGGCTTTTGTAAACAACAACGTGGGTTGGATCTGTGTTCTGACCACCTTAGATTTCTGTAGACTGAGGTCGCCTCGCTTAGTGACGGCGACACTATCGATTATTTAGCCACGCTGAAAAATATCGGCCGCAGAAACATATTGCACGAACCATGTACATGTTTGCAAGCATTGTTTTCGTGAATTGAAGATCTGCTGCTTTGTTCTTCTTTATTGCCTACCACGTTTTTGCTTTCAGCAGTTTTCAACAAACAAAGCCAAATTTGGGTCACAAATACATATTTTATAACCTATTAATCATTGTGTCCCAAACATGTTCTATTGAATTGTAAACATAATGTGTTTGGACACAGGTATACTGTATTGGCGACAAGCTACAAACACGGTATATTTGCATCCAAACAACAACAAAAAAAATAGAAAATTTTCAGTGTGTAGAAAACGCACAGCTCACTGGTTGTGAGAAGCTCTCCCCAACCCCTTCATGGGATATATTGGGAAACCATTTTTTTTACATATGTGTTTAGGGAAATTTAATAAACGCATTTATACTTGCAGAACTATTATTATCAGAATATACTCTTTACACTGTGGAACACAAAAAAAATAACAAGGTTCTGACAACGGATTCTGGTATAGGGGGCCAACGTTGCAGGCCAACGGATCGTATCAGTGTGAATAAATTACAATATGTTCTCTTATTTTTAATTTATAAATATTAATCTACAGCTTTCTTTTGTTCGGTGACTTATAGTGAAATTTTACGTAGAATATTTTGCCAATACACACCAACCCCCTAGAATGCAGTTTTGTGGGATATTTTAGCGCCAACTCGGAATAAGTGCGAAATTATTCCTTAAATTGATTTTCATTTTTGACTTCTTTTTGGCATTCAAGTAGAGTTTTGAGCTTATACTAGAATTTTATGAGCAAAATGTTTGTAGTTCATTATAACCGTTACACCGCTATTTTAGGGGTGTTTTTGACCATTTTCCACAAAAATACCAAAAAAATACCCTTATATTGAGGCGGTATAGCGTTAAAGTATTCCACAAAAATGTTTCTCGTAAATTTTTACATAAAATTGCTTAACATATGCTATACCTAAAATGTAAGGATAACATGGTTTCCTATGCCGATTCATCATAAGAATGTGCAAAAGGGGAAAAATTTCACCCCCCTTAAAAAAAATGCAGACGTAAACTTTCAAAACGCCGATACACGTTTATTTTTTTATTACCCCCTCTACCAGAAACCATTGTCAGAACCTTGTTATTTTCGAAAAAGTTTAATTTTGTTCCACAGTGTTATATATTTTTGAAATTATTTTCGGGATCTTGTGACCTAATATTTGCTACGCCGCATAAAATGGGACGAACAATATTTTTTTTGCTTCATTTCATTCCATTTTAGCTAAAAATTACAACATATTCGCCAAACATGTGTTCGGTTCGGCTCGAGCTTACATTTTACAAAAGGTAAGGTATGGACCCAACATATTCCGCACGTCCGCCCCTTTTTTCGACCTGTTATATTCCTTTGCAGTAAGCCCCTTGTTGACCCAGTTTGGTGGCTCATAGGGATCAAATCGGATCAGTTAGAGAATTGACTCCTACTACACTGTTTTTGCCCCTACCGTATTCTATAATTTGCTGTATCTCCTGCGACTCCCGTGGTCGTCATAGGGTTAAGCGTAAACATAAAGTTATTTGATTATATCCCACTATTATTACGAATTGTCTTTCTAGCGTTTCATTTATAGTTAATAAACCGAGGTTCTTTACAAATTACGATAATGACAATTGTACTCTTTCTTTTACACGATCTAAAACATAACGCTTCACAATTGCTCGATATTGAATAACAAGTTTCCATCCTGTTCCTCCTTCACGGTGATGTTAAATATTTTCTGGTTTCATAACAGAACTATACAAAAAGTGCCGCGAGCTGTCTACTTAGAGTAATCCTAACTTCCCACAACCCGGCATCTGCTTGCTTCCATAAACGTATCATTCCAGAATGCTATATGGTTAGTGAGTTCATCAACCTTTTTGTAGAGTTAGTCCAAAGATAATAAAATTGCAGTAGATTGTGAAAAATAAGGGGTTGGTTTGAAATAACAGCCAAATTTCCTAGATCAAGTAGAAATGAGATAATTCGCCAGCAAAGATAAATTATTTTTAATTTTTATTCAATCTCAATTCCAGTTATTTAACTATTCTGATGGTTTTCTAGTTTTGCGAATGTTTCTTATATTCTTGTGTTTGCGATATTTTTCGAACATTTGCCAATGGAGTTTTCGTTTCCATTTCGTTTGATGAATATTTCAATAGCCTCATTCCAAACAAACGCTAGTGAGGGTCTTCATTTGAAATAGCTATATGGTTTTTCAGGAATCATGGGGCTGCATTTTGCAAAATGCGCTTTTTAAAAAACTATATACAGGAATACCTAGCATAGTACGGTTAATCGTTTCCACCATTTTCCCGTACTATTTGAAACCGGACTAATCGACTCACTCGGGCCCTATGCGCCTATTTACAGGCCCTATACCCCTATGAAGGGGGTTAAAGGACATGATGATGATAATCGAGTCGAAAAACGATCATTTGTTACATATAGTTTGTTTTTCTGCTTTTCAATAGAAAAAACGAGAGTATGTAGTAAATATGTATGTATATTCAAACATATATTTATTTAAAATAACTAAACCAACAAAATCAATTGATTTTAAAATAACTAAACCAACAAAAACAATTAATTTCATTTTAAAATTTTTAAAAACAACTGAACAAAAAAAAAGTAGATAAAATTAAATAAATAAAACAAGTTAATTTAAAAAAGATAAACAAAACCAATTCACTTTAAATTCTAATGTTTTAATTCATTTTTTAATTGGCAAAAATTTTTAAAATACCGAAAATTTTATGTTTTTATAATCAAGGCAAATACCGAAAATCTGATGGTTTCATAATAAAGTGAAAATATCAAACATTTTATTTAAAAAATAAAAAAAAAATTATATTTTGAGAATTTATTTTTATTATTTTTTTACAACAATTTTTTCCAAGAACAATTTTTTTTTGAAAATTTCAACCCAGAGGGGTCAAGGACCTTACAAAATGAGCATAACATGTTTCTCCAACCGGCTCGATCTTCAGTTTTTCTGCTCTAGTTGGTAACACCAAGCCTTCGCAGACAATATTCCACCTGATCTTTCCAGCGAAGTCTTGGCCGTCCTATTCTTCGTGTACCTTTCCCATTCCAATCACTCGTAATTCTAATACTTTGCCATTCTGTGCACTTTTTTAAAGTCTCCCATACATTACCCATCCATTCGGGTATTCACCCGTTATAATTATATCATAAAATAATGGTTCGGGGAAACAATAAAGCATTCGTGCCATAACGGGGGCGGATCAATAAGTCCATGACTTTTTGAATGAAATTACTATTATTATTTTTCACCATATTCTCCTTTATATAATTTAGTCCATATATTTAGTCCAACGTTTCTCCAATTTTTGTATCCCTTCCAAAAAATAGGATTTTTCGAGGTCAATAAAATACCCATTTGTTTGAGCAATAATTTCATCGTTGGAGCTAAATCTCTTTCCACCGATTCATTTCTTTAGGTTTGGATATAGGAAATAGTCACTGGGGGCTGAATCCGGAGAATATGGCAGATGAGGTACCAATTCGTAGCCCAATTAAACAACTCCCAATAATCCTTTGAAGTTGTCACACGATTACGTTAATGGTCAATTGAGAGCAAACGTGGCACCCATCTTGCAGACAGCTTTCTTAAACCCAATGTCACACGATTACGTTAATGGTCAATTGAGAGCAAACGCGGCACCCATCTTGCAGACAGCTTTCTTAAACCCAACTGATCATTTAAAATCGAAACCACTCTGCCATATGAAATGCCTATGGCACCAACAATCTCACGCACTTTTACTGTTCGATCGGCCAACACCATATCGGGGATTTTTTCCTCCTCACATAACTACGTGGGAAGTTCGAAAAGTCACGGACGTATTGATCCGCCCTCGTATGTAAGAAAAGTATATGGAACATCTTTGTAAGTTTTTTTCGTATCTCATATACCCTCTCTATCCACAACGTTTGCGGGGAAGTTAACAGTCTAGTACACTATTCAATGAACAATGTGTACGGGAATTTATGCAATGGTGATTTAATTCCGTTATACTTACATTTTGGGTATAATTAGAAAAAAATTCATAGGTAAATTGTACTTATATATTTCAAATGTATTTGTTTATGTAGACACTTTACAAATAAACGTATAAAATGGATTAAAATATTTTTTAGATATACATATATATTCAGAATCATATAACTAACGTCACGTGCACACAGTTCGCAAATTTTCCTCAACCTAAAAAATCGAAGCTAAGAGGTAAAGAAATTCAGCTATGCTAAAATTTCTATAAACAATGTACATAGAAGGTTTGCGGAGAAGTAGGCAGTTGATAACATAACAAAACGAAATTATAATAACGATTGATAAAATCGTGCGTGCATACTACTTTTTCATAGAGAAAGTGTAAGAATGTGTAGGCATTAAATTTTTTGGCTCATATACAAACACTGTATACATTTCGATGACATGGGAAAAGTTCTGCTGGGATACTACCTCTTCGTCATCGAGAGAACGAAAAGAGAGGTATAGAAACTCTTATTTATCTTCCCCATGCTAGTCTAGTCGATTGACACCGTGTGGCAAAGCCACAGAGCAATACTATAGAGCCTCCATTACTCTCTTCGATGCCTCCTCATGACGACGAGGTAGTAGGCCATTTCATCGAGTTCGAGTTGCTTTGGTAATTTACTCTTTGGTTGGCATAATACGGACAGAAATAAAATGAAATTCGTATTTTCGTTCGATGCAAACATAATTTAGCTGTCATTAGTATCAATCAAACACTTTATACTTAGTTCGCTGCATGGTCTATAATCTGTATGTCTTTTTTGGCCTCTCATTCTACATCATTTCCCTAGTGGCTTTTCGATCAGCTGTGCCATAGAAACCCCCTGGCAAAGCAGTGTGTTTTTGTTTTTTGCAACAGTTGGTCTGAGGCCCAGTAGAGCAACCTACCGCTATTCTGGCAAACGAAATAGTTATTGATTTTCGAATAAACGCGAAGATGGCAACAGTCGGCTTAGTTGCAGTTTAAACACAGTTAAGTCAATGCATTCAGAGGACTCTCAAGCCAAAATTAGCTCTCCCGATATACCTACTTCATAAACCAATATCAAATAAAATCTTGATAAATTCGATCAGTATGATTTCAAGTCGTACAGTGTTCCGTTGTAATAAATACTAATATTGAATTCGTAAGTGTTGCACAGTTAGCAAGTTTTTATACCACCTCTCAACCGAGAAAGTACAGATTTGTCTCTTGTCTAGCCAGTCTTCGGCTCTCGTCCGCCGATCCTGAGCTCGGGTTCTACTGTTGCACAAACAGATTTGCTTTGTTTTTATAGTTTTCACCTCGATTCATAGAGAAAATTATAATAGAGTATATTATTCTCTAAATAATTTTAACTTCTTAGGGTTGGTTGCATGTAAACGTTGGTTGGTTGGTTTCAATACTACCAGATAGAGGCAATACTACACAACCTCCGAAACAACGCAACAACAACCGCATTTCGCGTTTGTGTGGCAAAATAGTTGTGTTAAATACAAATACATTTGTATAAAAGTCAACAAAAAAGTGCAAAATACATTTCACAACCAAAACGACGTGAAAAAGTTAAGTTACCGTCGGTGGTGCAATGGGTAGTGTGCGCGCCTCTTGTACTTGAGATCCTGGGTTCGAACCCTGCTCTGACCACCTTGACATTTCTTTCGACGGCGGTCATATCGCATAGTGACGGCGACACTATCGAGTATTTAGCCATGAAAATGCTTCTCAAACATACCGTTCGGAACCGGGGTAAAACTGTAGGTCCCAATCAGTGAGTATAAAACTAGAAAGAGCACAGCTCACTGTTTGTGAGAAGCTCTCCCCGATTCCTTCATGGGATGTAATGGGAAACCATTTATTTATTTTTTAAATGTAACTCTACCTGGTGTAATTTAATCTTCATCGAATATCTCTCATTTGCACAAACCTACGACGAAGAGTGTGAGATGAAACGTCAGGTGAGAGAATAAAATACCCTATTCTAATTTGCTATATGCCTCGATTGTTAAGAGCAAAAACTTTCAATTTCTGTGGACAGCTCTCCCTCCCACTCTTCCTTCATCAGAATTAAAATCATTTAAACTTCCGTTTTAGTTGTATTACACAGTGCAACACGAGAAATTAGAACCACATACGGACACCACTACGTGATAAAAGACCAAATAGAAAAAGACCCGTGTCTCTCAGTTTTGCCCAAAGTCATGCACTTTTTTCTATGAGCCTTAAAGAATTGGGGCCTCGGTGTCATTCTTTCAAAAAAATGAGATCATTTTGTCAGGTTCATATATTGCAAATCGTTCGGAATTTTGATTTACTCTCTGAGGGAAAGCTGTAGCTCTTGTCATAAAGATAAAAAAAAACTTCATCTTCAAGGTCAAAATCGCAAAAACTTTAAAAAATTCGATTTTTTTTACCTTTTTTTCCCTGTTCAGGTCCATAGGTAGCAAACCGTTCAAAATTCATGGAAACAATCAACTACAAAAATGTACCTAAGATCTCAATAAACAACTTTCTAGAACATATAAACTTCCTAGGAATGATTCTTAATTCCGTTTACTTCAACATTGAGATACTATGCTATCTCACCGACCGCAGCAGCACAGGCAAAGCAGTAAGCTCAGCACACGCAACAAGGGACGCAGCACACAATATAAAAGCGACACGAGGCACAGTGAGATTCTAAGTGCAAAAAGTCTATTTTTCGAATGTAATGATGCAATGTTGTACGGAATTGTTTAGTTAAGAGAAATGCATCAGCTTTTTTGAAAAAAAATAATTTTTTAGCGCAAAATAATTATGTACTTAAAAATGGTTGGTAGAAGTAAAGCAAAAAGCGACTAAGATTTTAATGCAACTTGAGGACTAGTAAACGCATATTTGTTGTTCATTTAACTATTTTATGTCATCATATTCTTGAAATATGGTATTTTGTGATTCTTTACGAAAAAAAACGACTGGATAGCACAAATAGTTTGGAAACTATTTAAATTTAAAAAAAGCCCTGAAATTACAGTGTTATCAGTTTACTGTAGAGGAAAAAAAGGTTAGCTCCGGCGACCTCCATGCTCTGACTGCAATAAAATGAAACAAGGGAGTATGTTATTGCGATTTATAAAAAAAATGCTTATAATATTTTATACTGCTGAACAAAGTTATAAATTTTATGCAAAAAGGCGCTACAAATTAAGTAAAGAAATAAAGACAAAACACGTATATGGTGCATACTTTCAGGCAAACGTATTTAAATGCTTTCAACAATAACAACAATTAGTTAACGATTTTTGACAGCTATTCGAAAGAATGCGTAAAGAATAAAAGTAAAAACAAAACAACAAACCGAAAAACGAACAAACTTATCATCGCGCCTTTTAATTTCTAATATTTTAAAAAATGCCTTCTTTTTCAATATCGAATTTTGAACTAGCTACCGATCTTTGCCGCTTAAATAGCAATGTTGATTTATTAAACGGTTTTATAAAATCAAAAAACTCGCTTTTTACAGAAGAAGAAATCGAAATTGTTAAAGCAGCAATTCGAAAGCGGTTTCTTGGTAATTTTTCTAAGCGAATTAAAGAATCAAATAGGGCGTCAACCCCGTAAACAACATCTGGAATTAGATGATATTGTAAAAGAAATGATATATGAATAAGTAAATAAGTTTCCTTACACATGTAACTAATTATTTTATTTTAGATAATCCTACTAATTATTTTCACAGAAAATAAGTCAGGCGGGTAGTGGGTGAAATGGTTATTTTTTCTGAGTAATATAGGCGATGGGCGTGGCCGATTTGGATGAGACTTTCCAAAATTTTTGTTTTCGTAGTACACATGATCCATGCCAAGTTACAAGAATTTCTACCTAACAGAAAAAATTGTATACGAAAATTTCAGTTTTAGTTGTATAGGCGATGGGCGTGGCCGATTTGGATGAAACTTTCTATTTTTGCTATTCTACGTCATAAAACGCTCTATGCCGAATTTCAAGACTCTACGACAACTCCTTATATTTTTTGCACAAAAATCTATGAAGCAATCCCACTGTGCGACACACAGTGGTTCCTTTTTACGCTTTGCGTAGCTAAAATCTGTAAGTTTGATATTTATCATCCGATTGTTTTGAAATATGGAGGGAACATTACTGAGTATATATTGCAGTTATTTGCGAAAACTTAAGTTGATACTTTACTTTTTTTTTAAAGTTATTAAAGTTTAAAAATTAGTTTGTTTTATTTTTTGTATACTTGCAATCTATACCATAACAGATTCATAATTAACTTATTAACATGGTAATTCAACAATTTTTTTTTGTCTAACATTTTTTATTTTAAAATATTAATCTTCCCAGTCGCCTTTAACAATATGCAAATACTCCGAATTTTCTAAGAGATTTATAGCATCATCCTCCAGTGTTTTGACATATCTGGTATATTTATTCCTTAAGTATGATATACATACATGGATCTGAATATTACAGTAGGTAATTAAAAACGTCCTCATTACTTGAATATCTCGAGTATTTTCTAGAGTGAAATCGTCGTGTTTCCTTGTAGCACTTATTTCTTGATTTCTGTGCATCCTCTGAAAGAACCCCAATGGGAATCATCCCAAAATGTTTTATAATCTCCTTTCCATGTACAGTCAAGGAATAAAGTCTACATACAACCTACGTTTTTGAAGTTTAAGAGAACTAGTAGCGACAATTGAAAATGATATTATTGCAATATTTTAGTCATTTAAAATAAAGATTATTTGAAGAAAAAAAAAATATAACATGGAAATTATTAGGGAAAAACCATAGTGTAATAATATAAGTGAAAGCATAAGCCCAGCTGATCAGGCATTTTGTTATTGGGTTGTTTCTTTTTATCATTCTTTGTTTACATAGTACACTCGAAGTGTCAAACTTGTCTCATCATTTGTTTTGATTCTTATTGTTCGTTATTAAACGTGTGAAAAGTGTTGTGCAAATTAAATTGAAATATAAATATAATTGTAAATTGTATAATTTCTGCCTATTACTTTTTTTTTAATACATGTAATTCTATGCATGTAATTATTTACTTTGGCGTTTCTCCTTTGCCTCTTCTTCGTATATAAAATGATTTTGACATATCGAGTGTATTGTCATAACAATAGTACAACAAAATTCTGTCAAAATCGTTGCATATTACAACAACACGCCACGCGTCGACTTATATTATTAGACTATGGGAAAAACCCAATAATTACCGGGAAAAAAGTCTGCATACAGCGTGGCAACTCCTAAAATCAAATACAAAATTGAAAACAAAGAAAGGGAAATAACAGTTAACTTTGTTGAATTAATTACATTCACAAGCATAACAATTATTTAAGTGGACAAAGTGACAAAAAAGAAGGTATTATTCGAATTTTTATCCTTGAAAATGGAAAAACGAAAAGAGATTCATACTTCAGTTCGGAATATGGTAGTAAATCTCCGCAAGGAAAATAAATCTTATGGAGAAGAAATTGCTAATAATACCAATAGTACCGAAACTAAGCCACATTCTGGCAGACCTAAGAAGCTTTCGAGACGCGATGTCAGCAGTATTCTTACAGTAGTCAACCAGGATCCGAAAGTAAGTGCTCCAAAATTGGCGGAACACATCGCCAAATGTTCCAATATAATTGTTACTCCACGAACAATAATTAACCGCTAATTTCAGCGAAAAATCGCAAACTTCGCCTTGACTTTGCTAAAGCACATCTAGACAAGGGTATGGACTTTTGGAAGCGTGTTTTATTTACTGACGAAAGTAAGTATAGCATTTTCGGAAGTGATGGTATATATGAAAATAAAGTGAATATTGATGCTAAAGGCAAAGTACGGTTGTGGATGTTTTCGCACAAGTAGGAGTTTAGACAATTCTCGCTTAGTTGAAATTTGTGTATGCCTATAATGTGTGATGATATACCTAAATAAAGGGGTTTTCAACAGAGACGCTGCTAAAGTAAATCGATAGTGGTGGCCATGCAAATGAAATCGAGTTCCATACATAATGGCATCGAACGTACTTTCACAGGAATAAATAATTTCATTGGTATCTAAAACCGGTTTTGTTTTATTTAAAAAAACTTTTGTAGCGCTCTTATTGAAAAACCCGTTTCTTGTGGAGAAGGGAGCTGATGATATGTCTTGGTGGGCACCGAAATAGCTATTTTCCCAACCATCCACCACAATAATCAATGTCACGTTATTTTTTTAATAATATAATCTATGAAAATGTACTTTTGGCTATAAAAGGAATTTTTAATAGAAACACTGTGTGTAATTTTTTAAGTCATGGCAAAATAACCATATACGGACACCACTACGTGATAAAAGACTAAAAAAAAAGACCCGTGTTTCCCAATTTTTCCCAAAGTCATGCACTTTTTTTTTATGGGCCGCCAAAGATTTTTTCGTAAAAATGTGATCATTTTCTCAGGCTCATATCTTGCAAACCGAATTTCGATTTACTCTCTGAGGCAAAGTTGTAGCTCTTGTCATAAAGAACAAAAATTTCGAACATATAAAATCAAAAAAACTTCACCTTCCAGATCAAAATCGCAAAAAACTTAAAAAAATTCGATTTTTTTTACCTTTTTTCCCGTGTTCAGGTCCATAGGTAGCAAACCGTTCTAAATTCAAGGAAACAATCAACTACAAAAATTTACCTAAGATCTCAATAAACAAATTTCTACAACATATAAACTTCCTAGAGATGATTCTTAACACTGTTTAGGTAGCACGCAAAAGTGAAAAATTTGACGAAAATTTTTTAATTTCATTTTTTTTACTTTTTAAATCGAAATTCTGAACGGTTTGCAAGATATGAGCCTGAGAAAATGATCACATTTTTACGAAAATGATACCGAGGCCCCAAATCTTTGGCGGCCCATAAAAAAAAGTGCATGACTTTGGGAAAAATTGGGAGACACGGGTCTTTTTTTTTTGTCTTTTATCACGTAGTGGTGTCCGTATATGGTTATTTTTTTTTCGTGTTGCACTGTGAAATTGATCGTGAACCGAAAAATTATTAAACAACAAATAATTGAAAACTTAATTTGAGGGTTTCACAGCATTACCATTCGGTACCGGTATAATACTGTAGGATCCGTTGGAAAATTCTCCCACTATTCTTTCGTTAGATATACAAAAATTGCGAACATAATTTTTTTAAACTTTAGTTTTATTTACTAAAAATTTTAATTTGAAGAAACATACTTTTTTAGTTTTTATATTTAACATTAACAACTTAAAGACTAAAAAAAACTTTCTTTTCGAAAAATGATTGGCATTTTGAGATAAATGGCCACTTAAACTAGATTTTTAGTGAATGAATTAAAATATAAGATAAAGTCAAATGATATGGATAAATGGGCGTGGCTTTGGGGGGTGATCAGATTAATTTATAGTTGGCTATATATATGAGGATGTATGAGAATATATGAGTCGATATGATGATATATGGCCACAAAAGTCTTATATGGTTTCATGTACCGCAAAGAGGGCGGAGCGGTACACAGTTCTGAGTAACTATTACAAAAAAACAGTCTAACATGTTTGGATAAGTATATTAATAAATTTTCTTGATACTCTCTTCTTCCTTACTCCCTTCTTCTCTTTAGTTGTTCTCTTCTTTTTTAGCGAGTTTTTTTTTGAAATAAAATGTGTTGCCTCTTAAGTTTAAAAAGTAATCTCACACTGTATTACAATTATAAGGTCTATTTACATAACAGCGATGTTGCTTTTTCTCGGAAGGAGCGCGATCTATTTTAGACACTTGTCCGACACTTGTCACTGACTACAAACATTCTTCGGTCTCATCTAGGGCTATGGCCACCGACGGCGGCAGTTCCACTTCAAGCAATTTCGCAAAGGTTTCAGCATCTTCCTCATCCAAATTGTCTTTGCCACAACTGCGCTCTTGCATTTCAATGTCCAAAGTACCGTGTTGCCGTTGGAAGGAGATCAGGAAAATGGTGACAGATATAACGACGAATAGACAAGCAGTGCCAGAACTTAAGATAATGATGATCGTGGACCTATTGGGAGTCTCATTTGTGGCCACTGGCAAAGCTTTACCAACACCTGCTGATTCGTCGGCCAAATTGCCATTGAAGGTTTGATCAGAATCATGTGGGGGATAGGCATCGAACAAGGTAGCCGCTGAGTCATCTTCAATAAGAGCTCTATTTACTGAACGTGATCCCTTTACGGTTTTGGTGTGGTCCATATCTTCGACAGGAATTTCCGCAACAATATCACGGTTTGCTGCCTCTGTCGAACTAAGGAAGTGGAAATCATTGGAGGTGGAAGCAACTTCGGCCAGGACTTCCCTGTGGATCTCAGGGGCCATGACATAGGCGGACTCAGTGGTAGATGGCAGGATTTTGCTGGGTTGGGATTCGTAAAAGTCATCAGAATTTGTATTATCTTCATAACGAGTATTACTAACTACATCCTCTTTTGCGTCATGATTGTCAAACTCAGGTTCCTCTTTAAATTCATCCCTAGCTTCCTTTTCAGGAAGTTCCGGTTCCCTTAATTCGTCATCTTCATCATTAACATTTTCCTCTGCAATTACATCGGCAGCGAGTTGTTTTCCATCCCTATCTTCTGACTTGGCTTCCGATAAACTCACAACTTTATCTTCGTTGGGGGACACATTGTCTTCCTCATTCTTAGGGTCTTCCAACTTAGGTTTAGATTCAGGTTCTTGTTCTTCCAAAACCGTCTCATGGTTTAATATGTTAGGGGTTTCCAACTTAGGTTCAGATTCAAGTTCTTGTTCTTCCAAAACCGTCTCATGGTTAAATGTCTTAGGAGCTTGCAACTTAGGTTCAGATTCAGGTTGCTGTTCTTCCAAAACAGGCGCATGATTTGATTTCTCCTCAAGTTCAATCGCTGGAATAGAGGTTTCTTCCTCATATTCATCCCTCGGTGCTGGTACTTCAACAATTCTAGGCTGAGGTTCTTCAACAACCACGCCTACTGAGGCCTCCGTGTCTACCACGGCAACTATGGGTTCTGCTGTAGTTTCCTCAGTTACATTAGCAAAAATTGATTTCTCATCTAAGACCTTCTTAATTACAACATGTTCTGACTCTTGGGGTAACAAAGTGGTATCTTCTTCTTCAACTAGAGCAGTCTTTTGTTCCTTCTGTTCCACATTAATTGCAGATTCATCGGCATCTTCATTGCTGGGCAGATTTGAGGAAAGAGATTCTTCTAAAACAACCGATAACGCATCATCGTTTGCCTCAGCAGAAACATTCTCAGCTTCTTGGACTTCTAAAATTGCAATATCGCTAGTGGGCGTGGTTACGGTACCATGGAGTTCTTGACTTGTTTCGGCTATGGTAAGATCGGCCTTTGATTCTTCTATGTCTAAGTCCTCTTTGGCATTATTTTCTTCTTCATTTTCATTTGTCTCAGAATCTACCTCTTTTTCTTTTTCTTTTTCTTGTTCTTGCTCTACTAACTCGTCCACTGCTTCCATTTCTTTTTCTTCTTCAGCCGACTCTTCACGAATATTTGTGTTCTTGTTAGATTCTTGAGAATTATTTTCCTTTGAATTGGATTCAGACGATGACGAGGAAGAGGAAGAGGAGGACGACGAGGATGAGGATGCAGAAGATTTTGCTGTTTCGTTGGGTGTTTCAATTGCTAGGTTTCGCGCTCCTCGGAGATACACCCCATTCGATACATCCAAGGTGTCTGGTTCATCACTGATTTCCTTGGGCTGTCTGTCTTCATGCCGCTCAGATTGATCTAGAAGGAAAAGACAAATTTTAGTATCGTAAATTTATTATAAAATGGGATAATGCTTTAACGGAAGAGCTTCCACTAATACTACAATGGAATTAAATGCGAGCTTTGAACCGATAGTATGTATTGACTAGAAAGTCTATTGCTATTTTACATCTTCGCCTGGCAGATCGAAAAAGCTTTCAATTAAAAACTGCTGCCGAGGTCTACACTACAGCTTGCATATATTTAAAAATAAATCATAAAAAACCCAACAATTTTTCTGTACTCCTTGAAATGTGATTTTTAAAAAATTTATTATAAAATCTTATGGCGAGAACTTTCATTGTAACAAAGGGAACAAAAGAGATTTCGACAGATTAGGGCAAGGAAGTGAAAGGACCTGAAAAGGTTTTCTGAAAATCTATCTACTGCTTGGTTGAAAGAGCCAGTAAACTTTCGAAAGGCTTTATTTAGCACCAACAATCCATAGATTCTTTATATTGCAATTAGCTTTCTAATGAGTATATCCAGCTACCGTTTAGACATCTAATGGCCAGTTTTACAGTCGAAAATTCTCCATTTAAATGAACTTTAAATGCCCGATGTTTGTCATTTAAATGTTGTTTACTATGAAAATATTTTATGAGCTTTTTAACGTCGAGTGTGAAACTCGCCCTAAGACCTCTTTATTCGAATGAGTTTTCTGATAAAATTGAAATTAAAGTGTAACTGAAGTCCATAAACCCTCAGACAGCTTGCTGGCTTCATTTTGATCTCTATAAACTTTCATTTAGCTAAAGCTTAAATAAGAGCAAGAAAGCTTTTGAACTGTTTTAGTTTGCATAAGCAGACCAAAGCTTCTTCATCTTGCGTCATGCCATTGCAATTCGCTTTCTTATGAACTTTAGTAGTCTAACATTTTCACGAAAAGCAACTAAAGCTCGAAAACATATGCAGCTTCCTTTTATACATCTAACATCGCGAAATTGCAATGAACTTTTTGATTAAATTTGAAAATTTTAAATTTAGAAATAAATCCACAAAACTTCATAAAGCTTTCTGGCTTCATTTTGATCTCCGTAAACCCTAACTTAGCTAAAGCTTAACAAAAAGCAAGAAGGCTTTTGAAATGCTTTATTTAGCTTTTTGAGCAGATCAACGTTTCTTCATTTTAGGCCACACCATTGCAATTAACTTCCCAATGAACTTTAATGGTCAATTATCTTCAAACTGTGGACAACCCTTCCGACTCGAATCCATTGCCGAATACTCTCAACGACCTTTCGTATCTTCGCTAGGCATTTTAGACTTACCTTCCTTAGTTTCAATCTCTTCAGTATCTTCCCTTTTCTCGGTTTCTTCATCATCACCGTTAGGTGCCATATCATTTTGATTCATCGCTGCCGGTGCTATTAAATCCTCTGTCAGAGTTTGTCTTATCTCTGGCTCTGCAATATCCTTCAAGATCTCCAACACTGGTGATGATTCTAAATTTTGTTCCATTTCAATTTCTGTCTTTACCGAATTGCGTATGGATTGTTCCAAATTCTCTGTGGATTCTGATGTTTTTCCACCCGGCTGGGAGTCAATGAAATCAGGTGATATCTTGATTTCCGGATGAACTTCTACTATGGTGGAAAATATGTCATTATTCACCTCGGACTGGTGGTGATGTTCGAGTTCAACAACAGAGGGTTCTTCTATAATCAGTGGTATGGCATGAGCTAACTCATCTTCAATTGAGGGTGTGGACTTCTCGTTAACTTGTCCAGTGGGAATTTGTGGTTTCATCAAAAGGCTAACATCGTCATTAACCGTTTTAGATGATAGAGAACCATCTTCCACTGTATTAGCCGTTGTGGGTGAGAAAGAAGCATCTTCCACTGTATTAACCGTTTGTGGAGAGTTGTCTGTAATATTATTAACCGTTTGCGGAGAGTTGCCGTTATCGTTATTTATCGTTTGTCGAGAGTTGGTGTTATTTACAGTTTGTGTAAATTGTTGTGAAGCGTTATCAACTTCATGGGTCGGTATTAGAGCGTTATCATGGGTGGTTGACTCGACTAGCGTGATTGACATAACGTCATCGTTATGATGACTGTTATTAGCCGAGCTATCAACCGTTGGTATGTTGGCCTCAATGGTTTGTGGCGGAACTACAATAATATCTTCGTTAAGTTGGTCGCTATTGTGCGTTATTAACACCTTGTGGTCTGTATGTTCTACGTTTACCGCTGGGTTATCGTTATACTCAACTTCACGAGTTTCTATGTTTGTCAATTTTACTTCTGTTGTTGGGGTTGTTGGCTGTACTACAAATTCCGTGGTGTAATCAAGCTCAGGGCCAGTTTCTTCGGCAAAAACTTGGTGATCTGGAAATGAAAAGATAATGAAATTAGACAACAGTTGGCGGATAATGAAACTTATTTTGTGTTTAAGACACTTGCAAAAAATTGCTAAAAAAATAGCTACAGAAATTTGATATTGTTTAATATACAATAAACTTATAGCCATTTATTTGTATTATTTCATATTTATTAGCTCATTCTATGCAAAACAGTTAGATTTCTGATTAAAACAGCTGTGAAAATATTGAACAATGTCAAGGTGAATGAGATTATAGTTTAAACTTATGTGCTACAAAAGACTCAAGTAAAGTTAAAGACAGAAATTTGTAAATATGTACTTTATATCTAAAGATAATTCAATTTAAAATTATTAGACATTAATACAAATTATTGAAGAAAATCATAAATAAATAAATAATCAATATAAATAATTATAAATAAATAAATAATATTAAATAATTATAAATGAATACAAATAAATGTAAATAAATATAAATTAATAAAAATAAATACAATTAAAATCAATAAATACAAATAAATATAAATTAATATAAATAAATACAAATCAATATAAAAATAATATAAGTAAACACAAATAAATGTAAATAAATATAAATAAATACAAGTAAATATAAATTAATACAAATAACTACAATTGTATATAAATAAATATAAATAAATATAAACAAATATAAATAAATATAAATAAATGTAAATAAATGTAAATAAATACAAATAAATATAAATAAATACAAATAAATACAAATAACTACAATTATATATAAATAAATATAAATAAATATAAACAAATATAAATAAATGTAAATATATATAAATAAATACAAATAAATGTAAATAAATTTAAATAAATATAAACAAATACAAATAAATATAACTAAATATAAATAAATACAAATAAATACAAATAAATGTAAATAAATATAAATAAATACAAATAAATATAAATTAATACAAATAACTACAATTATATATAAATAAATATAAATAAATATAAACAAATATAAATAAATATAAATAAATGTAAATAAATGTAAATAAATACAAATAAATATAAATAAATACAAATAAATATAAATAAATGTAAATAAATGTAAGTAAATACAAATAAATATAAATAAATACAAAAAAAATATAAATAAATACAAATAAATACAAAAAAATACAAATAAATGTAATTAAATACAAATAAATTCAAATAAATACAAATAAATATAAATAAATACAAATAAATATAAAAATAATATAAATAAATACAAATAAATGTAAATAAATATAAATAAGTACAAATAAATACAAATAAATGTAAGTAAATACAAATAAATACAAATATATATAAATAAATATAAATAAATACAAATATATATAAATAAATATAAATAAATACAAATAAATATATATAAATATAAAGAAATACATATAAACAAAGTAAAATATAAAAACATAAAAACATAAAAAATATAAAAAGATAATCCTCTTCAAAGTACTAAAAGGATTACTTATGTGAATTGATTGAAAAGCTCGGACTTAAATTGCTTGTCGTTGGTAACAGTTGGTAGGTTTGAAGGAAGAAGATTCCAAATACGAATTGCGTTAATAAAATTTCCAAAAACAATTTTGAACTTTATTCTAATGAGCGATATATTTAGAGGTAATTTTCCTGATGGAGTTTTATAACAGATGAAACTCTAATTGTCATGTTATTTTTCTTCAGTATTGTTTGACATTTCATCACGGAAGGCTGACCTTCGGAATTGATACCGTTTTAGCTTTTGGGCTCTTGAAAAGCTTGAAGAGACGCACTGTTTTCGGACAACATTTTGTTCAGCGATTAGGTTCATTTCTAAGTTAAGTTAATCATTTCTAAGTAATGCATTTATACTGAAAAAGATTAAAGGGCTGCAAGTATATGCAGACAAAAGAATGGGTTGATTTTTTTTATATGGGCTGGTGGAATCACCGGTCTACATATTTATTTCAGAATGAGGCTGGCCGGGACGTAACGGTGAAAAACGTGGTTATTGCGCCATCATATCGGGCCATTTACTGTCCGAAATTGGAGCCCGTGATCTCAACAACATTTGGTTCCAACAAGACGGTGCACTTGTTACTAGAGTGTTAAAAAAATCGTCACTTTTTAAAACCCCGTTTTCGGTTTGTTCGAAAAATCAATTTTTTAAGAAACCGGTTTTCGGTTTGTTCGAAAAATCAATTTTTTTGAAATATTTATTCCATTATTTCATATATTTGCACAATATTATATATATTTGCAAAATATTTGCACAATATTATATATTCGAAACATCAATTTTTCAAGAAGTCTGTTTTTGGTTTTTAATTTTGGCAATAACCGCTAGAACCGGTTTTTTCAGTTTTTTGCTTTAAACTCTATTACACATGTAGCACTTACGCTACATTTGTTAGCGACCATTTCATATACATACTTCTCCGTGTTTAAAACTCAAAATTGCACAACTCTATTCAAATATGACAAGTACGTTTTAATTTTCAATAAAAAATTTATATCATATTCCGTATAATTTGGAATTCGTTCATAATATTTAATTTATTTTATTTAAAAGTTTTATTCAAATTCACATTAAACTCATTTCAATTCCAAAATCATATTTACATTTGAAAGGGATTTCCGTGTATGAAAATCTTATTAAGTTTAAAAAATTTAAAAATCTGATAATTTATTCGACCTTATTGTATTTTATTTAAAATTAAAATATTCGAGCGTTAGGTCAATATTTGAAATTCTTTTTATTTTCAATATTTCGCTACCCTTTGGGTAGCATTGTCAGAAAATGAAACAACAATTAAAAATTATAAAATGAACGAAATTAACAACAATTAATAGGGTAATTTTTTCCACTTTGTTATTGTTGTATTTTCAAATGACATAAGGGAAAATTTTTTTGTTTTTAGTACCTGGATGTTAGCCCTTCAGGCCACAATGAATAATTTGCTGATCAGGTGTCGCATATGCGTGGATGAGCATGGAGATCATTTACGGTCTGACATCTTCAAAACCAATTACTCCTTGACCACCTTTTTTTATCTTAACATATATGGGTCATTTCATGTCAAGTGACCCAACTTTTGAAACCGATGTCTTCCGATCGGGATGAAACTTGCACCAAGGTTAGTCCTATTGGATAGTAGCTTATACAAAAACTTTCAACGAGATCGGTCAAGAACTCTCTGAGTTAGAGGAGGTCGAATTTTGACATTTTGGCCAAATAGGTGTTTTTTCCCATCCCTGTAAATTTTTACCTATTGTTCTTAGCAAAATTTGTCCTGAGTGATATAGATAGCTATTTCTTCAATCTTTTAAAAAAAAATAATAAAAAATAAAAAAAAAATGTTTTTTTTTTTGCAAAATAAAAAATTTTTTAAATTTTTTTCAAGAGAAGACCATTTTTTTTTGTTTGCTCAAAAGAAACTTAGGTCTTCTCCTTTGAGAGCTTTATAGTCCCTTAGTGGGATTCGACCTATTTATCTATCAAAATAAATGATTTGTAACTCAAAACAACGATTTTTCAAGTTTTAGCATATACACTATTTTGAATTTGTTTCTATTTTTGTGTAAGTGTTTCTAAAACCTTAAAAATAGAACTTATACTGAGAAACTAGAGACAAAATTAGTTCTGAGAACGATGACAGAACTGTGGATGATGATGATGGTTGTTCTCACTTTTCAGCACAAGGTACTTCAAAGAATGAGTGTCAAAACCTATATCATAAAGATGCAGTAGAAGTTGTTGAACAAATAAAAAAAAAAATTTAATCGTCAGAGAGTAGAGCTGAAAGAATTCAACTTCTTACGCTTGCTCCACCAACATGGAGTTGTGCAAAAATAATGACTGAGTTTGGAACGTTTGAACTCCCAACAAAAAGAAGGGAGAAGAATAATAATAATATTTATTTTATTATTATTAATTTAATATTTAATAATTATTACAAATAAATAAATAAAATTTTAATTTTTCCCCATTTCTATAGAAAACAGTGATTTTATTCCTGAGGTTGACATATTGTGGGTTTTATATTATCGAGGGCATGAAACGTTAGTTTAGACATGTTACATACCGTTGGAAAGGTTAATTTGTCTAGTTTCTCAGTATAATTTATATTTTTAAGGTTTTAGAAACACTTACACTAAAATAGACACAAATTCAAAATAGTGCATATGCTAAAACTTGAAAAACCATTGTTTTGAGTTACAAAACATTTATTTTGCTAGATAAATAGGTCGAATCCCACTAAGGGACTATAGAGCTCTTAAAGGAAAAGACCTACGCTTTCTTTTGAGCATCATCATTTTTTTAACAAATTTTTTTTTTTTTATTATTTTTTTTAAAAAGATTGAAGAAATAGCTATCTATAACACACAGGACAAATTTTGCTAAGAACAATAGGTAAAAAGTTACATGGATGGGAAAAAACACCTACATATTTGGCCAAAATGTCAAAATTCGACCCCCTCTAACTCAGAGAGTTCTTGACCGATCGCGTTGAAAGTTTTTGTCTAAGCTACTATCCAATAGGACTAACCTTGGTGCAAGTTTCATTCCGATGGGAAGACATCGGTTTCAAAAGTTGGGTCACTGGACATGAAATGACCCATATATAAGTGATATTTTTCAATTTTTTTTTCATTACGATCTAATTAAATCAACTGCTATGGATTATAAACCTACACATGTATAATTATCAAAAAAGGATCTGATTATAAGAGATTATACTAGAGTTCTCTAAATGGGGCATTGTATATTTAAACACATGTAAACTATTGTCTATTTTAGTATCTACATAAGTACACATGATGAATTTAAATAAACGAATCAAAAACAAAAAAAAGTCTTCAAAACCAATTAGTTATATAAAATAAAATTGAATTTTCTATACAATAAAAAAAAAAAAAAATCCAATACATTGGTTTTTGAATTTCTTATTGTAACACCCTGTACATGTAAGGACTTTCATGTAAGGAGTTTAGTATAGGCGAAAGTTGATCATGCTTTCCAAACACTTCAAATTGTTTGCTGGGTGTTGTCAGATTAGTGAAGCTTGATGTTAATGAAGTGCGGGTCATGGCTGTAAGTTGAATGCTACGAATTACGATCTCACCTCGAACGGTTGGTGAATTCGCTAAGACACGGTATGGAAGAATATAAGGACAGATGGCTATATTACTTGATCCGCAAACTATGAGATGGTTGTGGAAAAGACTGAATGTCGCGTTGTGGTCATCTGTATAGCTCGTCGCATATAGCGATGACGCAGCCACTAATTACACCAACATGAATGAAGCGAACAACTTCTGTATAGTTGCACAAAACACCAAGTGCGGACATACCTATCGTCAAACAGATGCGGTTTATCCTTTACGTGCCCGGAAAAGGAATAACTTTTGTATTGCACCAAAAATGCACAACACAATCTCCTGTGAAACAGCCATTAAACAGGCATAAATACCACTAACTCATAAAGCATCTGCGACCTACATTTTATGTTTCAATTTTTGTATCGTTCAAAAAAATTTAGAACTTCTCTATACAAATTTTGTTAAATTTAAATCTTACAAAATGTTCTTTGTTTTACTTTAAATATTTCCCCAAAATTGTGTTGTCTTTTAAAAAAATGTGTATTTATATAGAAGCACACTCTGCTTATCTTACAAAAATTAAAGCTATCAGTTGTATGGTATCAACTACCCAAGGCTCTTGAGATAAATATAGTCTGACATTGATAGCCCCCCCCCCCCCCCTCTTAGTTTATGTTTGAAAATGCAATTAGATAATATTCATTTATTGTCAATTTTATATTTAGTTTCCTACAATATTTTAATCATATTCATATGTGAATTTTTTTATTTACGTGATTGGTTTCATCTACATGACGCAATATTGATCTTGAAAATCGATAGTAGAGTACATATGTATTTCATTTATATTTTTCGAACAAACAAAATTGTGTTAATTCTATTAATTAAAGATAAATACGCAAACGAATAGACCAGACATGTAATTCTCACACCAGTGTTAATAGCGTTTATACGGCTCTTTTGTTTAGAGCGTCTGTAATTGATGACGGACGACCTTACATGATGAGGTATCTATAGCACTGAGATATATTTACGTCTACCGTAGGGAGGTCAATGGTTAATGAGAATTCTATTGGCAAAACGGAATGGAATTGAAATTTATAGGGGCCTAATGGAGGGGAATCCAAATAGGAACGTGTGAGTTATTGATGGCAGTTTCTTTTGTTATGAAGTCATGCAATGTTTTCTAATGGGGTCAAGTTTTATTACTACATTACACAGAAGAAAAAACCCATCTTATAATGACAGTGTTCTACACCAAGTTCGTAGCGAAAATTCGGAATGACTCCACCGAATGATATATAATTCCGTTACGAATTGTATTTTTAGAAGGGTACAATAATGCCAGTAGTAGTCTCTGCATTTCCACAACACAACATTTCACAATTATTCGTTATTCAATATCAACGCATATTTTTACTATTATTAGACTGACACGAAGAGATACACCGGTTGACTTTTTATTGCAAAAATATATCTCTATCTAGATAATTCCACAAATCTCCGCTCATCCATGGACAAAACACCAGATCTTTCTAGACTGTTCCAATTGCCAATCATTTGCTACCCGCATTGAATTCGTAATAATACAGTCAAAGAGTATGCAAACGTATTACAACCTATTGTCAATAGTATAGTACGTATGTATACTGTTACAATAAATGCTTTACATTTTCTATCTTAATTAACATTTATGTCAGCGTAACATTCGAATGTTAACAAACAGTTTGTGTGTAACATTAAAATGCCACCCAACAATCTTAATTATGCCTAAAAGTATGCCGTCGCTGCCACATACCAACTCATCTCGAATGCTTAATGGTGCTACGCGATCTCACCACTACCGATTAAGTTGATACAGAATTTTCGGAAACAATTGGGAACAGACGAAGGTACTATGTTGTGGTTCTGGAAACTGCTGTAAATAAGCGATTTGCAGCAAAACTAAAGTCAGTCTGATTTCTAATGGATAAATGTATTTATCGTCGAGTGGTAGCTTTATTGAGTTATAACTTATGCTCGACTTTTTTGAAAGTAATATAAAGATAATAGGCTTTATATTATTTAAAAAGGTCTTGAGCTTGAATAAATTTATAAGTATTAGAAAACAGACCGAATAAAAATTCCCGTAAGGGAAATGATGTAAAGTATTAAGTTTATACAGAACAAGTAACATAAAGAAAACTGTTGCACTTTTCGTAATTTGAAAAGAACATAATGGAAATAAAATGCGCTAAAATGGACAATTAGAAAATTCCGAACAATACCTAACTGCTGTTGGGGGTTTTTAATTTGTATTGGATTTTAATTTGCATCACTTAATCTAATGCAAATGCAAAAAACATTATCATTGTTGGCAATGCATTGGGGGCTAAGTGAAGTCACTGGTTTATGCTGATAAACCATCAAAATCTGACGCCTTGGAAGTCACAGTTGTTCGTGTTATTCGTGACATACGGCCAGCAATGCTCGAAAGGTGACCCAAAATTGGGCGTCAGAATGCACTTCTTCATGAAGAGCCAAGGTGTGTCCATATGCCCGAAAATCATTTTCAAATGTTAATGCCATGTATTGATCTTTCGAATAAAAAAATTTTTTTGATCAAAATTAAATTTTTTGTTTTATTTTTCACAATTTCCATTTCTAACGAGCTTAAAAAACACCCATTACTTTATAAATGTACTTGTAATATTATTACTTGCACAACTACAACATCGACAATTATAATTAAATTGAAAAATATTGTCTTATTTGTATCCTCTGGGAGTTTAATTAGCGATATCTTCTTTCTATCATCCATTTGATATTGATATTGATGTGATTTGTTTTTGATTACAATTGAATTTTTTGTGTTATTTTTTACAATTTAAATTTCTATCGAATTAAAAAACACCCTTTATTATCAAATCCATATAAACCTGTACATATCAAATACTTGAAAACCAAAATTAGCAGATATCAAACAAATGCTTTTTTGATTCTACAGAACTTGAAAAACGGGTTGAAATGAACTACACAACGGTTCCTAAATAAGAGGACTCATTTTCAAAGGAACCAAGCGGGTACGAAAATGTGTATTTTTATCAAATTTTATATTCTCATATTTCACTTAAGCCTCTTTTGGTCAGCAATTTTCTGAGAACCAAAACCGATACAAATACCCAGTTTTTGTCGGTACCCGACTCGACGGAACCGGTTCTTTAAATTTGCGGAATCACACATATATAGTATATATATATGGTTTCCCATTACATCCCATGAAGGGACTGGGGAGAACTTCTCACAATCACTGAGCTGTGCGCTTTCCAGTTTTCACTCACTGATTGGGACCTACAGTTTTACACCGATTCCGAACGGTAATTTGAGAAGCTTTTTCATGGCTAGATACTCGATAGTGTCGCCGTCACTATGCGAGGTGACCGCCGCCGAAGGTGGTCAGAGCCGGGTTCGAACCCAGGATTTCAAGTACAAGAGCACACTAACCATTGCACCACCGACGGCCACAGGGAATCACACATCACTAATGGTAATAATACACTAACAACAGTGCATGTCAAACTGTTGGATTAATCAAAGTAAATCATCATTCAAAACTTATCAAACAAAATTTTTAAAAAATTATCAAAACATTTAAATTTAAATGAAAATTTTTGAATGTGAGAATCTTAATGAAGGTTGTTACAAATTTTACAGAATCATTTGAAGGAACAGAATCTTTGTAACGTATTAGAAACAAAGAACTTATCAGTTAAGTAAACCGGGTCAGATGTTTCTTGGAACCCAATCTAGTTGGTATACATACTGGGTGGAATATAAACTGAGTGGTAAATCATTTTCAATTCATTTGATCATATGAAGGAAGAGATGTATATCACACAATTCTTGTGAAATGTAATTCAACAAATATGTTGGAAAATGGATTCTACACATGGAAAAGTATACTACTCCATCTCAAATTAATATTTCTTATGGTAGGGAAAATTTAAAACAAATCCCCCCTTCATTAACAAATATATGTTTTAATCATTATTGGCCCCAACAGCCATAACTTTATTTGTCAATGATCCATTCTTGGCATTCATGAATTTACGGTCATCTTAAGTAAAATGCATTCGATCGCTACTTAAGTGTGACAATTTCAAACAAAACGCGGGCATGAGAAGATCTTTTAGAACCCAACATAAAAATGGTCTCTCTAAGACTGAAACCATAAATAATATTGCATTTGAATAATTAAATTGTATAAATGCTGAACACGCGGAGCGAAGAAAAGAAAATAAACTAAAACTTGTTAGGTGAATAAAGAAAAATTAATAACAAATTGTGTACTCGATAATTTATGGTGATACGACGACCCACTAAGAAATTCAGAGTGTGAATCAAATGTGTGTCTTGTGGAAGGGGAAGAACTTTATGGTTTCCATGAATGCATTTGAGAAAAACATAAAAGTGGAGTCAACAGAACCTGATCTTCATATGGAGAAAAGAAAAAGTCAAGTTAAGTCAAGACATCCGAAATATGAAAAAGTCACCGCAAATGTTTGGTTGTGTTGCTCTTGGGTTCTATTTTTTCTGGTGCTCTTTTCAATAAATCAATGGGGAGAAAATTGTATTTAATGGTAAGTTGTCGTTCGTTGTCCCCTCAGAAATTAGAACTAGATATTTCCCAGAGTGATAGAAAAGTAAACAGAGAATTTGTAATTGGAAATTTTTGTAATGACAGAAAACTAAGGGGTCTATAATTGAGGTGGTGGGGTTTGTTAGTGGTAGGTGTGATCAGAGTAGGGTAAATGGTTTCTAAAGTTATTAAAAGGAATGTATTTAAAATTACAATTTCAGGAAAGTTTTAAATCTAAAATGGTTTTAGTTAAAACATCGTATTTCTTGAAGAATAAACTACAATTTATGACAAAACGTAAAATGTGCGATTAGGTATTAACATACACTCCGGTTCACTTATTTAAAGGCACTAAAAATTCCATATTCAGCAGCCTGTATCTTTTGCAATTTGTAACCGATTACAGAATTTTAAAATGGAAATGGAAGCTAGACATCTTGAGATATAAGAAAAATCATGACAATAGTGGTTTCTTAACTAGGTAACTTTTTTTGAGCAATTTATAAAAAAAGTCCAAAAATGTGCTATATTTTTTGGTTCACTTGAATAGAGGCACTTTAACTAATTTTAATGAAAAACAGTTTTCCTTATTTTTTTAATTTCTTTTACTTTATTTAAGAACTATTAGTAATGGGTACAACCAACCCCCTTTATTTTTAATAACTTCAAATATACGGGTTTTCATTGAAAGATAAAGAGAATTTATATAATTCAACGAAATTTGATTCCAAGCATCCTTAATGACCTGAATTAGTGACTGTTTGTCATCAAATTGTCTACCTCCTTCATAGACCTTACGAGTTAACCAACCCCAGACATTTTCGATAATCTTTAGATCTGCCGAATAGGGTGGCCAGTCAAGAATATTAACATTTTGGATTGCAATGAACTCCTTTACCACTCTGGCGTTGTGTATAGGGGCATTATCCTGTTGCAATATCCAAGATATGATACCAAATAGTTCACTGAACTTCAGAAAAGCCGATTCCAATAACATTTTATAGCTTGCACCAGTTATTTTTGCACAGTGAAATTCAAAGATCGATGGTGCCATAGTACGTAATAGCACCCCACACCATAACGCCGCCCTCTCGGCTGTGATGTCGGTTCAAAAAACGCTTTTCTTTGCGCAGATCATGGAAATAATAGTTGTAGCCATCAGGCCCATCCAAATTAAACTTCTTCTCATCCGTAAATACAACGGTTCTCCAGTCATTTACATGACCTCTTGGCTGCACATCCCATACCATGTAGTCTCTTGCGAATTGAAGCCGCTTTTCCTTACGAGGAGCATTATGTGTCGGCTTTTTTGTAATTTCAGGTATTTAAGATACTCACAGCTCTAAATTACTCTGCGTACTGATGACTTGCACGCTTCCACTCCAGCTTGAGCTCTTAATTTTGACAAGGATAAGGCAGAATTAGAAGCAATTGTGATGATTTTTCTTTTCTCATACGTAGATAAAGACAATGAAAACCTTCTTTTAACATTCTTTCCATAGCACTCGGCGTCCTTGATGTAATTGTCGACAACCGTTGGGCTCCGTCCAATTGTTTTAGCTATTGCGCGGTTAGAATACCCTTCAGAACGGTAACCATCGATTTTAATTTTTTCCGATAGATTTAACATTTTTTGTTTTGCCATTTTGACTCGTAAAATGATTAAGATGTAATAAATTGTAATAAACAAACGCTCCCCACAAAAAATCATCGCTTACTTTAAAAATAATAAAAAAATAATAAAGTGCCTTTATTCAAGTGAACCAATTGGAGTCAGTGGCCTCAACTTTAAGAGCGCTACGTCCAATTTATGGTCGTCATAATCGTCCTACCAGATCAACAATTGAGCGTCTAGTGGAAAAATTTGAATTCACAGGCACAGTACAAAATGTTGCCGTGCCAGTGAGACAAAAAAGTGCCCGTAGTGTCGAGAATATTGCTGCCGCTGAGGCTTCAGTTCAAGAAAGCCCAAATGTGTCTCTCACACGTCGTTCTCAAGCGTTGGGCATCTCTCTGACGTCGTTGTGGCGAATTTTGCGAAAATATCTTGGCCTACATCCTTACAAGATCAAATTGACGCAAGAACTGAAGCCGCTTGACCACCACAAGCGTCGTATATGTTCGTGAATTGGGCTGAGCAACAACTTGAAAATGATTCGGATTTTCATCGGAAAATCATCTTCAGCGATGAGGCCCATTTCTGGCTGAATGGCTTCGTCAATAAGCAAAATATGCGTTATTGGTCAGACAGCAATCCACACGTAATCCATGAGTCATCATTGCATCCCGAAAAAATTACGGTTTGGTGCGGTTTATAGGCCGGCGGAGTCATTGGGCCGTACTTCTTCCGTGATGATCAAGACCGGCACATTACTGTGAATGCGAATCGCTACCGTTCAATGATAACCGAATATTTTTGGCCCCAATTGGATAATATGGACTTGGAGGAAATGTGGTTCCAACAGGATGGCTCCACAAGCCACACAGCGAATGCCACAATCAATTTATTGGAAACCAAGTTTGGTGAACGTGTTATCTCACGAAATGGCCCAGTCGATTGGCCGCCTCGGCCGTTCGATTTGACGCCGTTAGATTATTTCCTGTGGGGCTACGTCAAGTCTATGGTCTATGCCAACAAGCCAGCGACGATTAATGAACTTCGTACGAATATCAAACGTAAAATTGCAGCAGTATCGGCCGATTTATGCTTGAAAACCGTCGAAAATTGGGTTCAGCGTCTGGACTTCTGCAAGCATGCCCGTGGGGGGCATGCAAAAGAAATCGAGTTCCATACATAATGGCATCGAACGTACTTTCACAGGAATAAAGAATTTCATTGGTATCTAAAACCTGTTTTGTTTTATTTAAAAAAAACTTTTGTAGCGCGCTCTTATTGAAAAACCCGTTATCTCAAGATGTCTAGCTTCCATTTCCATTTTAAAATTCTGCAATCGGTTACAAATTACAAAAGATACAGGCTGCTGAATATGGAATTTTTCGTGCCTTTAAAGTGAACCGGAGTCTATAATTGGAAATCGTTGTGATAAAGCCCCATAAATAAAAAAAATAAAAAATTTTCAAAATTAAATTAATTAAATTTTAAAGTCAAGAGCTAGTAATTGTTTTAAAATATATTTCTCAGTTATGTCTAATAAAATATATCAATAAGAGGATATAACAACAGGTCACAAATTTATACTTAGGCCCAATTTTTGACTGGCTATTTAAATTGGTAATCAGTTGATTTTGATTTATGTTTGATCTGACTTTAAATACGAAAAGAGTTTTTCAGTGCTTTGGCCGCTATTACAGATTTTACTTCAATAAATCCTAAACAACTTGAAATATTGTATTACAACCTTTGACAATATTGTACCTATTTTTCCATTTCACAATTCCCTCTAATATATTTCTATGGAAAAGTACACTGTAAATCGATTATTGCACGAAACGTCATGAAGAATTTCACATATTTTATATGTTTTGACATTTCTTGCCTAACGGTATATAGATTGCGGTAGCTGTCTTCAAAAAGAATTGTAGTTTCAAAATTTATTGATAACTTTTCTGAATACACTAATCAACAAAAATTATATTTAGAGCTCCATAATTGGTGTAGGAATGCTGCGTTTAACCATATTCTTTAAATATTCCCCAATATGTATTCAATATTAAACAAATTACAAATTGATATCTTCTACGAAGTTGTAGTGCTTAATATACTAAACAATATCGTTATTGAATCGATTGTGGCGTTTTGAAATTGTTACGTATAGGGGCAAAACCGATCGGGGCTTTGTGATGCCACGTCCAAGTACTTTCAAAATTTTTTGGTTTGGTTGAGGCCCGAAAGAAATTCCTTTAATTTGTGTCACAGTGTAATCTTACTACATAATAACGGGTCCGCCATCTAACGTTTTTTTTTTCAACTAGTGCTTATTTCGTGAATGGTAACACTTAGCTCATATCTGATTTGACAGATAATTTGTTTTATCCTTCCGCTGAATGAATATGGTGGTGTATACGCTTGAACAACGCTGGGAAATATGGGAAAAATGGGCCTGCGATCGACTTACAGAAGATGCCGATTTTGCCAAAAAAATCATCTTTTCAGTCGAAGCTCATTTTGATCTTGGCGGGTATGTAAAACAGAAAACCCGCACGCATACATTGAAATGCCGATGCACCCAAAACGAGAAACTGTTTGGTGCGGATTTTGGTCCAGAGGCATAGTCGGGCCATTTTTTTTCGAAAATGAGCAAGGAGTGCCCGTTACAGTCAATGGCGATCGTTTGTGTTTTGGCTAAGATTTGTGTTTTGGAGTATTCAGACACATATAGTGAAATTTTATGGCGATAATTTTTGTAGAACATTTTGACCACGCCCCCCGTCAATTTGGAGCAGTTTTTTGCGAGTTTTCAAAAAAAAAGGGAAAAATTATGGTTATACGTGACAGTTAGAGTGTTAATTTGTTCCACAAAAATGTTTACCTGAATGTTTTCTATAAAAGACTATAGAGACAAATCAACATGGCAACTTACAGTGCCGAGCAACACATGCGAGTGATAAAACTTTATTATCTCTTGTGGCGAAGACACCCATTTTTGGATCAATGGATACATCAACAAGCATTGTCAGATTTCAGACGATTCCAATCATTACCAAGTGACAATGTACGCACAGAATGACATTATTTGTTTTGGATTGTGGTTTGGAGGGATCATCGCTCAGTACTTCTTCGAAGACGATGATGGCATTACCATCACCGTCAAAAAATATCGCTACTGATCACGGCATGTGGTTCCCACAGGACGTCGCTACGTGATACACAGCTGATGCTACAATGGTCATTCTGGGAGACCGATAGATAACGTGAATTTTACCAAGTTTGACTTTTTCTTGTGAAATTGCCTTAATCTATGACAATAAGCCAGAATTCAGCTTGATCTATGCCCCAGTTATCGAATATTATAACTCTCGATTTCCCACCGAAGCCCCGCCGGTCATTTGAACGATGGCATATTCGTTGATGCGTACGCAACATGTTTTTATTAAATTGTAACATTCCCTTTTGGAAAGTCCTTTCAGATAGTCAGCCGGAGAAAACCATGTTTGGTCTGTTATTCTAACAAAACCAATCATTTTTTACTTAGAAAAATGTGTCTGACCCTGTAAGCTTGTAGTACGAGTATGAACTTCTCATACATAGAAATTAAGTTTAGTTCATTTTCTAAAATTTTTAAAAATATACTTGTATTTGGACCACCCGTTGCATACTTCGAAGCGGTCGTCTGACGCTTTCGTAGATGAGGGTTTATTTTTTCTGGTTGCGTCTGGCTCTCGTTTTCTTCGACATGAAATCGTTGCCGTTCGTCTTGTACAGTGACTGATTGTGTATGTGTAGACAGTTACTACCCTGAAGGAAATGTCGATAGTAAACCTGAACTGGTTCACAATTGAGTTTGTCAACAGTACTACGGACCAATTGTACCCCAGGAAATACACTCTGCTGCAGACATTTAACATGTGATTGTCATTGAGAATGCACTACTGACCTTAGAACTATTGACTAGGTGGCTCCTAAGGAACCACATGGAGACATTGGAACCAAAGATTCATTACTGCGTTTAAATAATTGTAGTCTACATTTTTGGAACTTTTTACTAAATATCCACAATAGCAGCTGTCACAAATGTATCTACCCATCAAAGGCAAAACGTTGACAATGATGCCAAAAAGTCACCAAAATAGTCGATGAAAGGGGTGACTTGGAGACATTTGGTCCCAGGCTTCCTACAGGATATGTCCGAGTGTATTACACTGTGTGTAATTTTTTAAGTCATGGAAATATAACCATATACGGACACCACTACGTGATAAAAGACAAAAAAAAAGACTCGTGCCTCCCAGTTTTGCCCAGAGTCATGCACTTTTTTTATGGGCCCCCAAAGATTTGAGGCCTCGGTGTTCTTTTTGCCAAAAAGTGATCGTTTTGTCAGGCTCATATCTTGCAATTCGTTAAGAACTTTGATTTACTCTCTGAGGGAAAGTTGTAGCTCTTGTCATAAAGAATAAAACTTATAACTTATAACATATAAAATCAAAAAAACTTCATCTTCAAGGTCAAACTTTAAAAAATTCGATTTTTTTTACCTTTTACCCCCTGTTCAGGTCAAACGGTAGCAAACCGTTCAAAATTCAAGGAAACAATCAACTATAAAAATGTACCTAAGATCTCACTCAATAAACAACTTTCTAGTACATATGAACTTCCTGGGAATGATTCTTCTATTGTGTGCTCCGTCCCTTGTTGCGTGTGCTGAGCTTACTGCTTTGCCTGTGCTGCTGCGGTCGATGAGACAGCATAGTATTTCAATGTTGAAGTAAAGTTTTTTGCGATTTTGACCTTGAAGACGAAGATTGTTTGATTTTATATGTTGACAATTTTTATTCTCTATGACAAGAGCTACAACTTTCCCTGAGGGAGTAAATCATAGTTCCGAACGAATTCACAAAACGATCACTTTTTTGCAAAAATTACACCGAGGGCCGAAATCGTTGGGGGCCCATAAAAAAAAGTGCATGACTTTGGGCAAAACTGGGAGAGACGGGTCTTTTTTTTGGTCTTTTATCACGTAGTGGTGTCCGTGTATGGTTATATTTTTTCGTGTTGCACTGTGTTACTGCACGTATGGCCGGTTTTTTGTATGTGTGATAGTTTACCTCAATGTGTTTATGATACCACAGGTTGTGATACCACAGGACAACATATTTACCTCACTTATCTAAAATATTCGACCAGTGAATGTGGAGACCTATGTGATATTAAGCAATTTTAAGCTACTTTACGTACAAACTGGTCTACAAACTACAAAAACAATTGGTATTTTTTGTTATTCCCCCTAAACTAATGTCTCGACCGCTTCTTTTTAGAAGTTAAGCGATTTTAACGGAAGCCGCTTAAAATAGCTTAGCGCCTCACACAAAAGGTAGAAAAATTTCCTTAGCGAGGACAAAGAACGTACACCAAATGAAAGTCAGCCATTTTATCGGGCAACATTCTCCCCCGTGACTCACTGAGTGGGCAGAAAACGCAAAATTTTTTAACTTTTTGTGTGCAACATTCTCAGAAAAGAACACAAAACCTTGAAGTAGGGTTGCGCTTTTTTCTCAAATGAACACAAAAAGACACTTGTCCGACAATGAGCAGAAAAAGTGTTGACTTTTTTCTCAGAAACGAAATCGCCAGAAGTTTTCTGTCGAGAACCACGCCTGGATATCTTGCACTGTCGTGGAGGCAAATTCCACAAGGGATGAATCTGCTGCTGCCTGGTTAGATTGTCCAAAAAACAAAAATTTTTTAAAACCGGTTTTCGGTTTGTGCGAAAAATCAGTTTTTGAAGAACCCGGTTTATGGGTTTCAATGTGGAACTGGGTGTTTTTAGTTTCTTTGTTTTAAATTATATTACACACGAAGCACTTTCAATACATTTGTTTAGGAACCATTTCATATAATTATTCGCGTTTAAAACTTAAAATTGTACAACTAACTCTATTCAAATTTGACAATTACGTTTTAATTTTAAATTAAAATTTAAATCATATTCCAGTTTAGAATGTGTGTTTAATATAAAATGTAGTAGTTATATTCATATTATAAAAAAAAAAATGTCCCATAACATCCCATGAAGGGATTGGGGAGAGCTTCCCACAATCAGTGAGATATGCGCTTTCTAGTTTTACACTCACTGATTGGGACCTACAGTTTTACACCGGTTCCGAACGGTTTTTTGGAGAACCATTTTCATGGCTAAGTACTCGATAGTGTCGCCATCACTAAGCGAGGTGACCGCCGTCGAAAGAAATGTAAGGTGGTCTGAGCAGGGATCGAACCCACGTTCTCAAGTACAAAAGCCGCGCACACTAACCATTGCACCACCGAATCATATTATACTGAATTAAATTCCAAAATCAAATTAATAATCCTAAATATGAAAGAGATTTTAATGTATGAAAATCTTATTAAGTTGAAAATATTTATGTAAAATAATTTCTTTATGAAATTTGAAAATTAAATATTAAAATTCATACTCAAATCATAAAATCGGTCTGAAATTTTAATAAAAAAAATTGTTTGGAAATGTCACTTAGAACTCATTGAAGCATGAAATCATATTTGAAAATAGAAATCATGTTTCTTAATCCAGAATTTCATTAAAATTCGAAAATCACTTCATTATTTATTAATTTGTTTAAGTATAGGACCACAAATTGAGTAGAAACCGGCTAACCGGTTAATTGATTTGTTCGAAAATTAAGTTTTTTAAAAAACCGGCACACGGTTAATGCAAAAAACCCAGTTAACAGGTTTCGGTTTTGGACACTCTATGCCTGGTAAAGAGTTCGGGCTCGGTTTTCTCAGGATTTACACGCTTTTTCTATATCTACTTATACTTTGTTTACTTATTGTGTCGGTTTATAAAACATTTAGAGTTTTCGTGTCTACGATTTTAAAATTGTGTTATTCATATGAAAGATTATACTGTAGAACTTTGCGACCGAAAAATTCAGATCAGGTGAACCTTTTCAATATTTGGCTGAAGTGATAAATTTTGTTCGAAGAGTTTGAAAGTTATAGGCACGTACGTCCCACGCCAATGCAACTGCCGTATGGAAATCGGGTCTCATCCAAATATCTATATATTTTGTTTCTGTTACAATAACAAAATACATTCCCATTTGGATGTGACACAATATCCGCCCGGCAGTCGCATTGTTTTGCGGCGTGCTTTTAATGTTTCTAACTTTCTTCTTTTAATCGTCTTTTTTTGAAAAAAGGATTTTCGTACAATAAAATTATTGTCTATTAGAATTTAATATTTTTGAAGCTTTCAAAATTTGTTTAATATTATTTAGAAAAAAAATCTCATATTCCCTGAATTTTTTCATAATTTTAGTAAAATTTAGTAAAAAGCCTGGAGTAAGCACATTCCAACGTCGAACTCAACGCGCATGGCTTGTAATCAAGCTCTCTCCGCAATTTGCATCTAATGGTGGTTTTATTAAATTGTACTCCGTACTATTTTATACAACTACTCGGTATGACGTTAATTTACCTTGAGGGTAATAATATAAATGTGTTTGTGAATGAATGAAAAAAACATAATAAACAGTAATTTTTATTGACTGCACACAATACACAAATATTTAAAATAATATCGTATATACAGTAAACAAACATTCCCGGTAGTTGTATAAAATAGTAGTATACAATTTGAAATCAACTCGCGCTTCGATGAAATGGAAATACAAATTGTACTTTATAATTTACAACACGTTTGCATTTCAGTGTCAATAGCCACAGACAATTGACTGTCATTAAAATATAATTTTTGTTACAATTTAACTATTTTTATTTAAATTTTTAATATGCTGTTAAAATCATTTACAAATTTCGACAAAACTAACGAAAATAAATCCTGACATTAAAATCAGTTGGAATCGCATGTCAAGTAGTTAAATTGAAAATAACAACTTTTGCTTCGTAAGAAAATCAACTCCGTTCATAACTTATGATACAATCTCTAGTGGCATCTGTTGTTCAAACACTCTTTATCCTTTGGCCGTAAAGAATTTAAGCTAATTCGTCTCACTACTCATTTAGGGTAGTCCAAAAGTCATTGACTACCACCCATTACTTTTGTTACATCGTCTCTATCTAACGAAATTGTCATTGTAACAGGCCCAAAGAAAAATTTTATACATTTCAACGAAGAAGAAAAAAGAAAAGGAAATAAAAGAAAACTATAAGAAGTATGTATGTATTTTAGGAACAGCATCAGGTCCCACAGCAACAACATAAATCTATATGTACAGTTTAAATGCATTTGAAATACTAATCTGTTTTCGAATTCTACATTCTGTTGCTGCTTCTTCTAAGACTTTATGTCATTGTTGTTCTTTCAAATGGACCGACCGGCAGTCAATTGGGAATTCTGTCTATGTTCACCCAATGCTCATCATCCTCCTACTTGTAACATGTTGCGCGAAGAGGTCATGTAGCGTTTTCCGATGTTTTTTTTTTGTTAGAGTTTATTGTTGTTTTTCTTTTGGTTTCCAGTTTTTCAGTAATCTTTAGGGTGTTTTTCCGCCATAATTCATAGTCAGAAAGATGTAGGGAACTGTTTGTGGACACATGTGTTTTAAAATCAAATTGTTAAGATTTTCTATAGAAATATACAGTGATGGAAAATTATTCAGGGCGACCAACAACTTTGACAGGGTTTCATTGAATTTAAAAAACACAAATTTTTTAAATTTTTTTGGACAATAAATTTTCTTAATAATTTAGCAAACAAAAAACAACTGTCTGTATGGTTTCTAACCGGCATTCCCATGGCACTAAAGTGATTTTTTTGTGAATTTAGAAGGAATGTTGACCGTGAAATATTTGACTTTCTCTGTGGTTAAAATGTTTTACTTTTGATAGTAATAGGCAATTATACTGTGAATGGACAATGCACGCTGAGAAAAAATAACTGCCGCAGCAACATATTGCAGGAAGGTTGTATATGTTCGAAAGCATTGTTTTCATGAATTGCAAATCTGCTGCTTTTTAGTTTCTTTGTTGTCTACCACGTTTTTGTTCTCAGCAGTTTTCAACAAACAAAAACATATATTATAACCTATTAGTCATTGTGACTCAACCATATAATATTGAATAGCAATGTGTTTGGACACAAGTATACTATATTTGCAAAAAGCTGCAAACACGTTATATTTGCATCCAAACAAAAAAAGATACAGATTTTTTCAGCCTGTATGAAACTTATGAGAAATGAACTTTATGACACACTTTTTCAAAATGTTCGTAATACCAATGTTCGTATACAGTGAAACGTGCTGTAGTGTACACTTTTAATCAGTATCTACACGCTGAAAACTGCGTCTAACATATACTCTCAAACACATTCTGCATTCTGTATGTGTAGAACACACTCAAAATATTCACCGATTTGCAAGTCCCAAACCCACTTATATTTAACTGCAATCATTAGCATGTTTACTTGCAAAGATTCATACTTTTGCGTGAAGCCATATGTGTTTCATCCCAAACATCCATATACTTACATTGAAGCATTCGTGTTTTCTCCCAAACGAACAATTGACGACTGAGTGCATGAAACTAAAACGCAACAGATCAGTCAACATATTAAACACTCAATTCATTTACACACACATTCAAGAATATTGATGACCCAGCGGCGGAAGTCATGACCTGGAAGGCCTTATGTCATGACAAAACAGGCTTTCTTTAAAATACGGAAGGCCTTCCCTACACATTACCTCCTCCTTTCCTTTTAACATTGCGTGAGATTGGAAGGCAAGGCCTTCCTTGCCCATTGCCTAAAGAAAGCCTTGGAAGGCATGTAAAGAGGAAGGCCTTCGAAGGTATTTACTTTAATTTATTTTTGTTAAACAAAAATACAATTGAAATAATTTATTTTATCACAAAATCATTATCCACTTCTACATATTTATTTATAAGTATGTATGTGTCTATCTTAGATAGTTGTACCACGCCCAACTTCAAATTGAAAATTTTAAAAATACTCTGAAAAATATTAAATAAAAAATATAATTTTAAAATTTGTATGACATTTTCCAATTAAATTAGGTTAGAAAGAATCGGACAAGAAATTCCCCAAAATTGTAAAATCTTCTTCTGGGTTAAATCTGATGAAAAAATTCATCCATTCCGGAGGCCTTATTTTAGGAAGGCATTACAAAAGAAGGCATTATTTGTGGAAGGCCTTTCAACTTCCGCCGCTGGGGAATTGCTGACCGAAAGAATAATGCAAAAATGCAGTTATACACTTGCAATAACATTAACCTAGGCTGAGAACAGTCTCTCATGGTTCCTATTTTTATCATTTTGCTCTCAACAGAGCATAGCGACAAAAAACTGAAATAAACTGTGCACCAAACATAGTGGTATTTGTATCACAAACAGCGTTGTATTTGGATCATAAAGACATATAATAATGCTCGTTTGCAGGCCTTCCTTTTGCAGTCCTCTTAGGAAGCCTTCCATTAGCAGGTCTATCAGAAGACCTGTAAGGGATGGTCTTCTTTCACGCCTTTTAGCCCATTCAAGACCTCTGTTACATATACGTAACGGTACTTCATCCGAGGTGAAAGCTTTGTTTAAAAATTACAGGAGTAGGTTAGTTTAATTTGTTAACGTATCTTGTTATTTGACGTCTATTTTATGCCTAGATACAGTAATTGAAGCAGCATCTGGCTTGGGAACCAACGGAGCCAATGTGTCAAAATTTCAGACGTCTATATTTTATACCGAGAAGCTCTCCCCAATCTTTTCATGGGATGTCATGTGAAATCATTTATTGTATTTACATTTTATATATCACCGTGAGCATTAATGGGTTAATTTGAAATGACAATTGCATCTGTGGGTGAGCTTCCCGACTGCCTTTTTTATAGGCCTGCTAGAAGGCATGCAAGCCACCTCTTTTTGCTACCGAGTTGTTTCTCTTGTGAAACTGTCATGCAATGAAATCTTCCATAGACAAGACATTTGTGTATATTGATGTTCATGTTAAAGTAGTGTATGAATGTTTTCGCATTAGCAAGTGTTTTGGAAAACTTCTCAATAAGTTGAGTTTGGTTTAGTCTTATACAGTGTGATGATATGCCAAAATACTTATAGAGAAGGGAGGTGAGGGATTTGCTTTGGTAGGCAATGATGCAACTATATTTCCAAGAAAAACAAAAGAGTGGGCAATAATCAGTACAGATATTTCAGTCGGGTGCTTCGACTTATTCATACCCTCACTCTGAGTCCGATTTTTATTTACAATGCTTGATTCATATTTTACGGAAATGTCAGAGATGAAGAAATGATAATATGCACTTTTCTCATTCAAGCTCAAGACTATTATACAGGGTGATTCAGGAAGTTCCGGACAAATTTCTCCAGTGTATTCCTTGGCTCATTTCATGAAGAAAAGTCCGCTAGGACCATGTCCAAAAATGCAGCGGGTTCAAAATTTTCGGATTGGCGGTCGGAGGGTAGTAGGGTAAAGTTTCTAACTTCTGAGCCAGTGGTCGGAATCTTAAACGTGTTAATTTACAAAAACAAATAAATGTGTGCTGTTATTTCGCTTCCAAAAACAAAAACAAACATTTTTGCATTTCAGTAAAATGGTCATAACTTTGGAACGGTAAGACCTCTGGGCTTCGTTTAGGTCATTTTGGAAAGGTAAGAGGTATGGTTACCTTTCAACAGAAAAAAACATAAGTTACCTGCCATCTGGCTGACCAAATTGAGGTTATGTGAATTTTTTCTTCCATTTTTTTCTGAAAGCTCTGTATCTCGGCGATTTGACTTTTTTCTACTTTTTGTTATTGATTCTGAAAGGCCTCTTAAAGACCTTAAAGATTTTTAACCCGCTGCCATTTCGCACCCTTGCATTTTCGGACATGGTCCTAGTGGACTTTTCTTCATGAAATGAGCCAAGGAATACGGTGGAGAAATTTGTCCGGAACTTCCTGAATCACCCTGTATATGTCTATTAAAGAATAATGGTCTGTCCGAAAAACAGACCAAATAAATAAAAAAAACACCCTAGTATTGAACCAACTTTCGGTTCCCCGATTAGGCGTGACAAATTCGCCTATATTCATTAGCGTAGTGGCATTGGGCAATATATGGTCGAATATCAAAGTGAATAAGGATCTGATTGTATTCGTGTCTACCAAACAATTATTAGCTCAAAAATTGTGGTAGGGAGTACCAAAATGGGAGTGGCAAGATCATTGATTTTCAGTTATAGAATGCCGTTTGACAACATTTTCCACAGTACCGCACCAGCCGTTTTGTATGGGAAGTACCAGAATGGCAGTTACAAAATTGCCGATTTTCAATTGCAAAATGGCGGGCTTTGCACTACATTTTCCTTAATACAAAATTTCAATATTATCGATTGCGTTTTATGGGAGTTATTGTGTAGAAAAACTAGCCGTGGCAAATAAATTTGTGCATGTGAGGTACCAGTATGGCAGTGGCAAAATCGACGGTTGCCAATAGCAGAGTGGTGGGCTTTGGACCACATATTGCTTAATACAAAATTTCATTATGATCGGTTGTGTTAGCAACCACACGCTGAAAAATAACGACCTCTCTAACATATTCTCCAAAACATATTCTGCAGGAACCATGTATATGTTTGGAACGCACTTCAAACAGTAATATGTTTGCTAGCCCCAAACTCACTTGTGTTTCCTGAGAGAATAATGCAAAAAAACAGATACACACTTACAAGATAGACTCTCTCGTTGTCCCTCTCTCATTCTATTGCTCTCGAGAGAATGCAACAAACACAGCTGTATTTGTATCACAAACACAGATATATTTGGGTCGCAAACATATTAATCATTGTGTCTCAAACATGTAATATATTATATTTATGACAAGCTCCAAACACACTTTATATTTGCAAAAAAAAGACCGATTTTTCAGCGTGCAACAACCAACCATCCGCCCAGCTTTTGTGTGGAAAGTTCCAAAATGGGTTTGGCAAAATCACCACTTTGTCAGTCGTTGATGTACTGAAAACTGGGTTTTTTGGAATATCAAACGTGGGGTGACTCAAAAGATGCGTATTTAAGAGCCTGGTTACAGGAACCTCAAACTTTTTCATACGAGGGTAATCGGCCGTTGAAGTTTCAATTCCTAGAGTATTTTGAGAAAAAAAAGGATTTTTGTTTGGTCAATATGGGACTCAACCGATGTGTCATGGCGAGCATAGACAAAATTTTGATAGTATTTTTTTTCACCCGCCTATCATCGCGGACCTAATCCCAAAATTGCATTGGGGGTTATGTCCGTGATGGGTTTATTAAAAAATTTTGAGAAATAAAAAGAATTTTGCCCATTTTTTCAATTCTAAATCGGTTCAAGATCACTTCCTATTAACAAATTATTTCAATAGAAAATAGTTATTCCAAAGGTACTGCGAATTTGATTATTATGGTGGTTAGGATAGTGGTAGGGATAAATAAAACTCATCTAAACGAGAATTGTTTCAACACCTACTTATGCGAAATCATGCGAAATCATGCGAAATCATGCGAAGCAGTACTTTGCCATAAATATTATGCCTATGAATACTTTCATTGAATCCCAGTGCATAAATACGCTTGTTTTAAAACAGAAACAACAACTGTCATGAGATTGACGTTACTGTGTCTCTTTTGAAAAAAAAATACGCTTATCGTATGTGAAATTTCGTATGAATTGTGACAACTCTTGCAGTTTCAACTTACAGTCTGGTAGAAATTAAACCAGCTACTCTTTAATTTAGTTTGTGGAAACCCCGAGTTTGTGGTAAACACGATGAATTGCTCACAGTCTATTCAATGTCTGTCGTAAAGCTTTTAGCGTCAAATTGTTGTTTACAGCAACTGCAACCGGGAACGTTTAAAATATAAGTTACTTTATGTATTTGCGTATAAAAGCAAGTTTTTAAAACAGATGACATTCCTGTTTATGGTTATAAATCCAAATGAGGATTTATTGTATAGTTTGGAAATATATTATCAAACATAAGCGCCGCAATCCAAAATTCGCGCAATTTTTTTTTTGGAAAAAATTTAAATTTTTGCATTTGTTTCAAATGCTGGATTCAAAAAGTTTGCTTGTTATTTACAAAGAGGTGAACTGTATTATGGAACTGAAGCGCCGGAGGTGTCGATTAATTATTATTCTTAATTGATGGCAAGCGCTTGCTTGCAAGCTGACTTAAGATAATTTACATACATACATATGTAGTATATGTATTTCAAATCGCGCGACTCTAATGTTGAGTTATGTTGCCTTTGTCAACAGTTTCAACACCTGTGATGCAAATAAAAACAAAAATGATTAAAATCTAACGTCTGCAACAAGATTTATAACTATAAAACTTTTATATTTTTACTTATGTTGTATATTTATTTTACCTTTCGTTGTAAACATTTATATGTTTGTAAAATATTGTTAGGAATTTTGCAATTGCCCTTTTTAGAGCTGTTTATTTCTTTATACAAATGATACTAAATAAAATACTAATTTAAATTAGGATAAGTACAATAGTTTTCTTTAGTTTACTTGTACAGTACAAATTTAACACCTTACAATAATTTTTTACTCAATAACCCTTTACCCGTTTGAAATGAAAATCACTCCATCTTCGCTACTAATTGGCAATTTTACTGTTGGTGGTGGCATTAATGGTCACGGTGATGTATAAAATATGAAAAACCAACCCGTAAAAACATAGTTTTTGACTATAAATTCTTTATATATGACCACGTCCCTTTGTCCAATCCAGCCCATATTTGCAGCAGATCTTAGAATATGTACACCTAACCAACATATCCAATTTTATTCAAATACCGTTGACAGGAGCAGAAATAATGGATTTTTAATTTGTGATTTGTATGGGAGGTACCACGACCTTTTTGCAATCCTGCCAATATTTTGATAGTTAATTTCTGTCGTCTTCGTTAGTTTGCCTGCGAAGTTTCAGCTCGATTCACGGGAAAAGGGTTAAAAATCAATCCAAAGTTTCCTCGGCATGAATATAGACAGGTGAAGTTAATATAAAGAATTTAGAAATATAAATGGTTTCCCATGATGATATCCCATGAAGGGATCGGGGAGAGCTTCCTTCTCAGTATAAAATATACACGTCGGAAATTTGACACATTGGTACCGTTGGCTCCCAAGGCTGATGCTGATTCAATAACTGTATCTAGCCATAAAATAGACGTAAAATGACAAGATGCATTAACAGATTACACTTGACTACTCCTGTAATTTTTAAACAAAGCTTTCACCTAGGATGAAGTACCTCGGAGGTCTTGAATGGACTAAAAGGCGTCGTAGAAAGTCTTCCCTTACAGGCCTTCTGATAGACCTGCTAATGGAAGGCTTCCTAAGAGGACTACAAAAGGAAGGCCTGAAAAGAGCATTATTAGAAAGACTCATAGAAAAGTCAAAAATAGATGCGAGTTATTTATAACTAGCTGAAAAGCCCGATACTTCGTTATCGGCTTTTTAGCCAAAGGTGTTTGGGCAGGCCGCCATGGGAGAGACTTTCCCCTTTTTGCCCCTCCCCGTAGGAATTTCCAAAAATCTGGCGCTAAATGATGGACCTCCATGCCAAATTGCAAGTTCGTAGCTCCAGCGGTTAGGGCTGGGCGATGTTGAGTCAGTCAGTCAGTAACGTTATTCTTTTATATATATAGATATTCAGTAAGTTTTATGTCTCCACGCAGAAAAACCTATCTTTTTCTGTGTTTTGGATGCAAATATAACGTGTGTTTGGAGCTTGTAGCAAGTATAGTATACTTGTGTCCAAACACAACGTGTTTGGTATTCAATATTACATGTAGGAGACACAATGATTAATTTGATATAATATACGTGTTTGTGACCCAAATATAGATGCGTTTGGGATACAAATACAACTGTGTTTGTTGCACGATTTATTGTTTATTGAGAGCAAGAGAATAAAAGAGGTACAAAGAGAGATTATTCACAGTCAAAGTTGTATGTATGTAGCTGCATTTTTGTATTATTTTTCAGTCAGTGATTCATAAAAATTCCAGAATACGTGCGTAAATCATAGATGAGATGAGTATTTCTTGCATCTATTGCGTTTTAGTTGCATGTATTCAGTCGTCAATCGGACAGATGATAGCAAATGGGCTTGGTTGATTAAGTAAGCATGCTGTGGACAAAATATATAATTCCACGCTAAACAATGTCTTGTTCGTCGTTTGGTTTTTGTGTTGTGGTGTTTGCTAATGTTGGAGACACAATGATTAAAATCTTATAATATATGTTTTTGTGATCCAAATATATCTGTATTTATGACACAAATACAGCTGTGTTTGTTGCACTGTTTATGCTCTCTCGAGAGTAGGAGAATAAAAGATGGACAAAGAGAGGTTATTCACAGTCTTACTTGTGGGTGTGTAACTGTATTGTACCATTATTCTTTCAGTCAGGGATTAATAAATATTAAAATAAATAAATATAATTGCAGATGAAGTGTGTGTTTCTTCTTTTAGCTGACGTATTGCGTTTTAGTTTATTGCATTCAGTTGTTAATGGTTCATCGGATAGAGGATATCAAATGCGCTTGGTTGACGCTTAGTACAACATATTTGTGATCAGTAAAAATGAATAAATAAGAGCTCGGACGGAGTGATAAACGATTGTGAGGAAAGAAACTGAAAAGAGCAACACCTGTTTTGTCTGCAGGAGGCTTTGCTGTGAAAATCGGAGCGGCGTGTCAGTTGTGAAATTTAATAAAAAAAAACACACAGTATTTAAACCGCGCTTGGCTTGCATGAACAAGCTTTGTATACGCATATGTATATTTTTTGTGTATCAACTTATAGTGATAATCGTGCTTTACAATGTTGTAGCGTTTGACGAAGTTGAAACCTTCTGAAAAAAAACCTGAGAGACAAGAAAGAAATGAGATGCAAAAGAGGAGCAGATTCTCATATGTATGTGTCTATCTTAGATAGTTGTACCACGCCCAACTTCAAATTGAAAATTTTAAAAATACTCTGAAAAATATTAAATAAAAAATATAATTTTAAAATTTGTATGACATTTTCCAATTAAATTAGGTTAGAAAGAATCGGACAAGAAATTCCCCAAAATTGTGAAATCTTCTTCTGGGTTAAATCTGATGAAAAAATTCATCCATTCCGGAGGCCTTATTTTAGGAAGGCATTACAAAAGAAGGCATTATTTGTGGAAGGCCTTTCAACTTCCGCCGCTGGGGAATTGCTGACCGAAAGAATAATGCAAAAATGCAGTTATACACTTGCAATAACATTAACCTAGGCTGAGAACAGTCTCTCATGGTTCCTATTTTTATCATTTTGCTCTCAACAGAGCATAGCGACAAAAAACTGAAATAAACTGTGCACCAAACATAGTGGTATTTGTATCACAAACAGCGTTGTATTTGGATCATAAAGACATATAATAATGCTCGTTTGCAGGCCTTCCTTTTGCAGTCCTCTTAGGAAGCCTTCCATTAGCAGGTCTATCAGAAGACCTGTAAGGGATGGTCTTCTTTCACGCCTTTTAGCCCATTCAAGACCTCTGTTACATATACGTAACGGTACTTCATCCGAGGTGAAAGCTTTGTTTAAAAATTACAGGAGTAGGTTAGTTTAATTTGTTAACGTATCTTGTTATTTGACGTCTATTTTATGCCTAGATACAGTAATTGAAGCAGCATCTGGCTTGGGAACCAACGGAGCCAATGTGTCAAAATTTCAGACGTCTATATTTTATACCGAGAAGCTCTCCCCAATCTTTTCATGGGATGTCATGTGAAATCATTTATTGTATTTACATTTTATATATCACCGTGAGCATTAATGGGTTAATTTGAAATGACAATTGCATCTGTGGGTGAGCTTCCCGACTGCCTTTTTTATAGGCCTGCTAGAAGGCATGCAAGCCACCTCTTTTTGCTACCGAGTTGTTTCTCTTGTGAAACTGTCATGCAATGAAATCTTCCATAGACAAGACATTTGTGTATATTGATGTTCATGTTAAAGTAGTGTATGAATGTTTTCGCATTAGCAAGTGTTTTGGAAAACTTCTCAATAAGTTGAGTTTGGTTTAGTCTTATACAGTGTGATGATATGCCAAAATACTTATAGAGAAGGGAGGTGAGGGATTTGCTTTGGTAGGCAATGATGCAACTATATTTCCAAGAAAAACAAAAGAGTGGGCAATAATCAGTACAGATATTTCAGTCGGGTGCTTCGACTTATTCATACCCTCACTCTGAGTCCGATTTTTATTTACAATGCTTGATTCATATTTTACGGAAATGTCAGAGATGAAGAAATGATAATATGCACTTTTCTCATTCAAGCTCAAGACTATTATACAGGGTGATTCAGGAAGTTCCGGACAAATTTCTCCAGTGTATTCCTTGGCTCATTTCATGAAGAAAAGTCCGCTAGGACCATGTCCGAAAATGCAGCGGGTTCAAAATTTTCGGATTGGCGGTCGGAGGGTAGTAGGGTAAAGTTTCTAACTTCTGAGCCAGTGGTCGGAATCTTAAACGTGTTAATTTACAAAAACAAATAAATGTGTGCTGTTATTTCGCTTCCAAAAACAAAAACAAACATTTTTGCATTTCAGTAAAATGGTCATAACTTTGGAACGGTAAGACCTCTGGGCTTCGTTTAGGTCATTTTGGAAAGGTAAGAGGTATGGTTACCTTTCAACAGAAAAAAACATAAGTTACCTGCCATCTGGCTGACCAAATTGAGGTTATGTGAATTTTTTCTTCCATTTTTTTCTGAAAGCTCTGTATCTCGGCGATTTGACTTTTTTCTACTTTTTGTTATTGATTCTGAAAGGCCTCTTAAAGACCTTAAAGATTTTTAACCCGCTGCCATTTCGCACCCTTGCATTTTCGGACATGGTCCTAGTGGACTTTTCTTCATGAAATGAGCCAAGGAATACGGTGGAGAAATTTGTCCGGAACTTCCTGAATCACCCTGTATATGTCTATTAAAGAATAATGGTCTGTCCGAAAAACAGACCAAATAAATAAAAAAAACACCCTAGTATTGAACCAACTTTCGGTTCCCCGATTAGGCGTGACAAATTCGCCTATATTCATTAGCGTAGTGGCATTGGGCAATATATGGTCGAATATCAAAGTGAATAAGGATCTGATTGTATTCGTGTCTACCAAACAATTATTAGCTCAAAAATTGTGGTAGGGAGTACCAAAATGGGAGTGGCAAGATCATTGATTTTCAGTTATAGAATGCCGTTTGACAACATTTTCCACAGTACCGCACCAGCCGTTTTGTATGGGAAGTACCAGAATGGCAGTTACAAAATTGCCGATTTTCAATTGCAAAATGGCGGGCTTTGCACTACATTTTCCTTAATACAAAATTTCAATATTATCGATTGCGTTTTATGGGAGTTATTGTGTAGAAAAACTAGCCGTGGCAAATAAATTTGTGCATGTGAGGTACCAGTATGGCAGTGGCAAAATCGACGGTTGCCAATAGCAGAGTGGTGGGCTTTGGACCACATATTGCTTAATACAAAATTTCATTATGATCGGTTGTGTTAGCAACCACACGCTGAAAAATAACGACCTCTCTAACATATTCTCCAAAACATATTCTGCAGGAACCATGTATATGTTTGGAACGCACTTCAAACAGTAATATGTTTGCTAGCCCCAAACTCACTTGTGTTTCCTGAGAGAATAATGCAAAAAAACAGATACACACTTACAAGATAGACTCTCTCGTTGTCCCTCTCTCATTCTATTGCTCTCGAGAGAATGCAACAAACACAGCTGTATTTGTATCACAAACACAGATATATTTGGGTCGCAAACATATTAATCATTGTGTCTCAAACATGTAATATATTATATTTATGACAAGCTCCAAACACACTTTATATTTGCAAAAAAAAGACCGATTTTTCAGCGTGCAACAACCAACCATCCGCCCAGCTTTTGTGTGGAAAGTTCCAAAATGGGTTTGGCAAAATCACCACTTTGTCAGTCGTTGATGTACTGAAAACTGGGTTTTTTGGAATATCAAACGTGGGGTGACTCAAAAGATGCGTATTTAAGAGCCTGGTTACAGGAACCTCAAACTTTTTCATACGAGGGTAATCGGCCGTTGAAGTTTCAATTCCTAGAGTATTTTGAGAAAAAAAAGGATTTTTGTTTGGTCAATATGGGACTCAACCGATGTGTCATGGCGAGCATAGACAAAATTTTGATAGTATTTTTTTTCACCCGCCTATCATCGCGGACCTAATCCCAAAATTGCATTGGGGGTTATGTCCGTGATGGGTTTATTAAAAAATTTTGAGAAATAAAAAGAATTTTGCCCATTTTTTCAATTCTAAATCGGTTCAAGATCACTTCCTATTAACAAATTATTTCAATAGAAAATAGTTATTCCAAAGGTACTGCGAATTTGATTATTATGGTGGTTAGGATAGTGGTAGGGATAAATAAAACTCATCTAAACGAGAATTGTTTCAACACCTACTTATGCGAAATCATGCGAAATCATGCGAAATCATGCGAAGCAGTACTTTGCCATAAATATTATGCCTATGAATACTTTCATTGAATCCCAGTGCATAAATACGCTTGTTTTAAAACAGAAACAACAACTGTCATGAGATTGACGTTACTGTGTCTCTTTTGAAAAAAAAATACGCTTATCGTATGTGAAATTTCGTATGAATTGTGACAACTCTTGCAGTTTCAACTTACAGTCTGGTAGAAATTAAACCAGCTACTCTTTAATTTAGTTTGTGGAAACCCCGAGTTTGTGGTAAACACGATGAATTGCTCACAGTCTATTCAATGTCTGTCGTAAAGCTTTTAGCGTCAAATTGTTGTTTACAGCAACTGCAACCGGGAACGTTTAAAATATAAGTTACTTTATGTATTTGCGTATAAAAGCAAGTTTTTAAAACAGATGACATTCCTGTTTATGGTTATAAATCCAAATGAGGATTTATTGTATAGTTTGGAAATATATTATCAAACATAAGCGCCGCAATCCAAAATTCGCGCAATTTTTTTTTTGGAAAAAATTTAAATTTTTGCATTTGTTTCAAATGCTGGATTCAAAAAGTTTGCTTGTTATTTACAAAGAGGTGAACTGTATTATGGAACTGAAGCGCCGGAGGTGTCGATTAATTATTATTCTTAATTGATGGCAAGCGCTTGCTTGCAAGCTGACTTAAGATAATTTACATACATACATATGTAGTATATGTATTTCAAATCGCGCGACTCTAATGTTGAGTTATGTTGCCTTTGTCAACAGTTTCAACACCTGTGATGCAAATAAAAACAAAAATGATTAAAATCTAACGTCTGCAACAAGATTTATAACTATAAAACTTTTATATTTTTACTTATGTTGTATATTTATTTTACCTTTCGTTGTAAACATTTATATGTTTGTAAAATATTGTTAGGAATTTTGCAATTGCCCTTTTTAGAGCTGTTTATTTCTTTATACAAATGATACTAAATAAAATACTAATTTAAATTAGGATAAGTACAATAGTTTTCTTTAGTTTACTTGTACAGTACAAATTTAACACCTTACAATAATTTTTTACTCAATAACCCTTTACCCGTTTGAAATGAAAATCACTCCATCTTCGCTACTAATTGGCAATTTTACTGTTGGTGGTGGCATTAATGGTCACGGTGATGTATAAAATATGAAAAACCAACCCGTAAAAACATAGTTTTTGACTATAAATTCTTTATATATGACCACGTCCCTTTGTCCAATCCAGCCCATATTTGCAGCAGATCTTAGAATATGTACACCTAACCAACATATCCAATTTTATTCAAATACCGTTGACAGGAGCAGAAATAATGGATTTTTAATTTGTGATTTGTATGGGAGGTACCACGACCTTTTTGCAATCCTGCCAATATTTTGATAGTTAATTTCTGTCGTCTTCGTTAGTTTGCCTGCGAAGTTTCAGCTCGATTCACGGGAAAAGGGTTAAAAATCAATCCAAAGTTTCCTCGGCATGAATATAGACAGGTGAAGTTAATATAAAGAATTTAGAAATATAAATGGTTTCCCATGATGATATCCCATGAAGGGATCGGGGAGAGCTTCCTTCTCAGTATAAAATATACACGTCGGAAATTTGACACATTGGTACCGTTGGCTCCCAAGGCTGATGCTGATTCAATAACTGTATCTAGCCATAAAATAGACGTAAAATGACAAGATGCATTAACAGATTACACTTGACTACTCCTGTAATTTTTAAACAAAGCTTTCACCTAGGATGAAGTACCTCGGAGGTCTTGAATGGACTAAAAGGCGTCGTAGAAAGTCTTCCCTTACAGGCCTTCTGATAGACCTGCTAATGGAAGGCTTCCTAAGAGGACTACAAAAGGAAGGCCTGAAAAGAGCATTATTAGAAAGACTCATAGAAAAGTCAAAAATAGATGCGAGTTATTTATAACTAGCTGAAAAGCCCGATACTTCGTTATCGGCTTTTTAGCCAAAGGTGTTTGGGCAGGCCGCCATGGGAGAGACTTTCCCCTTTTTGCCCCTCCCCGTAGGAATTTCCAAAAATCTGGCGCTAAATGATGGACCTCCATGCCAAATTGCAAGTTCGTAGCTCCAGCGGTTAGGGCTGGGCGATGTTGAGTCAGTCAGTCAGTAACGTTATTCTTTTATATATATAGATATTCAGTAAGTTTTATGTCTCCACGCAGAAAAACCTATCTTTTTCTGTGTTTTGGATGCAAATATAACGTGTGTTTGGAGCTTGTAGCAAGTATAGTATACTTGTGTCCAAACACAACGTGTTTGGTATTCAATATTACATGTAGGAGACACAATGATTAATTTGATATAATATACGTGTTTGTGACCCAAATATAGATGCGTTTGGGATACAAATACAACTGTGTTTGTTGCACGATTTATTGTTTATTGAGAGCAAGAGAATAAAAGAGGTACAAAGAGAGATTATTCACAGTCAAAGTTGTATGTATGTAGCTGCATTTTTGTATTATTTTTCAGTCAGTGATTCATAAAAATTCCAGAATACGTGCGTAAATCATAGATGAGATGAGTATTTCTTGCATCTATTGCGTTTTAGTTGCATGTATTCAGTCGTCAATCGGACAGATGATAGCAAATGGGCTTGGTTGATTAAGTAAGCATGCTGTGGACAAAATATATAATTCCACGCTAAACAATGTCTTGTTCGTCGTTTGGTTTTTGTGTTGTGGTGTTTGCTAATGTTGGAGACACAATGATTAAAATCTTATAATATATGTTTTTGTGATCCAAATATATCTGTATTTATGACACAAATACAGCTGTGTTTGTTGCACTGTTTATGCTCTCTCGAGAGTAGGAGAATAAAAGATGGACAAAGAGAGGTTATTCACAGTCTTACTTGTGGGTGTGTAACTGTATTGTACCATTATTCTTTCAGTCAGGGATTAATAAATATTAAAATAAATAAATATAATTGCAGATGAAGTGTGTGTTTCTTCTTTTAGCTGACGTATTGCGTTTTAGTTTATTGCATTCAGTTGTTAATGGTTCATCGGATAGAGGATATCAAATGCGCTTGGTTGACGCTTAGTACAACATATTTGTGATCAGTAAAAATGAATAAATAAGAGCTCGGACGGAGTGATAAACGATTGTGAGGAAAGAAACTGAAAAGAGCAACACCTGTTTTGTCTGCAGGAGGCTTTGCTGTGAAAATCGGAGCGGCGTGTCAGTTGTGAAATTTAATAAAAAAAAACACACAGTATTTAAACCGCGCTTGGCTTGCATGAACAAGCTTTGTATACGCATATGTATATTTTTTGTGTATCAACTTATAGTGATAATCGTGCTTTACAATGTTGTAGCGTTTGACGAAGTTGAAACCTTCTGAAAAAAAACCTGAGAGACAAGAAAGAAATGAGATGCAAAAGAGGAGCAGATTCTCATTTCATAAAAAAAGTAATTTTTTTTCTATTACGTTTGAGAGGAAATGCGCACATGTTTCCACGTAAGTATATGGAGGTTTGGGAGGAAACACAATAATGCTTCCACGAAAGTATATGGATGTTTGGGATGAAGCACGCATATGTTTCCACGTAATATCATACATGTTTTCCAGTAAACATTTAAATACATGTGAGTTTGGGGCTTTCAAACATATGAATGTTTGGAGTGTGTTCCAAACATATACATGGTTCCTACAAAATATGTTAAGGGGAATTTGTTACAGAGGCCGTTTGTTTCAGCGTGTCCTAGCTAAATTATTAACACCATCATTGAGCATTATGATTTCTTTTTTGTGTTATCTATTCGTCCAACAAATGTTATGATTTTTCTATTACGAATTGCAGTCGAGTTTTCACGAACAACAGCATCCCTCTTCCATTATCTTTGTTGGCGTGCCCACAAGCCAGCTTTAGGGTGTACTGAAAACAGCGCTTCTTGAAATTTCAATCGTGGGGGTCTCAAAAGATGCATATTGAAGAGCTGAATACGGGAACGTGATTTTTTTTGTGTACGAGGGTACTTATATCCCCCTACCGGCCGTTGAAGTTTGGATTCGTAGTGGGTCTGGGTAAAAAAAATATATATTTTTGTCTATATGGACTAAACCGACGTGTCATAAAGGGCACAATTAGAAAAATATATTTGCAAAATTTTGGCGAAACATGAAGGTCACAATTAGAAAAATATATTTTGCAAAATTTTGGCGAAACATTTTTTTCACGGCATCATTTTAAAGTCTTGATCAAGTATATTTTTTCCGTTTTTTTGGCGTATTTTTCAATGTATTTTGTGAATTAGATTTTAATTATATTTATTGATTATATTTGATAGTATTTTCATTTAAAGTACAAAATTATGTAAATTGATAATTTAATTGAAAAATTGGGAAGAAAAAGTCATAGAGTAAAGACACCTAGATGTCCCATCTGTCTTATTTGACGTTTCATTTCACACTATCCGTGGTGAAGTCGGTGCGATAGAGAGATGTTAGACGTAAATTGACTTACGCCAGGTAGAGTTACAAGAACTGTTGACTTAAGTTTGGCATGTCGTTTTGGTTGAGAAATGTGTAATTTAAACGTAGTTTGGACTTTTTTGATATCTTTTATTGTTAGTATACATTTTTGTTTTATTTAGTACAAAATATTTAACACAACAAACGAAATTCCGTTGTTGTTTGCTTGTTGGTTGATCCAAACCATTGCCTCTATCTGATAGTATTAAAGCATTACCTTTCAACATGCAACGTCCATATGCAACCAAGAATAATCTCATAAATTTACTGAGAGAAGTCGTTGTTCTAGGTGTCTTTAAATAAATAAATAAATTGTTTCCCATTACATCCCATGAAGGGACTGGGGAGAACTTCTCACAATCTCTGAGCTGTGCGCTTTCCAGTTTTCACTCACTGATTGGGACCTACAGTTTTACACCGATTCCGAACGGTAATTTGAGAAGCTTTTTCATGGCTAGATACTCGATAGTGTCGCCGTCACTATGCGAGGTGACCGCCGCCGAAAGAAAATTTGAAGGTGGTCCGAGTCGGGTTCGAACCCAGGATCTCATGTACAAGAGCCGCGCACACTAACCATTGCACCACCGACGGCAACAAGGTGTCTTTACTCTATGGAAAAAGTATGAGTGATTGAAATTTGAAAATGCTGCCGTGAGAAAAATACTCTACGCGCAGAAAAAACGACCCCAGCAACATATTACAGGAACCATGTACATGTTTGATGTGTACATGTATAAAGTTTCACGAATTGAAGATCTGCTGCTTTTTTGTTACTTTGTTGTCTGTCACGTTTTTGTTGCATCAGTTTTAAACAACCAAAGCCACATTTGGGTCATAAAATCATATATTATAATCTATTAATCATTGTGTCTCAAACATGTAATATTGAATAGCAAACACAATGTGTTTGGACACAAGTATACTATATTTGCGACAAGCTACAAACTCGTTATATGTATTTGCATTCAAACACCAAAAAAAGACAGATTCTTCAGCGAGTCCCAATATTTTGAAAATATATTTTTCTGTTATAACACGTCGTTTGAACCCCATATTTACAAAAAACTATTTTTTTTACTCAAATTCACTAGGAATCGAAATAAGTATCCTAGTATAAAACAACTTTGACGTTCCCGTAATCAGTTCTTCAGTAAACATCTTTTGAGACCACACCCATCCTAACATTTTTTTTCAGTACAACCTAGTGTGCCGCCACTATGAAATATTTTGCAAGGTACAAATAGGGTCTCCTGTCTTGCATTCGGAAGTGAAACAAGCGTGTCTGTTGGATCTTTTTGTACCTTTCCGATCTTTCATAAAAGTTGTGAGTGATTTTAGAGTCGTTTTTTATGATAAATAACTCTAATAACTCTTTATAAGGCGGTATATGTTTTTTAATCAAAATCGGGCTAAAGCCCATGTTAGACTGTCAGTGCAAATATAAAGATTCGCGAAGAGAGAAATGAAGTGAAACTCTCTTTCATTTGAAAGACAACGTACGATTATTCTGTTTTCCGTTTACACTATCAGTTTTGGAGAATGCAAACACATCTGTATACAAAGTCACAAACAAAATGCAACAGTTATAAAAAAGAAAATAGAATAGAGAAAAAAGCAAAATGGCGCGCAAAGATTCAACTTTTGACAAAAGTAGCAAAATACAAGTTTTTATTGGCGATTTCTTTGTTTTTGTTAGTTTTATTCAAAATGCAACCCTAATCGCAGCATTTCTTGGGGAAAAGTCAAAAAATGGGACAAATCTAACCAATCTGTCAATTTTTTTTTCTGCAAAACAGTCTCCTTAAGTTTACACTATTCCCTCAGCTCTCATCAAATGAAAATTTTGACATATCCAACGATTTATCTAATAGTCTGACACGGTATAATGTCGCATTTAGACTATAGTTTATCGCGGCCGGATTAGCGATAACCTTGTACTCTAATCTTTGCCGTTTACACCATAGAATTTGAGACTAAATTGACATTTCATGTGGCAATTTTGAGCTTACACCAATTTGGAGCAATTTCGAGCTGAGACCAAATTATCGAAGACGGCGGCAGAATAGAAATTGGTGGCCCTTGGTTTTGCCGTTTTGCAAACATTTGAGATGTTTTTAAAAAAAATTGGATAAGTGGATTTTTTCGATATTCTTTTTTTGCCCAATCGTTAGACTGAATTTAAGTTTAAGGGAAAACCTCTAGACGATGGTAAATACACTCCGATTCAATTATTTAAAGCCACTAAACATTCAGCCTGTATCTTTTGCAATTTGTAACCGATTGCAGAATTTTAAAATGGAAATGGAAGCTAGACATCTTGAGATATAAAAAAAAAAAATTCATGACACTAGTGGTTTCTTAACTAAACAACTTTTTTTGAGCAATTTTTAAAAAAAAGTCCTAAAATTTGGTATTTTGTTTGGTTAACGTGAATAAAGTCACTTTATTATTTTTTTTTTGTAGGGAGCGTTTGTTTATTACAATTTATTACATCTTAATCATTTTACGAGCCAAATTGGGAAAACAAAAAATTTTAAATCTATCGGAAAACACTAAAATCCATGTTTACCGTTCTGAAGGATATTCTAACCGCGCAATAGGTAAAAAATTTGGACGGAGGCCAACAGTTGTCGACAATTACATCAAGGACCCCGAGGGGTATGAACAAAATTTTAAAGGAAGGGTTTCATTATCTTTATCTACGTATGAGAAAAGAAAAATCATCGGAATTGCTTCTAATTCTGCCTTATTCTTGTCAAAAATAAGAGCTCAAGCTGGAGTGGAAGCGTGCAAGTCATCAGTACGCAGAGTAATTTAGAGCTGTGAGTATCTTAAATACCTGAAATTACAAACAAAAATCGCCACTTAACGCTTCTCGTAAGGAAAAGCGGCTTCAAATCGCAAGAGACCACATGGTATGGGATGTGCAGCCAAGAGGTCATGTAAATGACTGGAGAACCGTTGTATTTACGGATGAGAAGAAGTTTAATTTCAAAGAATTTCAAAGAACCGACATCACATCCGAGAGGGCGGCGTTATGGTGTGGGGTGCTATTACGTACTATGGCACCATCGATCTTGAATTTCAAAGTGCAAAAATGACTGGTGCAAGCTATAAAACGTTATTGGAATCGGCTTTTCCGAAGTACAGTGAAGTATTTGGTCCCATATCTTGGATATTGCAACAGGATAATGCTCCTACACACAACGCCAGAGTAGTAAAGGTGTTCATTACAATCCAAAATTTTAATATTCTTGACTGGCCACCCTATTCGCCAGATCTAAACATTATCGAAATTGCCTGGGGTTGGTTATCTCGTGTCTAACGGTGCGTTTACACGGGACAGTTTGAGACAAGATAGTTGAGAATATGCATTAGTTGTCACATAGAGAAAAATTGTTTGTGTGACGTACGCGTCCAGCCAGTTATAAAGACAGTACAGTTTTAAGCAACAGCCGACAGTGTCGTTTCGTTAAATTTTATGCTCTGATTTTTTGTTTCTTCGCTCTTTTGCCATTGTGTTTTGTCTGACTTCTCCAAATTACAATGGAACTGATGTACTCTGCAAAATTAGACATGTATTCATGTTTATATGCTTGTATTGCCAAACAATATTTCAATAAAAATTAGCAAAATTTTCAAATACAAATATATTTCCCAATTTGTAAAGTCGTTTGCGATGTTTTGCTTTTTTCTCAAATTACTACGAAACGTCACCGATATGGCCGATGGCTGAGCTAGTAGAGGTTGACGCAGTAGGATTTGTTGTAATTGTGTGAACCAACAACAGGCACTTAGTTTTTGTTTCATGTCTCTAACCGTCAAATCCAACACAGATCCATATGAACAAACACAGTAAACAGAAAAGTACAACAACAAAATACACTGAATTTAACAGATGGAGTCATAAGAAAGCAAAATCAGTTGTTCTATTGCGCCAACCTTTACTAGTTCAGCCATGATCTGGCCGCTTATGTCAAATCTCTTGCCGAAGTTACTGTCGTTGAAAAATCAGAGACAGTCGCGAGGCAAGTGAGAGAAGTGTAAGTGTGGTAGTAAAAATGTGTGAATGTATTGCTACTGTCGGAGCAAAAGTGTCCCGCCAGGTAAACTAACACTTAGCGTGAGAATCACACTCGTCATTTAAAAGCTCTTAGACATTTTTCATATTAAATGGCATTTAAATGACAAGCATCGGGCATTTCAACTACATTTAAATGGAGAATTTTCAACTGTGAAACTGGCCATTCGACACACATAATTGTTTTCAAATAAGAATATAAATTGTCTTTATTTTAGGAATTTTACTTTAAATTGTACTTAAAATGCCATCATTGAATTTTTGTAAACTATTATACAAAATGAATTGTACTTAAAGTTACCACACTATGGTGAAATAACGTCAAAATCTATAACTGCTAGAATGAAGTTACATCCGATCATGAATATTGTTAAACTTTTACTTTCTCAGCTGCACCACTTTGGTTTAACCGCAAAACTCTTTGTTTTTCTCGACTTTTCTAACTCACTACTTTTTCATTGGGAGAAATTAGTGAAGGTCACCCCGCTAATTTATTTACTCGGTGGTTGGATTCCCCTGTGTCCCAGCAGCAAGCCTTTGGGAGAAATCGCCAATACATTCCACTCCGCTCAACCATATTAAAACACAGTGAAGTGTACATCTCGTAAGGTCTATGAAGGAGGTAGACAATTTCATGACAAGCAGTCACTAATTCAGGCCATTAAGGATGCTTGGAATCAAATTTCGTTGGATTACATAAATTTTCTTTATTTCTCAATGAAAACTCTAATATTTCTTAAATAAAGTAAAATAAATTAAAAAAAACAAGAATAACTGTTTTCCATTGAAATTAGTTAAAGTGCCTTTATTCAAGTGAACCAAAAAAATAGCACATTTTTTGGCTTTTTTTATAAATTGCTCAAAAAAGTTCTTTAGTTAAGAAACCACTATTGTCATGTTTTTTTTATATAAGAATAGAAATACTTGTAAACTAAACTCAACTAAAAAAACTGAACCTTTAAAATTGGATCAGTCGGTCAAACCGGCTCACATTTTAATCCCACGATATCCAATTATCCCGGCGGCGGCGTCAGCTTAAAACAATTGTTGGTGGCGGCGCCTCATCGGAAAATTGTCGATGGGCTTCCGTCTGCCAATCAGTTGATTATTTGAGTATGTTTTTTTATGGTTTAATTTTTTTGGTACTTAGCAACGTTGCATCAAATTGTACACCAGTTTAAAATGAAATTAAAAATTAAACTTCGATTTTTACAGATTAAAATTGTATGAGTACTCTTCTAGGTTTCTCGACATGTGTGTAACTCAAAGCGAGAAAGACCAACACTGACGTCGTTTGATATTGGAATATTCCTGTCAAATGTCAAAAATCAAAATAAACAAACAAAGCATTAAGCCAAGTCCTAACTAGTACAGGTGGAATCATTAAAACAACTGATTTAATTTTTTCGTTGGATTTGTGGTTCGAAGGAACACCTACATATTTTAGGTCCCACTCGCGAAAAAAAAATTGTGGAGGGGACTAGAACACACGATTTTAAGCATAATATGCTAAATAGACATATTTGAGAAAAATCATATTTTAGGAGTTATGGGCTTCCAAATTTCGGATATACGGGCGTTACTATGTATTAAAAATCGTGTAATAGGACTTGAGCTGCAGCATGTTTGTATATGATGCACAATAAACAAAAAAAAACTTAAATTAATTATTCCATTAGTTATCGAAATATTGGCTGTTGAAATTTTTATTAGTTATCGAACATATTTTTTACATTTTGCACAAGGAAATTATTGTTTTCTGATAGTAAATCCGAAGATAAACATGTAAAATTAAATAACTTATTTCGGTAACTAGCTTACTTATCGAATGCTGATTACACTGTGATAGTTTTTGACCCGAAAAAAATGAACTTTGATGAATCCTTTTCGAACTATTAGGGGGGAGTCCCCTGAGTGCGAAAGTACATTTGGAAGTGTCAGATTGGCTCAAGTTTTTGAGAAATCGGTATATATGGATATAGCTAAGTCTGCGCTATTTAAACAAATTTTACCGGCCATATGCCAATTTTTTTTTGGCCTAATAGGGCTTAAAAAGCTTATTAAAATAGAAAAAACAAATGTTTGCGCTCGGTCCAACTTCTTGAGATATGGGCCTTTAAAGCTTGAGTATATAATTGGCCATATCTCACATATTTATGGTCCGATCTGGTTCCGGTGAATATCATTACAGAGACCATTAAAAACTCTTTAAATCTGCATATAAATATTTTACATTTTATTAACCCATTGGGGACAAATTTAAAAAATACGATTTTTTAACCTCACTTTTTTGCTAAAAATCTGATTTTCTCAAAAACAGCCCTAGTAAACCTATTTTCTACCTAGACTCAGGTTGTAGGCAACACCTCAGGCTTTGTTTTAAGGTATAATACTTCCCATTAACCCTTCTAAGACCGGAGATAGTTATGTTCAAAGTTAGAAATACAAGAAAGGTTTATTAGGGTTTTTTTTTGAGAAAATCAGATTTTTAGCAAACAATTGAGGTTAAAAAATCGTATTTTTTAAATTTGTCCCCAATGGGTTAATAAAATGTAATATATTTATATGCAGATTTAAAGAGTTTTTAATGGTCTTTGTAATGATATTCACCGGAACCAGATCGGACCATAAATATGTGAGATATGGCCAATTATATACTCAAGCTTTAAAGGCCCATATCTCAAGAAGTTGGACCGAGCGCAAACATTTGTTTTTTCTATTTTAATAAGCTTCTTAAGCCCTTTTAGGCCAAAAAAAAAAATTGGCCTATGGCCGGTAAAATTTGTTTAAATAGCGCAGACTTAGCTATATCCATATATACCGATTTCTCAAAAACTGGACCCAATCTGACACTTCCAAATGTACTTTCGCACTCAGGGGACTCCCCCCTAATAGTTCGAAAAGAATTCATCGAAGTTCATTTTTTCGACTATCACAGTGTTATTAATAAAAATATAAATAAAATTTTTGGTTTTCCCAAAACATCACAATTTTTTAGAAATGTGGTCATTAAATTAACGAAAAAAAAATCTCCTACGGGGTAGGTGAAACACAGGCTTCATCATAGTATTTTTGTGTTATAAAGCTTTCCGCTTGGCCGGCCTTTGGGTTTTGTCCTCTGGGGTAGGTCCATCACCGGCTTCGGCATAGTATTTTTGTGATATATAGCTTTCTGCTATTTTTGTAGCTAAAAATTATTTAAAAAAAAAACTCGCGATTTCTAAAATCATATTGTTTTGTTCGATAACTGACCTGCCGAAGAATGTTGTTTAATTTTATATGTGCAACATATGTTTGCGGTAAATGTAAAAATATCTTCGATATCCTTTGAAAATTCCAGCGGCTGATATTACGATAACTAAGCGAGATATTGACAAGTTTCATTTAATTTTTTGATATATATTGTATCATGTTATTCACAAATTCTTCCAGACAAGTGCCTTTCCACGGATCCTAATAATATATAGTAATCACTCGTATTTCCGAAATTTGGAAGCCCATAGCTCCTAAAATATGAGTTTCCCCTAGCATGGGCATTTTATATGTTATGCTTAGAATCGTGTGTTCTATCAAAATTCTTTATTTTCGTGATCATTTTATCATCACCGAAAACCGAAAAACTAAACAATTGTTTTCAATTTTCAATTTTTGTTTAATACAATTTGACAGTTGAAACTGATTGTTTCTCGATCGAGTACAGATTTTCTCACATTTTTCCAGTGAGGCGAGAAAAATTGACAGATGACAGAAAGTTCTCACAAAGTACAGTTACAGAAACAGTTGAATGTGAGAAACGGGATTTTGTGCTATTTCACCATGTTTCTGTTTCATTTCACCTGTTCCATGCGAGAATTTTCTCGATATGAGAGTTACAGAACATGAGTATAGGTATTGAGTTTTGGTTAGAAATAAGAATTAATGGATTCGCGTCTATCCTCTTAGCAATTTCAATGTTTTGTGTTTAAAATTCTCTAAATTTGTTCAACAGTAAAATTTAGTCATTATTGCCAGTTTCTATATTTTATTCAAGACTTCCAAATTTTTTGTTTACGCTGATCCTATTCAATTGTCCACCACTGCCTACACATTCGGAAATTATGTGTGCATGTGTGCGATTGGCGTAAATGTGTAATGTGTTGGGTTTTGTTTGTTGCCAAAGGGCCGTGAGTTTATCTGTATTTGTGGTTACTACACATACACATATCTCCCTCTCTATAGCTATAAATCTATTATGGCATTGCCTTTTTGGAATTCCGTGACCGGAGACCACAAAAGTACGTACTACAGTACAAACACGTTGGCGACAAAGAACATAAAAATTGGTGTCACTTTTTTTTTGAGGTTGATCACGTACACACTATGTATCGACTCACGCTCTTAACCAAAATTGAAAAGAAATTCATTTAAATTTTCGTATTGACTCAACTTTACAAGGAATCACTAGATACGATCAAGCACAACAGAAGGCTACGATTGTAACTGCGCGACCATAGAGTATTATAGTCAGCCAATCAGTCATATGACTATAAATTCACAAAATGACAATTTTAATGATTTTTCTGAATGTTTTATGGCTGCTCTTTGAGGGTTCTCTGGGAAACAACCTGATGAATTAATCGATCAAAGAATCAGCCGCTAAAATTATACTAGTACTACGAGCATTTTGGTTAAAAGTCAATAAGGTTAATGAACGAAAGGGAATTTTTTTCACCAAACTAAATGAAATTCTTTTCCCAAATGCAACTAAAAAACTTTTCAAATCCACAGGGATCGGTTGGGCCAACAAATATTCAAAAACAAAAAAAAATCTTGCAAACATTTGTGTAATCGAAGCATCGATTCACACCCAGTTTGAAAGAAGAGGGGGTGGGGTTTATGAACTTGGAAGAGCATTATTTTTAATGGGATCCATTAACTACTTACTTATACCACAGCATCGTGAAATGACAAACATCAAGAACAAATATGAAACGCATTTTATTGCATTTTTTAAGAAAAGGGCGTGTTAGAAAAGTGAATGCCCCCTATGAGTTTATTTTATAAAACAAAAACATTATAAATTTTCCAAAAACCCTCCATTATAATCCATGATGGTACTTATCTTTATAAAACTAATAAGTTGTAGTGTCATAATTTCTAAATGAAAAAACCGAACATTAAAATTAGTTCCATACGATAGGGCTGGACTGTAAGGATGATAACACTCGAATTTGTTGTAGCATCTAGGAATACAATGGTGCTAAAAATAGGGATGATAAACATAAACAACATAGAGATTTTTAAAAAACCCCTAAAGGTTAGTCGTAGTTTTGGTAGACGAGACAGATTGTAATCTGTAGTATTTTAAATTTCAAAGAATTAATTTAACTGTAACCACTACAATGAAAGTAATTTCTATATTAAATTGTTGATTTTGAAATGTCATTACTCTAGACTCAAAGCGGTGATAATGTATCTTTCATCCAAGTACAGGGTGATTCAATTGTAATGCAGATCTGTGACAGAAATTATTTGTGATATTTTAATGTTTTTTTTAGACAATTAGTACTACAGGCTTTAGCAAATTTAGTCATGGAGTGATGATAGTCAGTTGAACAACGCGTAATAGTGATCCAAACGTTTTTTGAAAACGGTGGTTCTCCAAAAAAGTGCATTTCGCGCATTGCGTGCTTTTTTCGACACAACATAACTGGCCATCTGAGTCAAAAATCAGCCGTTTGCAAAACTGGGTCAGTACAAAACGAGACCAACACCCGTGGGCCTTCATACACGTCGTTGGGCCGAAAATATTGCTGCGGTAGCACAAAATGTGGACCAAGCCACGACAACCCTAATACGTGTCGTCATGCACATCAATTGAACCTTTACTAAAGCCCCGTTCAGCAAATTTTGCCAAAGGACTTCTTTTTACGCGCCTACAAAATTCAATTGACACAAGGAATGAACCGTAGAGATCATTTGCCGAGCCGTATTTTACCAATTGGATCATGAGTAATGAGACACATTTTCATCTAAACGTATACGTTAATAATAGAGTGTTCAAAAAACGAATAACCGATTTTTCTGTGCATTCGAACAATGATTTTTTCGGAAACCCGGTTTTCGGTTTCACAGAATGGAAATAGCCAATGAAACCGGTTAATTTTTGGTTTTATTTACAGGTCCTCTTCGGGGTTTTTTTGTTTTGCATGGAAAACAATAAGCGTGTTTTGGTTACACTGCTTGCTTATATATTCGCTTGTTTTGTATGAAGCACTTAGCGAGACCTTAGCGACGAGAATTGTTTTCGCTAAGTTTAAAACAATTTTTTGTGACATCTTTTACCGTTGTCAACCCTTATTCATATTTTTGAATAAAATGACCTATCGCTAAATTGCCGGTTTTTTTGCAACTTAGCAAGCGATAATCGCTTGCTTGTAACCAAAACACGACTATTATTATTCAAGTTCTGGACCATTCTTATTCAAGTCTTCAGCTTGAATAATACAAAAATAATAATATAAATATATATAGAGTAATACAATAAATATTTATAGAGATATTGAGCTTGAATAATAAAAAAAAGTACCAATAAAAAGGCCGAATAAATCAAAATCATCCCTGGAAAACAATATCTTTAAATTTTTTTAAGAAAAATTAACACAAAATCAGCTCACAATAACATTTTCTTTTCTACGCCTTTTCCAATTGTAATTCAGAAAATATCAATTGAAATTCAGAAAGATCTGTTCGATTTAAGAATTTCCAATTCAAATTCTGCAAGTATCAATTAGAATTTAGAATTTCTATTTGGAAATCAGAAAATTTCAATTGAAAATTAGAAAATATCAATTGAAGTTCAGAAAACGTCAATTGAAGTTCTGAAAATATCAATTGAAAATCAGAAAACATCAATTGAAACTCAGAAATTGTGAATTGAAATTCAGAAAACGTAGATCAAATTGAAATTAAGAAAAATCAAATGATATTCACAAAATATCATCTGAATTTCAGAAAAATGTATATCTATAGCGATATGAAATTTCAATTGGCATTTTAGTTCTTTATAAGAATTTTTCTGAATTCAATTGATAATTTCAGAAAATTGAATTGATATTTTCTGACCTTTAATTGATATTTCCTGTATTTCAATTGATGTTTTCCGAATTTCAATTGATATTTCCCGAATTTCAAATCATTTGTTTCTGAAGTACAGTCGATATTTTATGACTTTCAACTTGAGTTTACTTAATTTAAATTTTTTTTTTCTAAATTTCAGTTGATATTTTCTGATTCTCAAATAGAAATTCTAAATTTTAATTGGAATTTTCTGAATTTCAACTGGAAATTCTGAATTTCATTCGATCGTTTCTAAATTTCAATTACAATTGAAAAAGGTGTAGTTTCCTTTGCCAGTAAAAATAGTCATTATTATTCAGAAAATACAACACTATTATTCAGATTTTAATATATTTAAATTTTCGTTAAAAAACACATCAGTTCATATTTTTCCTACAAAGATAGAAATAATTGAACTGAATTAGACTATGTTAGATTATATTGCAATTTAATTGAATTGAATTGAATTGAATTGAATTGGATTGAATTGTATTTAATTTAATTGAATTGAATTGGATTGAATTGAACTGGATTGAATTAAATTGAATTGAATTGATTTGGATTGAATTGAATTGAATTAAATTAAACTAAGTTGAATCTAATTGAGATGCATTGTATTGAATTGCATTGTATTGGATTGAATTAAATTAAATTGAATTGTATCGAATTGTACTGAATTGAATTGAATTTAATTGAACTGAATTGGATTGAATTGAATTGAATTTCATTGAATCGAATTATATTAAATTTAATTGGATTGAATTATACCAAATTAAATTGAACTTAATTGAATTGGATCGAATTGAATTGCGTTGAATTGAATTAATTTAATTAGTTGAATTGAGTTGAATTAAATTAAATTTAATAGCATTGAACTGAGTTGGATTGAATTGAATTGAACTGATTTGAATTGAATTGAATTGAATTGAATTGAATTGGATTGAATTGAATTGAACTGATTTGAATTGAATTGAATTGAATTGTACTAAATTGAATTGAACTGAATTGAAATTTAATTGAATTGGATGGAATTGAATTGAATTGGATTGAATTGAAGTGAATTGCATTGAATCGAATTTAATTAAATTTAAATGAATTCAATTGTACTGAATTGAATTGAACTGAATTGAATTGCATTGAATTGAATTGAATTGTAATTAATTTAATTTAATTGTATTTAATTAAGTTTGATTGTATTGAAATGGTGTGCTTTAATCGCATAATTTCAATTTGCATGGATTTAACTGCAATCATGTTTAATTTTCAAAAAATTTAAATCATATTCCAATTTGCAATAGTTGTTTAATATAAAATTGACAATTGTAATTCATATTCACATTAATGTTATTTAAATTTGATCTAAAAAATTGTTTAAAATCGAATGTAGAACTTGTTCAAGCTATACAATTATATTGACAATAGATATCTGTTACATAATCCAAAAAATGCATTAAATTTTCAAAATTTTTTGTTTAATTTTAAAATGTTTTGAAAGGATATATAATACAAATTTGGTAAAAACCGATAAACCGACGTCAAATATCAGGGTTTCGGGTTATTCGAACATTACTTTTTTTAAAAAAACTCGCACACGGTCAGTTGCAAAAAAAAAATTTCTCCGGTTTTTCGGTTTCGGTTTTGAACACTCTAGTTAACAAGCAAAACTGACGCACTTGCGGTATTGAAAATCCACATATCATTCAAGACAAATCTATGCGCCCACAACGAGGCACCGGTTGGTGAGGTTTTTGGATTTGCAAGGTCATCGGACAGTACTTCATCGAAAATGATGCTGGTGGCGCTGTTACGGTGAACGTTGTCGTGACATGATAACAAACTTTTTATGGCCTGAATTAGATGACATGGACTGGGTAAAAGTGTGGTTTTAAGAGGACGGTGCCACTTTCCACATGGCGCGGGAAATATAATATAGAAATATTTGTCGCAAATATAGTATACTTGTATCCAACCTATTCAATATTTGCTATTCAATAGTACATGTTGGAGACACAATTATTAATTGGGTATAATATATGTTTTTGTGTCCCAATTGTGGCTTTGTTTGTTGAAAACTGCTGAAAACAAAAACCTGACAGACAACAAAGAAGACAAAAAGCAGCAGATCTTCAATTCATGAAAACAACAATCCTTGGAAACATGTACATGGGTCCTGTAATATGTTTCTGGACCGTTTTCTCAGAGTATACGAAGTTCCCAGGACGCACTACTTCACGTAATAACATGTTCAAATGTACGCTTAGATATTACGATTTGACACCATTTGACTTCTTTCTCTGGGGCTATATGAAGAGTATGGTCTATGCCAATAAATCTCGGACGATTTCAGAGCTGAAGAATGAAATCATACGCGTTATAGATATTGTCCACCCCTAATCATATCATAAAGTGACAGAAAATTTTAATACGCGCAGCCTGTGTAGCGAGAGGAGTCGTCATGGTGGGCATTTAATGGATATTGTGTTGCATACATAAATGTCGAAGACTAAAAAACATGACGAAATAAAAAAAATCATTTCGAAAAATTTTGGTGTTTTATTTGTTAAAACAGACTTATTGAATCACTTTATAGTTCAAAGATAAATTCCTACAATTTAATATCATGTTTGGGCAGTTCAAAGTTTTTGGTTTCCTCCCATATCTTCCGTAACATTAAGATTATCAATACTATTATCATTGGCAAATTTGTAGTTGTTATCGAATCATGAATCATGTCATTACTCTAGACTAATTTTGATTTCATGTTTTGAAGACAATGTAGAATCTATTAACTGAAGATTGAGGCAAATAATTCAAACCTTTTTTTTTGCACCATTCTAAATAAGTTTTAAATTATTTCGACCTCACTCAATTGGGCAAAAGGTGGCAGCTGAATCTTGTGTATAAATTATCTACACAGTAGAGGCTTTGTATGAAAAAACGAGTACAAATTATGTCTTAATTCCATATGGTTCGCTACAAAAAGTACAATTAACATTTTCAAAAGAAAAAATTCCCTCCCCCCAACCCCTGTTTTTGCGCTTTAGAATTGCAGCAAAATCTAAAAAGTGTAGGGGAAAAATAAAATTAAAATTATAAATTTGATATTATTTGGTATTACAGTACGACTCAATAGCCACGCCTCTTTTTGTATTAACCATTAAAGACGGTGAACTTAAGTCTAATAACTTAATTTATAAATTCCTAAGATTTATTAAGATTATAGTCAGAGGTTTTATTAACGATACAATTTACTTTAGGCAAAACTTTGATAGCCATTTCATACCATTAGAATCTCCCAATCAGTGTGCTGGCACATTCTGACTTGAATGACAATTTCGTCACCGATTTGCATGGCCTGTCGGCGGTGATTTACAATGGTCGTGCACTCATCGTTTAAGATACCTTGAAGACGTGGACAACTGAGGTTCACCGATTTTTCGGTTAATATCAGCTAATTTGCGCATTACTTTATAATTATAAAGATCACCCTGTATGATGTTAATGAAGTATTTGAAGAAGAAAAAGCTGATGATAGAGGGCAGTCTGGAAGCAACGTGTCTGTGGACACCATAAGTTCTGAATCAGAGTCAGATTCGGACGACGATTTGGATCCATAACTTAAGAGAGTGCGATTTGCAAGTCCAGGGCTATCAACGTTATAAACATAATTTTTATTTTTTTTTGTAATAGATAGCATAGTATCTCAATGTTGAAGTAAAGAAAAAACAAATGAAATTAAAAAATTTTCGGGAAATTTTTCAGTTTTGCGGCTACCTAAGCGCTACCTGTACGGTGTTAAGAATCATTCCTCGGAAGTTCTAGAAAATTGTTTATTTAGATACATTTTTGTAGTTGATTGTTACCTTGAATTTTGAACGGTTTGCTACCTATGGACCTTAACCAGGGGAAAAAAGGTAAAAAAAATCGAATTTTTTAAAGTTGTTTGCTATTTTGACCCTGAAGATGAAGTGTTTTTGATTTTATATGTTCTTTATGACAAGAGCTACAACTTTCCCTCAGAGAGTAAATCAAAATTCCGAACGGTTTTCAAGATATGAGCCTGACAAAATGACTCACAACTCATAAAGGAGGAGGTCTACTTGTCTGGGTACAAATTGTGCTTCAAGAGACGAATAAAAATAAAAAGTAAGTTTGAAAGTTTGATCACTTTTTTGCAAAAGGCCCCAAATCTTTGGAGGCCCAAACAATAAAGTGCATGACATTGGGCAAAACTGGGAGACACGTGTCTTTTTTTTCACGTAGTGGTGTCCGTATATGGTTATATTTCCATCGCTTAAAAAATTACACACAGTGTACGTAATCGTGATGAATTCAGTCAATATTGAATTAACAGGAGAACATTGTGAAGAACAAATATAATTTTGAACGGTTGCACTTTCGCTACTTGATTATTTCTATGTTGTCGTGATAACAACTGAATATCAGCCACAATAGCTGATAAAATTTGACACGTTTTCAAAAACACTTGACTTTTTCCAAAACAATATTCGAAGCTTAACACTCTTCAAGATAATGGAACATAATAGTGGACAAAAGAAAATTGTGATATCAAAAATTTAAAAATGTTTGATAAAAATTTTCAGAACTGAATTTTTTTCAAATGGAAACATTTGTGAAAATATTTTTCTATGTCAGATGTACGAAACTTTCCATTGCAACAATGTAAACACAATGGCGATCATGTTTCATCCTCGTGACAAAGTGTTTTTCTTTTCCTTTGCAAACTGAGTTTTGAAATTTAAAATAGATTTGTTTTCTTTTCCACTAAATCTATTTAGATATTCCAAAAAATACTTGAAAATTTAATATAAAGAAACATTGTTGTTGGCCAATTCTTGACATTTGTGGAAATCCATTGCTTTTAAATCTCGGCCTACTTTCACACTTAAGTTTCTTTTAATCTCTTGGCAAATTGTCTTCTACGGAAATTCAAATGGCTGTGATTTAAAGATAATTTTGATACCACCAATTTTCTTAACCTGATGATGCGTGTGAGAGATATGGCTAATTTAGTATAACCACGAGCAGATGCATCCACTCCATCGATCATCAAAAGTCTCACGAGATACCCAGAAAGCAGTAAAAAGAAGAAACAAGAAGCAAACGGACGAGAAGACGATGACGTTCAACATAATAATTATTATCTCAAGATGATGTGACATGCAACAGACATGTTAAGATTTATCCATATTAACAATTTCATGTTACTTACTTACTAGTCTTTAGAATGATGGTGTTTGTTGCCAGTTAAAGCATTTGCTGGAGGCAATTTTTATTTTGGAACAAGTATTTAAAAAAAGGAACGCTGGTCAAGCCGAAATTTAAAAACACTTCAATGTGTTGGAAAAAAATATTGGCCGCAATTTGGTATCAAGCTTTGTTATAAAAAATTTAAATAAATTTTAACAAATGCAAATTTTTACCCTAAAATATCTTACTTTAAAGTTCACGTACTATATATCTCTAATAGCAACTCAAGGTAAGTAGGGCAAAGACCACAAGAGCACAACAGGACTGGGATAGATATAAAGAAGAACTCGAGCAAACGTGAGAAAAGTTAAAAATAACTCCTGGATAGATTTCTACAGCAATGTGGAAGCCGCCAGGCGTAGGAAAATATTGGCCGCAACACCTTGTACCATTGGGCATATTAGAGAAGATGATGGATCTTGGACGACCTGCAGAGAGGAATCACTGGGGTGCTCCTGGATACACATTTCCCTGGCAATTCTGAGGGTGAACTAGATACTTTAGTTGGAGATTCCGTTGAAGTACAGCTATCAGATGTTGCCAGTGAAATTGTAACCCAATCTAGAGTACTTTCGGCTATAAAAAGGTTGAAACCTTTCATGTCGCCAAGACTTACCGCCAATGGCTGATAGACTGGCGCCCTTACTCAAAGAGCTCTACACCGGATGTATCAAGCAGGCCTACATATCTTTGAAATGGAGGAAAACTAATGTCTTTATTTCTAAAGCGCGGAAACCACTCCTATACGGACCAAAGGATTTTCGACCGATTAGTCTATCGCTATTTCTCTTGAAAACCTTGGACAGATTACTCGACAGCTTTCTTAGGATCAATATTGCTCACAGTCTACTGTCTACTCAAAAGTACGCCTGCAGCAAGACTAGGTCTGCCGAAACCGCACTGCATGGCGTGGTCCGCTTTGTAGAAGTTTCTCTCGCTGTTAAATAATATACCATGGTAGTTTTCTTTGACATTGAGGGATCCTTTAATAATGTATATCCAGAAGCAATATCTGCCGCGATCACGGCTCTGGGGGTTGTTATCAATATCAGGTTGTTTGTCCAAAATCTTCTCACAAAGAGACGAATTTTGGCTAGTTTAGGGTCAACGGAACTCTATGAATTTGTCAGCAGAGGAACCCCTCAAGACGGCTTTCTGTCGCCTCTGCTATAGAATCTCTCTATGAAGAGTATGCTGTTCTCTCGGGAGAAGATGGGTATGGGTATGTTGCCTACACAGAAGACCTGGCAATAGCGGTTGGAACGAAGTTTCCAAGTACTCTTAGGCACATCCTGCAACAGGACTGGGGCGTAGAGAACGACACCGACTGATGCACTATATGTCGTACTACATTTAATACCACTGGACCTCCCACATTGGTCAAAAATTTGCTTCGGACACAGTGTCGTTCTCAACACAATGTCTGACTTTCCAGACATTGTCGATTACACTTTGGTCGAACCACTCTTTGACAAGAAGTACCACACCTAATAGATCAGAATGGAATGGTCGCAGCTCTGGAGATATATGTGACGAGAATGCAGGCTTTGGTATCTTTTCCAAGGACCCTGGGCTACCAATTGCAAAAGATTGCAAAAGACCTGATCACTGTAGTGTCTATCAGGCAGAAATCCTAGCTATTAGCGAAGTAGGGGGAAGGCAGAGATATAATGTTCTGACTAAGGTCGGCATCAATAGTTTCTCTGATAGGTAAGCTGCGTTCAGTTCCCTAGAAACTGTCTCCCTAAATTAGAGACCTGTTCTCGACTGTCGCAGAACTCTAAATGAGATGGATGTTTAATAAAAAAAAATGGTTTCCCATTGCATCCCATGAAGGAATTGGGGAGAACTTCCCACAACCAGTGAGCTGTGCGCGATCTAGTTTAACACTCATTGATCGGGACCTATAGTTTTACTCCGGTTTTGAGAAGCCTTTTCATGTCAGCATACTCGATAGTGCCGCCGTCACTAAGCTAGGTGAACGCCGTCGAAAGTAATGTAGGACGGACTGAGCAGGGATCGAACCCACGTATACATGTAAAAGAGCAGCGCACACTACCATTGTACCACCGACAGTTTAACCACCGACCTTATTTTGTTGACGAGCTACAGAGACATCCCAGGGAGCTGCAAAGCAGATGAATTTACCAGACTGGGAGTACCTTACATGTTCCAGGGGAACTGGAGCATGTGGGCATGCCTCTAGCAACTTGAAAGCTCTTCTTGGGGAATTTTGCCCTTACGGCAACTAACGGTAGGTGGTCAGTAGTAGAGAACTGTGTACATTCCAAGCTGATGTGGCCCCGTCTAGACTTGAAATACTCTTACGCCCTGCTTTGGTTATCGGGTCACTGTCTCATTGAACGACACGCAGAGATACTGAAAGTCTTCAGAAATTACTTTTGCAGAAGCTGCGTTGACGAAGATAAAGTGCAGCCAATAGAACACTCCCGGTTCACCGGTACACCGGTTCAGAACTGTATTTTTGAAAAGCTTTTTATGGCTAAATTACTCGATAGTGTTTCAGTCACTAAGCGAGGTGACCGCCGTCGAAAGAAATGTTAGGAGTTCTGAGCAGGGATCGAACCAACGTACTCACACACAAGAGCCTCGCACACTACCATTGTTACAACTTGTCTACACCAAAAAGTGTAAAATTTCCATAGGAAAGTTTAGTTTTTCTCTAGAGGAAGCTACAACCTTTCTGCAGCAAAACGTTTTAAATTTCTATAGAAAGAAATGTAAATGTTCTCTAGTACAAGTTAAAATTTCTATAGGTAAAAATTCTAATTTTTCCTAGCACAAGTTACTATTTTTTCACAAGAAAGACTTTAAAGTTCTTTAAGGAAACAAATTATATTTTCCCTAGGACAAGTTACAACTTTTCTGCAGGAAAGAATTTAAAATTTCCTAAGGAAAAAATTAAATTTTCCCTAGGACAAGTTACAACTTTTCTGCAAGAAAGAATTTAAAGTTTCTATAGAAAAAAATTTTAATTTCTACAGAGCACCTTACAACTTTTCTACAGGAAAAAAATGTTAAATTTCTATAGAAAAGTTATAAGAAAGTTACAACTTTTTTGTACAAACAAATTTAAAATTTCTATAGGAAAAAATTCCAAGTTTCTTCGGAACAAGTTACAACGTTTCTGCATGAAAAGCTGCATTGTGGATCTAAGATAGGATGAAATCTTCTAAAAGAAGTTAAACCTTCTTCCTCATTTTTACCATAAAATTGTCATAATTTATTACAGGGAAATTAAAGCCTCTCACACCATATTGTAGGGTATTCCCAGAACAAGAATCTCAACTGATACTTGTGTCCATACAACAATGACACGATAATGACGACAATAAGTGGTTCTGTTGTGCTGCTTTCCATCTGTCCCAAGCGATTGTTTGATTTGCGGGTTCATTGTGGAACCCGATAAATGGTGGATGGGGAAGACAGCTTGCTTGCAAACTACGACTGACTACTGGTTTTAATGTTTTTCTGGTACTTCTTCTTATTCCTATTTTTTTTTTCTCGTTTGGATCCACTCTTCTTATAATAAATACTTACGAGGCATTAAAAGAACGGCAACAAACATAAAAACAGCGGCCGCCAACGTTAGACTGGAACTGTTAATGTGCAAATGCATCAGGCGGCGGCTGCGGCTGGAGGTAGTAAACCTGTTGCCGGTGCCGCTTTTGCTGCATCGATGCTGCTGATCGTGGTCGTCATCATGGTGCTCAGAATGGTGATAATCATCACGGTAATGATGATGATGATCTTCGCCATGATCATGGTGAGGAGGCCTATGTTTGCAGCTGCTCGCCATTTTCAGTTTGGCAGTAGGGGTTTTTATGTTGTATCGTGTTTAGTTTTAGTTCGTTTTGGTTTTATCCTGTGGTTTATTCTTGATTTTATTTGATATCTCTCTTTTTGATTTTACTTTATGTAGTATTTTATTTTTTATGTTTGAATGCAAGTTTTTTTTAAGTTTTGAATAACTGCTGGTTTATCTATCTATACGTTGCGTACCGGTTACCGCCAGCAACTGAATACGACTGAAAAACACCTGTAGTTTATGTGTTGATTACTGGAAAACACATTCGACTGCGATATCGTTGAATGTTTATTTTCGTATCGAAAGAATTGTTATTGATCACTTGGACACTTTTTCCCTTGATTTCGTATTCAATGTGAGTATCGAATTTTCGTTTCTAGTACTTTATTAGCGGATGACACCGAATTTTACACTTTCATTTTTTATTTAATTTTTTGGTAAGGGATTTCAAAATAGTTTTATGCTTAGTTCCTGTTTCCAAACACTCGAAAACACTTAAAAATACCAAATTTAAATTTATTGTTTTCTTTGAACTTTCTCACTTCAAATCCACAACATTCAAGATGTATTAAGTAATAAGTGTACGCAGTACTTAGTTTATATCCATAAACTTCAAAAGATCTTGACCGTGATTGTTATTGGTTGGTTGGGTGATCGTCACCATGCGTTTACTTTCATAACTCATTTAGAACTGAATGTCCCAAAGATATCTCGAACTTTATTCGAGAACTGCAAATGCGCCTAGTACGCTCACTGCACACACACATAGTGAAACACACTCCGCACTCACACACCATTCTATGCTTACACTCTCACTTTATTTTAGGTTCCTTGATCATTTCTCTCTCTTTGTAAGAGAAGGGATGGCAAACGAAATTGTTGGTACTTACGGAACCGTATTCAGTTCTTCCGAAATTTTCTTTGCCATAAGAAGTACGTGTATTTCGTGAACAGAAAAGTTCGCCTACTTTTCATTTGCTGGGTACACAGCTCTTTGGAGAATTTCGTAAGCAAAATCAATTACAGGGTTGTTAGGCCAAACTTATTTCTTGCGAAAGCAATTGGTTGATAATTGTATAGTACCGGAATGTTTGTATTTCAATAGGTTTAATAAACTAAAGTAATACAACAGTGTTCAAAATAAAATGGAGTGCGAAGAGGAATTATTAATGAAATATTTGCAAGGTAAATCAAAGATATGTGGTAACTCTCCGCAACAGAATTTTCCACTTAAAGATAAATGAAATAATTTCTTATGACAATTTCGCATGAATTGAATAAGGAGCTGTAGGTGGCCTCAAACAACCCAGAGAGGTCAAGGGTAAAGTACTCCAAAAACGAAAACCGGCAAACCTGACAATTTTTGATAAATTCATCTGAGTATTTCACCATCCGAAAATAGGCATGTCCTTTCAATTATTACTATCGCCATAATTATATATCCTATCGTTTACAATCTTCTAACAACAAATTTTCCTATAGTATCTTGGTTAATAAAGCGTATTTACGCTGCATTTTCTCAAAAATTACTGGGTGCCCTTAGAACCTTGTTCTAATTCTAAGTATTGATTTATTTTCACAGGAAATTAAAAAAATACAACTTGTGTTTTTTCCGCCCCAGTTTGAAATATTCGATCTTTAGGTTGTTACGATAATTAATAATTTTCCAGTTCAAGATCAATAGCTATTAAAGATCAATAACTTATGGCAATATCTTATGGCAATCGTTGTATACAATTTCGTAGAAAAAGTACTTTTTCATAGAAAAGGTACTTTTTCATAGAAAAAGTATTTTTTAAAATTGTTATTGAACTTCTAAAGAAATAAATGGTTTACCGTTACATCCCATGAAGGGATTAGGGAGAGTTTCTCAGAAACCAGTGGGCTGTGCGCGTTCCAGTTTTGCACTCACTGATTGGGATCTACAATTTTACACCGGTTCCCAACGATATTTTGAGAAGCTTTTGTTATTGATCTTAAACCGGAAAATTATTAAATAACAATTTGAATTTTCGATTGAATTTTATCTATAGAAAATAACAATTTAGGTTGATTCGAAATATTTGTACAGGATGGACCATTAAAACCTTTTTGGTAACAATAAAAAAACATACACAAATTAGTTGCTGTGAAATGATTTTTCTTTTATTTTGAACCGTGCAAAAATGTATTGATCACTTGTGGAATTTGATATCGCGTAAATGTTCGCCGCCAGAGCGAATGAATTAATAATGTGCTCGTTTTACCGCATTTTCCATCACGTTTCGTAGTGTTTAGGTCCGTCCATGTCAAATATTATCTTTCAAGGCTTTCGGGGTCCGTGGCTTGTTGACATAAACTTTGGACTTTAAATAACCCAACAGTAGAGCTGTAAATGAATCATTCTTTTTGATTTCAATCCATTACGAATTATCTAAATTTTAAATTAATTCTTTTCACAAAAAAAAGAATTTAATGAAATTTGAATCTTCAAATGAATTTGGCAAACATGAATGCAATTCATTTCCAATTTAAATGAATTTCCAAAATAAATTGCAATTCATTTCCCATTCAAATGAATTTGGCAAAATGAATTGCAATTCCTTTCCAATTCATTAGAATCGAATTGATTTTGAATTAATTCTAATCAATTAGAAAAATAAATTGCAATTCAATGCAAAACGACCGTAATGCTTGCTGTCTTTGATATAAAAAACTAAGTTGGCTAATAAAACGAGAGTAATGCTTGGTCTAGATTTACTTACACTAGTATTTTTTCAAAATCAATTCAATTTGAATGAATTGGAAATGAATTCCACTTCATTTTGCCAAATTGCGCTCGAACAGCCATCAATATCGACTCGCCACCGTTCGCAGCAATTTAATATTTCTCGCGCTTATTTGCGCAGAATTTTTGCATAAAGTCTTCGGTGTGAAAGCTTATAAAGTCTAATTAGTCCAAGAACTGAAGCCTCGTGACCATAAGATGCGTTTTCGCTTCGCTGAATGGGCTGAAGATCGCTTGGCTGAAGATGATAATTTTTGGCGAAAAATCATATTTTACCATGAAGCCCAATTTCACCTTCTGGACTACGTTATCAAACAACATTGTTGCATTTTGAACTCGAAAAATCGGCAGGTCGTCGAGGAGAAGCCGATGCATACACAACGAGTGACTGGTTGATACGGTTTTGGCATGGCGGCATCATAGGCCCATTTTTCTTCGAAATTTTTCTTCGTTACCATCAAGGTCGATGCGATATTTTGTTCCCAAAAGAGGATGACGTGGACGACATATGGTTTCAACAGAACTGCCAACGTTGCCAGTCAATGTTGCAATCAATATTTTTCGCACTGTTTTCGAAGCTTCGCAGCTACAACATGACCCTGATAGACTATTATCTCGGGGGCGCCGTAAACGATAAGTATTACACAAATAACCCTGAGTCCATTGAGGCATTTAAACACGAAATCGACGCTGTCGTTCAAGAGATAGACGCCCACACAATCGAAAATGACTGAAAATTGGGTAGATCGAATGAGGTAGTGTAACGCACGTCGTGGACTCCATTTGAACCTTGTTGTGTTCCCTTCGTAAGTGCCAATGATGGGCCTTATCAAAAAGAACAACAACATTTTTTTTTTAAAAATGCCTATTAGTGTTTTTTACAGCGAAACTAAATTCCACATTTTACATGGACCACCCTTTATTTGATTAATAGGTATAAATACACTTAAGTTATTCTCTGATCTACACCAAAAATGGTTTTCCCCCGCTCGGTCCAACTTCTTGAGATATAGGTATTTACAGCTTGAGTGTATAATCGCTCATATCACAGGTATTTAAAATCCGATCTGGTTGAAATGGATGTCATTACAAAGGTCTTTGGAAACTCTATAAGAACCTATATAAAGGTATTTTTTGTTTGTTAACCTATTGGAGGCTACTAATAAAAGAGTTTTTTTAACCTCACTTTTTTGAAACTTCTTTTTTTTCCAAAAAATGACCTACATACTTATTCTTTCGATTGACTCCGATAATCGGCAAGACTTTGACCTTTCTTTTAAGGTGTAATACTCGCCTGTAACCCTTTAAAGATCGGAGACATTCTAAGTTTCGATAAACATTTGGCGTGTTTTTCCCTCTAAAAAATAATAAATTATTTCAAAAATACAAACAAAATACCACAAAATACTATGCCGAGGCCACGAAGCCGGTGTTGGACCCACCCCAGAGGAGAAAAACCCCCTAAACCCCTAAAGCTTTATAGCACAAAAATACTATGCCGAAGCCGCGAAGCAGGTGCTAAATTAAATAAATTTTTTCGATAACTGGTTCGGAAAAACTTGTAAAAAATAAAGGTTTTTAATATTTTTTTGTTTGAATATATTGAAGGCTTGTAGATGAGTATGACATCTTTAAAAAACGTTGAAGATTTGCCTATTATGGGTAAAGCAATAGGTATACTAGGACATTTTTTGGAAAAAATACATGTTTATCAAAAAAGTGAGGTTAAAAAAAATCGGTTTGTTTATTGGTCCCCAATGGGATACTAAAAACAAATATTTTTATATTGCCTCATATAGAGTTTCCAAAGACCTTTCTACTGAAATTTATTTCAATAGAATCGGTTAATAAATGGCTGTCTTACGCGCGATTATACATTCAAGCTTTGGAGGCCTATATTTCGGAAAATATGAACTTGCTGTCAAATTTTTTTCATCACCGTTTAATGCCCTATCAGGCAAAAAAAAAAACGAAAAAAATAGGCGAATCGCAATTAAAGTGTATTTGTTCCGATTAATAGTATCTTAACTGAAAACCCCAAATCGTAAGACTTATCCTCCACATAAACCGGTAGAACCGGTTTCACAAAAATTAAATTGTGCGAAGCGTCCGAAAACCCGATTATTTCGGTTGAATGGATTTTGAAATACTACTTATGTATACAAAATTAGTATATATTGTGTTTGTTCTAGACCAGTGGTAGGCAAAACCGAATGCACGCCATAGACTGATGCTTCGAATCAAACAAAGTTGTTGTGTACATGTGAGTAGCCGATCGTGTGTGTTTGAACAATACGAGAAAAATACGATTATTGACTTCCACGCATGGCTATGGAGTGGCAATCCACTGTTCTAGAGATAACGAACCTATAAAATTGTTGGCCAAATGAGGTGTAAGTCAGTGAAACCCAAACTTGCGTACTTTAAAGAGTTTTCAATACGACACTTTTCAATAGTACATAGGTACTAATTCCAACATTGCCATCTCTAATCTGTAACACATTACACTCTCTTTGCTATACTCTCTTCTCCGCCCATACTGACCCACCCGTAAAAAGAAAATTCAAGTGCGTGTTGCGTTTGAGTGCGGCTGTTTGTCAATACTTATCTAAGTGTGTGTGTATATAATTAGTATCTTTGTATCTTCTCTGTGTGCTGTCTATCGTATCTGTGTGTTCTACTACTGTGGCTTAAGACATCCATCATTTAGATGCCTGAGCGTCCGTCCGGTGGTATGTGTTGGGTCTGCCTGTCGTTTGTTTTATTTTGCTTCTTCAATTTTTATCGTGCCTATTTGTTGTTGGATTTTCTGCGGATAAGAATAGGAGCGCTTCTGCTCTGGTGTGATGTGTGTTGTTGTTTAACAAATGATGAAGTGCCTCCTAACTGCTTTTACTGCTGAGTTTATCATACCTACTGCATGTTGTACACTCAAAGAAAATTGTTTAGAGGAGAAATGGTTCCGTGCCAAATAGTGTGTATTTGCTTGAAATAGTGTTTTACTGAAATAGATGCATATGGAAATTTGACTTGTAGATTACTTTCTGATAAAGCTCCATATAAATGTGAGAGTGCTCATGCGTACCACACCAAGCTCTTGTCGTTCTAAAACTGAGTTTGGTGGTCACCTTTATAAACTATAGAGTACATAGTATGTAGCATACATCACATGTCTGAAATGTTAATTTTTAAACGTGTACGTTGGTGGTGCAATGGTTACTGTGAGAACTGTGTTCCATTGCTGCTATAACCACACTCCTTTTATTTCGACGACGGTTACCTCATTCAGTGATGGGGCCACTATCAAGCAATTAGCCATGAATAAGTTTCTTAAAAACAGTTCGGAATCGTTCTAAAACTATCGGTTCCAATCAGTGAGTGTAAAACTATAGAAAGCGTACAGCTCTCTGTTTGTGAGAAACTCTCCTAGTCAGTCCATAAAATGTAATGGGAATTTTTTTTTATATATTATTATATATTGTGATAATATATATTACACAGTGCAACACGAAAAAATATAACCATTTACGGACACCACTACATGATAAAAGACCAAAAAAGACCCAGTCATGCACTTTTTTTAAGGGCCCCCAAAGATTTGGGGCCTCGGTGTCATTTTTTCAAAAAAGTGCTCATTTTGTCAAGCTCCTATCATGCAAACCGTTCGGAATTTCGATTTACTCTCTGAGGGAAAGTTGTAGCTCTTGTCATAAAGAACAAAAATTGTGAATATTGAAATTGTCAGTTGCCAATGTTGTGTGCGAATTATGCTGTATCACTTTCTCTATAATTTTCACCTCTGAGCTCTCATTTGACGTCGCTGTTTGTATTGTGTGCTTCGTCCCTTGTTGAATGTGCTGAGCTTACTGCTTTGCCTGTGCTGCTGCGGTCGGTGAGATAGCATAGTATCTCAATGTTGAAGTAAGCTGTGCTAAGAATCATTCATAGGAAGTTCATATCGCTTATTTGCCGGAATGTTGTATTAACTCAAAAAACATAGTTTCGAGTAAATCGACTTTGAAAGTTTTATTTTGTATATGAATGTACACAAAATGCTAACTTCCAATTGCTCTCCTAACGAATTTAACACAGATTTAGATATAGGAATTAATCCATCTGAAAGAACTCGGTCAGGAGAATATTTTATAGTACTTAGTCCAAAAATGAAGAATTTTGAGTTAATACAACATTCCGGCAAATGAGCGATATGTTCTAGGAAGTTGTTTATTTGTAGTTGATTGTTTCCTTGAATTTTGAACGGTTTGCTACCTGAACAGAGGAAAAAAAGGTTCACAACATTGAATTTTTTAAAATTTTTTGCGATCCTGCGACCTTGAAGATTGAATATGTTCACAAGTTCTTTATGACAAGGCCTACAACTTTCCCTCAGAGAGCAAATCAAAATTCCGAAAGGTTTGCAAGATATGAGCCAGACAAAATTATCACTTATTTTTTGCAAAAATTACACCGAGGCCCCAAATCTTTTGGGGGCCATAAAAAAAGTGCATGACTTTGGAAAAAACTGGGAGACACGGATCATTTTTTTTGTTCTTTTATCACATAGTGGTGTCCGTATATGGTTATATTTCCATGACTTAAAAAATTACACACAGTATTATATATACATAATTATATATAAATAGTACTCAGTGTTATAATAGTACATAAATGACTTTAACAAGTACAGAAAAAGTAATGAAACGTGTACTAAAAAGTACACATACTATACTAAACAGTACGGAAAGTGTACACAAAGTGTACTAAAGAGTGGTACAGACCACACAACAGTTACTTAGAAGAGTATTAATTGTTCTAAAAATACACAAAGTGTGGTAAAAAGGACACAAACTGCAAAAGTTATGTCTTAGAAGAATATTTTTCTATTTCTTATGAGCTACACAGATTAGGGGTTTTTCCTGCAATTAGAAAAAATGCAAACAGTCGGCACCAGGATTTGAACTCTCGTTGGCGGACGATCGTTTCGAAGTTTGTGACTCTTCTCATCAGCGCCTTACCATTCTAGGCCAGTGCCCATCTTGTTCACATTGTAACTAATTGCAGTTGTCGTCGTCGGGGTTTCTCTACTCAGTGAATTGTTCTCTTTAAAAGTGTTCTTAATAATAACTAAAAAAATTTGACCTACTACTGAAAAGTACACAAAGTGTACTAACAAATTCACAGTGTATTAAAAACACACAAAGTATACTAAAATGTACAGATAATATATTAAGAAGTGACAAAATTTGTCTAAAACGTATACAAAAGTACACAAGAACAGCAAAATGCACCAAGAGTACTACAAATATACAAATCGTACAAAACATGCAAAGTATACCTAAAAGTACGTAGTGTTGTAATAAGGACATATAGTTTATTGAAGAATGAACAAGATGTATTAAACGGTGCACTAAATATTCTCAAAAGTACCAAAGTGTATTAAAAGTAAGCAAAGACAAAAGTGTAACAAAATTTATATGTACATAAAATTACGCATGTTATATTAAAAATATACAACGTGTAAAGAGTACTAAACTAAACACGAATTGTACTGGAAAGTACACAAAGTGTACAAAAAGGTTACATAAAGTGAACTAAATAGTCCTAAAATAATAGTGTCCTAAAATGTAGACTAGAAGTACGCAACGAATAGTAACAAATGCGAAAATGGTAATTGAGAGTACGAAATGTATAATTATAAGTACACAAATTGTACTAAAAGAATACAAAGATAACAAAAAGGTGTACACAAAAATATATAATTTATATTCTGACGTGGACATAGCTGGACGAATCAAATTAGGTCAATTGCGTTGGCTAGGCCATCTTATCAGAATGGACGAAGATGTGCCAGCGCGAAAGGTTTTGGATAACGTAGCAGGAAAAGAGGACGGTCAAGACTCCGCTGGAAAGACCAGGCACAAAGAATCCCTGCGTATCCTTGGTGTTACCAACTGGCGAGAAAAGGCGAAGGATAGAGCCAGTTGGAGGAATATGTTGAAATGTGTTTAATTTGTTTGTTTAATTAATATATGTAAGACATCTGACTTCATAAGGTTGTAAAATAGTCAATAAAAGTAAAGTACACAATTCATAGGAAGTACATAAACTGTATCAGATAGAATTAAAGTGTACAAAAAAGTTAAAAATGCATTAGAAAGTAAGGAAAATTGTGCATAACATACTAAAAAGTGAACATAATATACTAAACAGTACTCAAAGTATACTAACAAATATATAATGTGTACTTAAAATTGCACCAAATTTACTAAGAATTACATGAACTGTATTCAAATCACAAAGTTTAATAGAATGAATGTACACAATGTGTACTGAAAAGTAAGTTATTATAAAAGTACGCAAAGTGTACAAACTTTACGATTTGTTAACGAAAAAGTGCTCTGTGTATACTTGAAAATACATTATGTTGACAAAAATTTACAAAATGTACTTTCTTCAATATGTGAACCAGAAAGTACACCAAAATTCAAATATGTACTAATAGTTCACAAAGTTACATAAAATGTACTAAAAGTTGTGTAGTTTATACATGTAATGTTCATATGTAGGTGTAGTTGGTTTAAAATGTATTTTATTAATTGTACATAAATTAACAATCTATATTTCTGGTAATAGAGATATAGAATTGCCTCGAGCTTGAATAATAAAATGAAAAAGTACCAATAAAAAGACCGAATAAATAAAAATCATCCCTGACGAATTTAAATTAACAATAATAATGCACTAATGCAATAATTTAATAACAACTTTGAAAACAAAGTGTTTTAAACAGTAAACTATTTCAATATTATTCTTTAAAATCACAAACTGTAAACAAAAGTACATAAAGTATTTTAAAAAGTATACACTATGTACAGTACATTTTACATTTATATAGTACACTTTGATTTGTATGAAAAGGAAAACACTTCAGTGTTGTATTTAACCAACAGTGACTAAATTGGTCAGCAGTATACCAAAAAGTTCACTTTTAAATACTGGGAATTAGAACGATTACATGTTGGTTACGGTAAACAGTAACAATTAGTTATATTTTATTTTAAATGGAAACATTTTAAAGTGTCTCAAGAAGTGTTTGTAAACCTAGAATTTTGACAAGTATTCTAAAACCAAAACTTTTCAAAAGTTCACTCATTTGGAACTTTGTACTTTTTAGTTCATTTTGCAAAGTGTTCTGAAAGGAGTGTACACAAATTCTTCAAAATCTTAACAAGTATGATTAAAAGTTATCATAGAGAAACGCAAAATGACATGATTATCAGCCTGTATTCGTTCATAGGGTGAAGTGCAACATAATTTTTTTAAGAAATTGACAATTTTTCTTTTTTGTTGTACTTTCTCTGCAAACGAAACGCACTATTTTAGAGCAACACAATAATACTCTTGAGATCTTGAAAAGATGAACTTCTGAATAATTTATTTTCAAAATAATTACAAAATTGGGAAATATATAAATCCAGAAAGTTTCAGATCGTTTTACATTGTAAATAAATTACTCAGAGGATTTTAAAATTAAGAAATCGAATGAAAAATTTTTCAAATATTGACAGGTTTTTGAAATATTGTGTTCTAATAAGTTTGAGATTGTCGTATCTTGCATATTAACCAACATTTTGCTTTGAGTGTATGTTGTGGTTACTTTGAATAAATGTGCGTAAAAAACATGATCAAATTGTTGAATTTTTCGTTCGTTTCATCTGACTATTCAATAGTATGTTCTCTCTTTCCCTATCGTCCTTTTCCAGTTGTTTGTTATTTTCTCACTTCCTTTTTCAATATCGATTTTCTTCAATTCGAAGGATGTTATATTTATGTTGCCCTTTTTCTTGAACAAAGCCAACCTCTTGTTTTCAATACAAAATTCTACGAATTCACAACTCAACTCAGAACATTATTACTGAGCGCAACAACAATAGCCTTGCTATGCCCTTTATTGATAGGCCGCTCCTCGTGAGCAGTATTCCCTTCCTGATTGTGTATGAGTATTTTTGCCTGCCAGAATGTGCGTAGTTTACGATCGTCGTCGCACTCAGCGAGACGTCGCTGGTTAGAAATCTACGCTTTATGCCATTCCAATCCATTGTGCTGATATGCGTTGGCACTTTCCGAGCTCACTTTGGGTTGACTGACGGGGACGAGTCTGGATGGATACGTTGGATCTGCCCATGTATGGATGAATACGATGTGGTATTGTTTACATCGTTTAAATGTTTCTGCTGTAGGTAATTTCATTAAAGACGACGGACGCTGTGCAGTGCTGCCATTTCTTTGAACACCAAAGAAGAAAAGAGGCGACGAAGATGTCGAGATGTCATGATGAGGATGATGATGAGCTGCTTTTATTGAGGAAGTCTATTTGTTTTATGACATCGTTTTTGACAGAGTCACTTTTAATTAGTTTTGTCTTATTTTTCGAAAACCAAGAACCATATGTTTCCAAGAAAACGGAGAGTGATGGATGATTTTGAAAAAAGAATATTGTGATATCAAATTAAACAAAGGATTGAAATTGTATTAACTGTATATGAGTTGGGGGTGTCTACATTTTTAGGGAAGGGGAACGCTTTCCAAGGAAGTGTCCACCTTTTGGGTTTTCCCACAACCAAATCGTCAATTGTTATATTTTGAACAGTTTTTTCCACAGCTTGCAAATTACAATTCAATTTTTATTAAATTGGTCAGTTCAAAAAATCAACTGAATTGTATTTCATACTAAAGCAATGCAACAGCCGTATATGCGATCTCTTCAACATCATTGCATTATAACAACTGTGCGTAGTAAAACATATTTATATTGCAACCCTTTCAATGAAAATAATACTCATTTGAATTCTAAGCGTTTTCACAATCAACATTTTGGTTTCTAATTCAAAATTGATTTTTAAAAATTATGTATATTTGAAATTATACTGTTAAATATTGTTACACAGCTTAAGAGGTGGTACTTACGCTATTTAAGCGATCGATTATCTGACACCGAGTTACTATTAAATTTTTCATAGCAAACAAGACTTTAAATAGCGCGATCTCGTCAAGATCTCAACTGCAAACATATAAAAAACTAGGCAGCACTGAGTAATTGGGTAGAGTTAATTGTACAATAACTTCAACATGTACGAGTTATTTTAAATTTGCATTAATATTCATATATTTTTTTTAATTTTTTGATCGAACTTAGTATTCATGTTAAATCGTTATCTTAATAACAATATCAAAACTGAATCAACATTTAAATTTATCGATAAACAAATTTGTAAAGTAGATTTCAAATCACGATTCTTAAATTTATGCGATTGAAATACTTCAATTACCCGCAATGTGTCAACCATTGAAATTAATGGACAAAAATTGAAAACATTAAAATCACAATTTTATCAAGTTTGAGTCCACAAGACTGTTGAATAAAATATATCAATTTGGATTTCACAATGGCATCAATGGCCCATTTGATGGTAAATAAATTCCCCATCAGAAGATAAATATTTGAAGTGATTTTAAATGTCGCATATAAGAAATGTGTCAAACATTCCAATGCCTCCTTTAATTTTAGAGCTTTTGAGTAGCCATTTCACAATTTAATGTCTATCAAGTTCTTACTTGAAGAACATCTCTGAGTCCACTTTGTACAAATATTGAGAATTTTATTTCACTTGGATGTTGAAGTACTTGAAACAGCTCGCTTTAGTGTAATTAACATTTCAATTAAATTTTAGACTCCAAATTGTATTATTTCGCGATTTTGTCTTTTAATCTGAAGCAGAATATGGAATCATTTCAATCGTTATGTTAAAATTTACGTTATGTTAAATCCAATACGGAATGCAAGGGCATCCAAAGAGCGTAAATTAACAAGTAATCCTTCATTCTCCATTTAAATCGATCAATGTCAGGGATTAGAAATATACGGGACAAAATTATAATTTCACGTTCATTTCCATGTAATTGTACCCAGCAAACAAAATGAGAAGTAGAATTACTACGAGTATTCTACAATAAATTGATTTGATTTGAGTAAATTGAATTGAATTGAAAATTGAATTGAATTGAATTGAGTTGAATTGAATTAAATTTAATTGCATTGAACTGAGTTGAATTGAACTGAATTGAATTGAATTGAATTTGAATTGACTTGAATTGGATTGAATTGAATTGATTTGAATTGAATTGAATTGAATTGAATTGCATTGAATTGAATTGAATTGAATTGAATTGAATTGAATTGAATTGAATTGAATTGAATTGAATTGAATTGAATTGAATTGAATTGAATTGAACTGAATTGAATTGAATTGAATTGAATTGAATTGAATTGAATTGAATTGAATTGAATTGAATTGAATTGAATTGAATTGAATTGAATTGAATTGAATTGAGTTGAATTAAATTTAATTGCATTGAACTGAGTTGAATTGAACTGAATTGAATTGAATTTGAATTGAATTGAATTGAATTGGATTGAATTGAATTGATTTGAATTGAATTGAATTGAATTGCATTGAATTGAATTGAATTGAATTGAATTGAATTGAATTGAATTGAATTGAATTGAATTGAATTGAATTGAATTGAATTGAATTGAATTGAATTGAATTGAATTGAATTGAATTGAATTGAATTGAATTGAATTGAATTGAATTGAACTGAATTGAATTGAATTGAATTGAATTGAATTGGATTGAAGTGAAGTGAAGTGAATTGAATTGAATTGAATTGAATTGAATTGAATTGAATCGAACTGAATTGAATTGAATTGAATTGATTGAAGTTGAATTGAATTGAATTGAATTGAATTGAATTGAATTGAATTGAATTGAAATGAATTGAATTGAATTGAATTGAATTGAATTGAATTAAATTAAATTAAATTAAACTAAATTAAATTAAATTAAATTAATTTAAATTGAATTGAATTGAATTGAATTAAATTAAATTAAATTAAATTAAATTAAATTAAATTAAATTAAATTAAATTAAATTAAATTAAATTAAATTAAATTAAATTAAATTAAATTAAATTAAATTAAATTAAATTAAATTAAATTAAATTAAATTAAATTAAATTAAATTAAATTAAATTAAATTAAATTAAATGAAATTAAATTAAATTAAATTAAATTAAATTAAATTAAATTAAATTAAATTAAATTAAATTAAATTAAATTAAATTAAATTAAATTAAATTAAATTAAATTAAATTAAATTAAATTAAATTAAATTAAATTAAATTAAATTAAATTAAATTAAATTAAATTAAATTAAATTAAATTAAATTAAATTAAATTAAATTAAATTAAATTAAATTAAATTAAATTAAATTAAATTAAATTAAATTAAATTAAATTAAATTAAATTAAATTAAATTAAATTAAATTAAATTAAATTAAATTAAATTAAATTAAATTAAATTAAATTAAATTAAATTAAATTAAATTAAATTAAATTAAATTAAATTAAATTAAATTAAATTAAATTAAATTAAATTAAATTAAATTAAATTAAATTAAATTAAATTAAATTAAATTAAATTAAATTAAATTAAATTAAATTAAATTAAATTAAATTAAATTAAATTAAATTAAATTAAATTAAATTAAATTAAATTAAATTAAATTAAATTAAATTAAATTAAATTAAATTAAATAGAATTGAAGAATGGTATATTATAGGATTGAATTGAATAGAATTGAACTGAACTGCATTGAATCGTTTTCAGGATAATGTATGAGAAGTTCATACATGCTTTCGAGGTCTGATACATTTTTCTAACTGAGAAATGGTCAGTTTTCGTTGGAATAATAAGTATATTATTCAGGGAAGCATCCAGTGAGTATGCTAGTTGCGAACTCCGTGACAAGTTCATCTGCAGATGCTCACCTCCTGTGGATGACTTGGCACCATTTGATCGTATGTTTGGTATAGTCTTTATAAATTTACATATGAGTTTTGCATCGATCGAAAATCTATCTGTACCAACTCAATCTTAAAGTCAATTATTCCAAGAACAACATCATGTCCCTCCATGTCCTCCGTTTTCTCGCAGAGTTGCACTTGCTTCGAGGTTTGTGGATCTATAACAATCAGAATTTAATAAAAACAATTTGTTTTGTGGGGTTTCCCAATCGGTGAAACCGATGACCGGTTTTTGTTCAAAAGAGATTTTTCGAGTAAATCGAAACCCGGGTATTTCGAAATCGTCGGTTTTGTGAATACTGTATAAACGCTAAACATTCAATAAACATCTGGATTTCGATTGGATTCAACTCTTTACAAAAAGGAATATTATCACATAAATATTCTTGTAAAAACAGTGGTTTATATTAAGTGAATAGGTGCTATAAAATATAACATCCCTCCTGTGACATGCCTATATTAAATTTATTGGTGCTAATTGTACTTTTTATCACAGCTCAAATTCAAGTTTGGGTTCTTTCTCCCTTCTTTGGTCTTGGCTGGGTTCTGATTCTTTTTGAATATCCTTCCTTATTTGTTTCTTTATAATTTTGTTCCTTACATATTTTGATCGGATCGTCACAAATTGTCCTTTTTGTACTTCTTTGGATGCTATCTTTGTTCTATGTTCTGGTTCTTTTTCACTTAATTGGATGAGTTTTTTTTACTGCGTTTAAGTCATTTTTCATTTCTTAATCTTTTACTTTCTTGTTAGGTTGTCCTTTTCTAATTTTATTGGGAGTGATGTTCACAAGGTGAGGTTCCTTTTCTATTTTCTGTGCACTACAGGTAGCCATTCGTCACAATTCGTATTATGCTAATTACCTGTATTAAAACATTTTTAAAGTTGTAATTTCAGTTAAGGCTAAGATATCATGTTTTCTCCGGTTAGTGAAAAAATTTTAATTGCCGCGGTTTTATTTTTGTTATATTTGCATAGAATTCCCAAGGCGATCCTGGCCAACATATGTTCATGTCGCGTGCCACTCCTGAATTGTAAACATATTCAACGTATGTACCTTTCCTTGTAAAATTATACATATTCTACTTAGATGTTAGTAAAATCCTCCAATTATTTCGCTTGGGTTTTATAATTTCAATTAATCATTCCCCTTCTGACTTCTCTCTTTCCAGGTAAGTGGAATTGCTATGGTAGGTACTACTTAAAATCCAACCCTCCCCAAGGAAACCGCATCAAATTACACATTTTCCAATGCGCACACGCTAATATTGTTCCTTTATAGCATAATAGACCCTCATGCGAGTGGTGAAGATCAATAAAAGAGAGAATGACGTCCACACATTTCAAACAAATTGAAGCAAGAATTCCAGTAATGCATGATGGTGTTGCCATAAATAACAATTTAACAATAGGCGTAACATTTTGTCCTAGACCTAGAACCATACCGCATGCTTTTTCCCAACCTCCACCCCAATGCTGTGTACTCTTGGTTGTTTGTTGGTAGATCCATTACGAAACTATTCCATTTTTATTGATACTTTGGCATTAGTCGACTTAGTCGATGGGTCCAAACATCGTTAAAGAAACGTGGAAAAGTAAAACGTTGACGATCACAAAAACGAAAACGTGTTAAGGAGATGTTGTATTACAATAATAAGTAGGAATCAAACGAAGAACACAGAAAGAAGTTCCTGTTTTTAAAAAAATGAGGGGAAGTGACTTAAAAAAATAATATCGTAACGTGAGTAGTGTTTTTAAAACAAACGAGGGCTTTGTGATAATGTTAGCAGAAATTGTACGACAATTTAAAAATTTAATTAATTTAAAATCTATTCAAATTTAAATTGGTATTTGCTAAAAATCCTTTCCTATGCGCACGTCCCAATCCAATGCCACTGTCGTGCGGAAATCGTGACGCACCCAAATTAATATGTATTTTGATATTGTAATAGAAAAAAATACATTGCAATTTGAGTGCGACACGATGCCCGCGCGACAACCGGATTGGTTTGGGGTGTGCTTTTGCCATCTAACTTTGATAAAAGTTTTGAATCCAAAATTGGAAATTCGAAAAATTAAAAAGTCGAATACTTATACGAAAGCCGCCATGATCTACATGAGAATTGGGAAGGTAATATACAAATACGTCAACACGGAACATGCTATGTATTGTTACTCAAGTTAAGTAAAAAGGTTCTTTAATTAAGTACAAATTTGCATCGCTCAAAATTCCTAATATTAAGGATAGTACTATACTCTAAAGTATTACATCTGCATTCAAAATAATTCTAAATTTTTACTTAATTGAACTACAACTATGAACTCTATTTTAAAATTTAGAATAATTTTCAGTCCGACACGAACTTAAAATCTTTTCATATATACAATAATTTTTCAGGATTTTGTGAACTAGTAGCTTTTAATACGCTTGTGCTAGAATTAAGTAGAATTTTGGTCAAATTTAGCCAAATTGTACTCATTTTCAGAAAATTTGTCCTTGAAAAAATAAGGAAATTTGTTATACTATTCTGATTCCATACTATTTTTACGTGTAAAATAAAATTTCATCAACTATAGTTCATTTTCATAATTTTGAGTACAAATGGACTATAATCGAATAAATATATTGAACTAAATTTAAGGAAGTTTTGAACAGAAATTTAGGAAATCCTGTGTTTCTGATTTCATGTTTGACAGAAGTATAACTTCATTTGTCCAGTTCAAACAATTTTTGTGCTTCGCTTTTTTGTACGATATCTGAATATCCATGCGTTTATTTATATAAATGTGTAAGTATTGATGTTTCAACATGTGTGTACGTTCGTTTTTATGTCTCGGAAGTAGATAAGCGTTTATTTTTTCTGGTTGTACATCATAATGAATTTTGGCCGTTCGTCTTGTACAGTTAGTGAATGCGTATTTGCGTAGTAGGGTGGCAATGAAATGTATGGAGGAAAATACATTTTCGAATTTTAATAGACCCCAGGCGGATTCTTGTTCCTTATGGTCTAAAACTGACATGGTGAAATTTTTAGCCGAATCGGACAACTCAAAGACGTTCCGCATTTTAGTCAAAATTTTCGAACAAGAAGCCGCCTGGGTTTATTAAAAATCCGAAGTTGTTTTTTAATTGCCACCCTAGTGTGTAGGCATATACTATATTGGATTCTATTAGTGTAATGTATGTGAAGATAAATTGGAATATAACTGCAGGAGTTCTGCCAGCAGAGAAATAGGCAGCGCCCCCCCCCCCCCCCCTTGGGGTGCGAAAATCTTCCAACAAATATGAGCAAGTTCATTATGTCACGTTCATCACATTTGTTCCGCCTATTTACTGAATCTACTTTCCAAGTCTCGCGCTATTTGCCTTTTGCACTTCTTCTTCTATGCGCAGTTTCTTCATAACGGTGGTTATAGTTGTGCAGCAACTTCCACTTCTTATCTGAGCTCACTATTATTTGTATAACACTATTATTTGTATAACTCACTATTATTTGTAAATGTAATGTCTTAGCTCGCTGATTGTGTTGTTCCGATTTTCTTCAAATCTTCGGCAAGTAAAGAAAACATGCTCTGCATTTTCTTCCATATCAGGGCAACTTGGACACATCCGTGAGGTATCGTGTTCGTACTTGAATGGGTACTTTCTGAATCCTCCATGATCTGCTAAAATCTGGGTTAGGTGGTAGTCCACTTCCCCGTGGCTTCTTTTGATCTACGTTTCCACCTTCGGGACTAGTTTGTAGGTCCACCTACCATTTTGCGAGTTATGCCATCTATATTGTCACTTTCTTATTGAGGCCTCTCTTTCAGTTCCACGAACTCTTGTTGTTATTTCCTGTTCCCGTATGTGTTTTGCCTCGTACAACCTTCTGGACTCGATGGAGGTTGTTCGGTAAGCACATCAGGCCCTTAAGGCACTCAACTTCTGCACCAATGGGATATTCCTCCGGGAAGCAGTTCTTAGGAAACTTGACTATACTGGTGCTGCGTATAACAGCGATGAACTGACCTCTCTGGATATAATAGTTATCTTTTTTGCCAAGGACCTCCTACATTCGACATAATTCTCGCTAGGACTGAACAAACATTTGCCGATTTGTCTCGGGCATAATCGATATGATTATTAAATGCTAGTCTCGAGTCTATCATTACGCCTAGGTATTTTAACTCATTCTTAGATGATATCCCTATAATTATCTTTAGCGTTTCCTTCCTTCTATGACTACTGATCAGTACAAGTTCCGTTTTCTGCTCCGCTAGCTCGAAGTCACCAGCTTTAAAAATCCAGGACCTAAAAGCGTTTACCGTCTTTTTACGCTGACCACTGCGATATCGTCTTCAAAACCGATTGTATTACACTCGCCTGGTATTTCTAATGTTAGAACTCCGTTGTAACGGGTTTTTCAACAGAGGCGCTACAAAAGTAAATCGATAGGAACAGCAAACGACGCCATATTTTTTCCCGCTCATTTGACATTTCTTTTCAGTAAGGTTTGCCATTTCGTCATGGAAAGATATACGAGCCAACAATGAGTCGAAATTATTAAAATTTACTACCGAAATTTGGAGTCAGTGGCCTCAACTTTAAGAGCGCTACGTCCAATTTATGGTCGTCATAATCGTCCTACCAGATCAACAATTGAGCGTCTAGTGGAAAAATTTGCATCCACAGGCACAGTACAAAATGTTCCCGTGCCAGTGAGACAAAGAAGTGCCCGTAGTGTCGAGAATATTGCTGCCGCTGAGGCTTCAGTTCAAGAAAGCCCAAATGTGTCTTCTCTCACACGTCGTTCTCAAGCGTTCTCTGTGACGTCGTTGTGGCGAATTTTGCGAAAAGATCTTGGCCTACATTCTTACAAGATCAAATTGACGCAAGAACTGGAGCTGCTTGACCACCTTAAGCGTCGTATGTTCGTGAATTGGGCTGAGCAACAACTTGAAAATGATTCGGATTTTCATCGGAAAATCATCTTCAGCGATGATGAGGCTCATTTCTGGCTGAATGGCTTCGTCAATAAGCAAAATATGCGTTATTGGTCAGACAGCAATCCACACGTAATCCATGAGTCATCATTGCATCCCGAAAAAATTACGATTTGGTGCGGTTTATGGGCCGGCGGCGTCACTGGGCCGTACTTCTTCCGTGATGATCAAGACCGGCACATTACAGTGAATGCGAGTCGCTACCGTTCAATGATAACCGAATATTTTTGGCCCCAATTGGATAATATGGACTTGGAGGACATGTGGTTCCAACAGGACGGCGCCACAAGCCACACAGCGAATGCCACAATCAATTTATTGGAAACAAAGTTTGGTGAACGTGTTATCTCACGAAATGGCCCAGTCGATTGGCCGCCTCGGTCGTGCGATTTGACGTCGTTAGATTATTTCCTGTGGGGCTACGTCAAGTCTATGGTCTATGCCAACAAGCCAGCGACGATTGATGAACTTCGTACGAATATCGAACGTGAAATTGCAGCAGTATCGGCCGATTTATGCTTGAAAACCGTCGAAATTGGGTTCAGCGTCTGCACATCTGCAAGCGTGCCCGTGGTGGCCATGCAAAAGAAATCGAGTTCCATACATAATGGCATCGAACGTACTTTCACAGGAATAAAGAATTTCATTGGTTTTTAAAACGGTATTGTTTTATTTAAAAAAACTTTTGTAGCGCTCTTATTGAAACACACGTTACATACTGTTCCAGAGCAGTGTTCCGATAACCGGTCTGTGAGGGACTCCTGCAGAAACATCATAGGTTACGTTTAAATCAAAAAAAAAAACTACTAGCTTGAAATTACTTTTGTAATATATGCTGGGACTCCCCAGTCCAGTGTACCAATTATGCGATGCTAGTTGAATTGAAATCATTCAGTTGAAATCAGTTGAATTGAAATCATTCTTCACAACTAATGTGATAACCACATTACTTATTTTGTGCTCCCTTTATAGCTCTATAACCATTCGAATGGCATATACCGTCGACCTAGCTTTTCGGAAACCGAATTATCTGTCCGACGAGCCACCACCATTTTCAGTCACATGTATGTAGGAGACTGTTGTAAATAATCCTCTACAGTATTTTGCCCATTGTGTCCAGGTGCCGTATTGACCGATACGACGAAGGGTATGTATAGGCGATTGATCGGTTTCGGAAGCAACACAAATTTTTGCAATTTCCATGGACCGGGGAATGTGCATTCCCTAAGATACTCATTCAGGACTAACAAAAAAATATATCCGTATTGTTCTTCACTGTCGCTTTAAGCGCCTTATTTGGTATCGCGTATGGACCTGGCGTTTTGTCACCTCCAATTGTACGTACAACTCTCACAAGTTCCTCTGAGGTTGCCAAGAGTATATCCTCCGTCGGTGGTAATTCGGAAAAATTGTGTTCACGCACAGTATGTCAGTTTTGTCTAGAAGAACCTGGCATGTAAGTGGCGATGACTTTGTATTTCAGTCGTGCTGTTATAACTTTACATGCAGTTCCCCATGGATTCGGTTCGGGTTCTTGTGAGATTTGCTTGGAGCATTCTCTTTTACTTTTTATGATTGCCTTTTGTAGTTCATCTTTATTCAAAATCCAGACTCCCTCGACAACGCTGGCTACAAGTCTCGTCGTTAAACATTTTTTCCTGAGAATATTTATCTCGCCATTCCACCAGTAGTTTGGTGGTCTGGAATGTGCCAGTCTTCTGCAGGGCATTGCGGCATCCTCAACCCTGAAGCCATGTGTGGCGCCATGTCCTTCGCTGTGCCACTTAGCGTTTGTGTTTGAAATACTTCCAGAAAACATTCCCCGTCCATCTGTCTCAACCAGTGGATCTGGTGTAATTTCTAAATAAATAAGGTTTCCCGTTACATCCCATGTAGGAATTAGGTAGAGCTTCTCATAACCATTGAGCTGTACGCATTCTAGTTTTACACTCACTGATTGGGACCTACACTTTTACACCGTTTCCGAACGGTATTTTGAGAAGATTTTTCACTGCCAAATACTCGATAGTGTCGCCGTCACTAGTCTCCGCCGTCGAAAGAAATTTAGGTGGTCAGAGCAGTAATCGAACCCACGTTCTCATGCACAAGAGCCATGCACACTTCAACTGCACCACCGACGGCCACTGTATCATTTCTCCTCGGTGTATTACAATCACTTTTCTCCTTGCAGATCCCGTCTGGTGATCGGTGTTGGCGTAATGTTCACTAACCCTCCAGCCATAGATTCTTCTCATCAGGAAACTTCTCATGAACATAAGATCATTTACAGATCCTCTACCTTGGCTCCTGAAGGTGAGCGTTTCTCATTCATTAGCTTGCACTAGGTCACCGTTTGAAATGGTTTCCAAAAGGGATTGGCCCCTTTTGTTCGTTCTTCTAAATACTTCCCTATTCTACTGCCCAAGCATTAGGGAAAAAGTTGAGTCAATGGGACTAGTATCAAAAAATAGGTACTGGTGTTTAGTTTAAATAAAATAAAATAAATGGTTTCCCATTACATCCCATGAAGGGACTGGGGAGAACTTCTCACAATCACTGAGCTGTGCGCTTTCCAGTTTTCACTCACTGTTTGGGACCTACAGTTTTACACCGATTCCGAACGGTAATTTGAGAAGCTTTTTCATGGCTAGATACTCGATAGTGTCGCCGTCACTATGCGAGGTGACCGCCGCCGAAAGAAAATTTGAAGGTGGTCAGAGCCGGGTTCGAACCCAGGATTTCAAGTACAAGAGCCGCGCACACTAACCATTGCACCACCGAGTTTATTAATTTTAAACTCACGTTTCCCAAGAATCTTTCATTCTTCGATGAATATAACTTTTTCGTATGGCGAATGGACTAAGTGCATCCATCTTGGCCAAACATCAATGGGGCTAATAGAAAATAAAGGGTGATTTGTTTGACGTGTAGAACTTTAATTTGAAATAAAATAATGTGATTTTTTATGCCATTAGTGTTTGAATATAATTTGGGGCATGTGCGTGCCGTGGTTGGCTCGGAAGTGGCGCATTCTGGAAGCCCAATTTTCAACCACTTTTCCAAGAAATTGAGACCGTGTCTCGGCACAATGTTGTATCTTTGCACAATGTTGTCTTCCAAGGCGTTCAAACTTTCCGATTTGTTCGCATAAATCAATCACTTCACTTAACCGCAGAGAAAGTAGTGTAGAGGCGTTAAAACGCATAAACTCGGTGGCCAATTGACTGACCCACTTCGAGAAATAAAGCCTTCACCAAATGTTTTCTTCAATAAGTCTATTGTTTGACCCGCTGTATGGGATTGGGCGCCGTCTTCTTAGAAAACCGTGGGTTCAGTCAACAATCCATTCAATTGGGGCACGAAATAATCGGAAATCAGTTCTTTAGCGCTCGCCGTTGATGGTAACGTTCCCGCCGTTCCCAATTCGAAAGAAGTAAGGACCAACGATTCCACCGGCACATAAACCACATCAACCAGTGGGTTTTTGATAATGTAGCGGTACTTTGTAAATCTCACGTTGATTCTCTTCTCTCCGACTGCGCCAATTTTCCTTATCGTCATGTCCATTGAGCCAAAATTTATGTCTACCTCAAAAAAAAAATGGACGTAGCGCACGGTTAAATTCCCGAACTGAACCATGATTTTCGGAATAAAATTGTACAATTTGCAAGGGGTGTCCTGTCTTTAGTTTCTTCATGATGAAATGCCATGTCAAACTGTGCACAATAGATAATAGCGTTGGCAGATGTGGTCAATTTGTGACGGTTTAATCGTAAAAACACCCGTTAATAGGCATTAGTGTCTAGTTTAGCAATTTAATACCCAGTTTCCCCAAACAATTTGGAGAATATCATATTCTTCGACGAATATAACTTTCTCGTATAGAGGACGAACTAAGTGCGTTCATGGTGTCCATGGTGGCCAAACGGGGAAGGTTGCGTCAATGGGACTAGTATGAAATTATTGGTATTGGTGTCGCTCTCCCCAATCTCTTTATGGTAAACCATGTTTTTTATGTCAGTGTGTTTCATGTGTTTAATGGGCTTAGTATATTTTTAACATACATTCTTACATTTTGTTTTACGTTTGTGTATAATTTTTACACTTTCGTCTGTACGTTTTGTACTCTTGTGTAGTACAGTGTTAAACTTTTATGAACATTCATTGTTGTTTTGTGTACACCTATTTTAGTTTGATGTAAATTTTTTGTACACTTTTTGTACTTTTTCGCTTTTTGGCTTGTGGAGCTCGTTTGCCACAAACAAGTTACTTTTGCTGCAAAAAAAAAACCTTTAGCCCAGATAAAAAACTATATCATTTAAGCTATTTCTATTGTTTTACGCGAACTTTCATCCAAATTCATACCAAATTTAATAATTTTAGACCCACATTTCCCAAAAAACTTTCAGAATATCACATTCTTCGACGAACAGGACCTTTTCAAATATGGTGGATGGACTAAGTGCGTCAATGGTGACCAAACGGGGAAGGTTGCGTCAATGGGACTACTATCAAATAATAGGTACATATTGGTGTCGCTCTCCCCAATCTCCTCATGGAATGTAATTGGAAACCATTTTTTTTTGTGTAGGTGTGCTTCATGTGTTTAGTTGGCTTAGGATATTTTTATCATGCATTCTCTCATATTTTTGCTTTTGTGTATAATTTATATACTTTACACTTGTTGTACTCTTGTGTACACTTTTGTACTTTTGTGTACATTTTCTATAGTTTTGTGTACACGTTTTTTAGTTTTGTGTACATATTTTGTACTTTTGAGTAAACTTTTTGTACTTTTTCGGTTTTGTACGTACGGAGGTCGTTTGTCACAAAAAAGTTTCTTTTGCCGCAAAAAAAAACTTTTCCTTAAATAAAAACCTGTGTCGTTTAAGCCATTTCTATTGTTTTAAGCGAACTTTCATCAACCCGGAAATTGCCAAAATCAAAGAAATCAAACCATTTGTTCGTGATGCTTCTCCTGAAACTCTTGAAGCACCTATCCAAATACAGAAGTGTAGGAAACAACATGTAGACAATTAGATTGTCAAATGTAGGAAGTACGTCGATAATCGCATGAAAATCTTGATGGCATTGATGGTCGCTAGTAGTAATGCACAGAATCATCGAGGAACCGGTTCGGAAGAATCGGTCGTTTCCAGGAACCCACCGGACCTGAGCTTACAAGAACCGAAAGACGGGTCCAAATGAACCAAATGAAGGACCGAAAAATGGGTTTAAAATAACCGAAAACGGTTCCAAAAAAAAACCGAAAAACGATTTTACAAGAACTGAGAAACGGGTTGAAAAGAACCGTAAAACGGTTCCTCAATACGAGATCTCGTTTCCAAAGGAACTAAAAGCGTTATCCTTTGGGTGAAGGTACAAAAATTGGTATTTTTGTTAAATTTTATATTCTTATAATAAGATATTTCACTTAAGTCTCTTTGGGACAGCAATTTGCTGAAAACTGGAACCGGTCCAAATATCCGGTTCCTCTCGGAACTATACTCGGCAGGAAATATGTGTTTTTATCAAAATGTAAATATATTCCTATAATAAGATATTTCACTTAACCCTCTTTGAGACAGCAATTTGCTGAAAATCGGAACCAGTCCAAATACGCAGAACGCAGAACCAGTTCTTTAAATACGCGTAACCGCACATCACTAGTCGCTAGTAATTCGTTATCCTCTTTTGGGTATTATTGCGATGTGGCCAAACTGAAGTCTAAATATATTGAAACTGAAGTTTAAAACTGTCTTGAATAAAAAGAATAAATTGTTATGTAAATTATTTGTCCTTATTCTTTAAACGAGCTTAAGATCTTTTATTTGTTTTGCTTATTTATCTCCAATATTTCGTCTCCACATTGGGCGACTTCTTCAGGGAACAAATATTAATATTAATAGTTTAGTGGCCGTCGGTGGTGCAATGGTTAGTGTGCGCGGCTCTTGTACATGAGATCTTGGGTTCAAACCCTGCTCTGACCACCTTCAAATTTCTTTCGGCGTCGGTCACCTCGCTTAGTGACGGCGACACTATCGAGTATCTAGCCATGTAAAAGCTTCTCAAATTACCGTTCGGAATCGGTGTAAAACTGTAGGTCCCAATCAGTGAGTGAAAACTGGAAAGCGCGCAGCTCAGTGGTTGTGAGAAGTTCTCCCCGGTCCCTTCATGGGATGTAATGGGAAACCATTTATTTTTTTTAGTTTTAATAATAAGAAGTCGCCCAATGTGGAGACGAAATATTGGAGATAAATAAGCAAAACAAATAAAAGATCTTAAGCTCGTTTAAAGAATAAGAATAATTTCAATTGAAGATCGTGGAAAACTTTATATATTGTAAATTATTTGTTTTATTTTTCAAAATGGGATATCAATACAAAAATTGTTCGATTTTTTTGGAAATCTTTCCTATCCTATCTTTCTCAAAAAAAAAAGCTGCCGTCAAAATTGCAGTTACAAAAATGTTTGATCTGTTTCAGATGAGTTAGATCACATTATTGTAATAATTATAATGGTTCCTTGATGAAGTCTGGAAATTTAATTGGAAACCACCAAGAAAGTAGTCAATGATCTTTGCATTTGAAAGCAGCTGACTTTCAAACACGAATGTTATACACACTTATTAAACACAATCCCACGTTTACCTCACTTAACACACCACCACTGTAATTACTTCCTACTTCTTAGTAATAGTATGAACATCTTCAATTAAATCGACAAGAGCCGACCGACAATTTAGGCAATTGACAATTAGGAAGCGACACGAGTGCGTCATTAAAAAAACGTTCTAGAGAAAAATGCAGCAAATGCGCCGCATTGACTTTTTTCGACCAAATTAGGAAAAAGGTGTAATAAATTGACGTAAATCGATGGAAATGTTGCCTTAAAACGTCATTGCAATGGAGAATTAGTCATTACGAGAATGTAATGACTGACGCGGACTATTGATTGCAGACAAATCCACTTAAGGCCCAATGCATGTGGTTGGCGTATGCATGTGTAAGTGCTAGTAGGTAGTCATTCGAATGGGTTCTCTGCCACAACGTGGGTTCTTTTGTTGTTTTATTTTTATTGCATTTCAGTTTATACAAACATAAAATGCATATTTAAGTGGCGTCTTTGGAAATCATAAGGAAATATACAATTCACATAGAAGACGTAGTACAGGAGGACCGGACGAGGTATAACGAGTCATAATGACTGTCTATCTGTCTGTCTTTCGTTCTTGTCATCCACACATACGTACCTCCTTCTCCTTCGATGTGTTCAACAATTAGTCAGTGAACTTGGCGGTTTAGATGCCTAGAAAAACTGAATAATAAATCTTTTGTTTACCAAGACATGTGTATTTACTTGTCAATATTCAGTACTCATTTTTATTACCCATTGCTGTCATGATTTTGGCGTGATCATAAAATATCTAAACACAAATTTTGTACTCGTTTAAAAGTGCCCAGCATTTGAAGTGGGCCATAAACATTTACTAGGTTTCATGAACGTAGCTACCCTTTAATTGAAGAATACAGCTCGAAACAGGTACTCAAAAGCGAAAATAAACACAACTGTCACATCAATTAGACAGGCGCTCAAATGACGTGTCCTTTTTTTTGGTAATGACAACATCTAATGTCATAAATGTCAACGTATACAGGCAGAAATTGATATGGTCAGTTACAAAAGAAGTCATTAAGTCGAAAAATATTTGTTATTTTCGAAAATAACTATTAATTGTTTTCCTTTTGAACTAAGAAGTTCTAGTCTAATCACTGTCTTATCAAAAAAAGGAGCGATAAATTTGTCATTGTTTGTCATAGGTCTTAAAGTATGTAGTTGTTTGTTGCCTAGACTAGGATTTATCCTATTTTAACTTTGGATTGTTATATTTTGTTTGAATAAATATAGGACATACATTATTTTTTATATTTTGTTTGAATAAATAAAGGACATACATACATTATTACATTATCCTGCACTGAAAATTTTTTTTTTTGTGGAGGGTTTCCTAGAAGGGGTATTGAAGAGCTGCTTTTTATACGAGGGTACTTAGAATTCCCTGCCGGCTGTTGAAGTTTCGTTTCGTAGTGTATTTTGGCAAAAAAAAAGTATTATTTTTAGGTCAGGGCTCAAACGACGTGTCATGATGAGCACAATTCGTAAAATATATCTTCAAAATGTTGGCAGAGCATTTATTTTTCAAGGCGACATTTTGAAGTCTTCATCAGTCATATTTTTCCCGATTTTTCTGGTTTTAATAATTATTAATTATATTTATTTTATATACATTAGGGTGGGTGGGTCAATTTTTTTTGACGACCAAGTGTATAACAGACACGTGATCTACAGCAAATTTGATGAAAATGTTCCCAAGAAACCATAGTTATAAAATCAAAACCGAGCCCGCGATTTTTCACTTGAAGATCTCTATACATATTGGCGTAAACAATCGACGCAAATGCCATTCTTTTCAAACTTGATTCTGTTCGATTTCGATGAAATTTCACACATACAGTGCACGCAAAGAAAAAACTCGTTCCTCCCAAACGAAATCTCAGATAACTGAAGTTCGTTTGGGGACTGTAGTTGGGAGAAACGAACTTCTGTTAAGCCATACATATCATTTCGTTTGGGAGAACCGAAAAATGTTTGCAGCAAACGAGTTATGAAAAACATAAGCTGAAAAAAACGTTTGCGAGAAACGAAAAACGGTTCCGCCAACTGTTCCCTCGGTTACAGCAACCGAGTTGTAGTTGATCCTAACGAAAAAAACGTTTGCGAGAACTGAAAAACGTTTGCAGTAAACGAGTTATGAAAAAGTAAAGCTGAAAAAACGTTTGTGATAAACGAAAAACGGTTCCACCAACTGTTCTTTCGGTTACAGCAACCGAGTTGTAGTTACTCTATTCAGTACATTACTTATACATTAAAATTTATATTTATGGCTTCCATAAAATCTTTTTTGTGTAAATTTCCAACTTTTATGATTTTGGTTTTAAAAAAAAGTAGTAATTTTTGTCTATCTTTTCAGTGTCTACGAACACGTCCGTCTCGACTTGCATTCAAATAACAACTAAAAGCGCAGCAAACTACGACGATATATTGACAAGGCAAAAGCCTTTTATGTGTATGCGTGAGTGTGTATGTCAAACGAGTGGACTGTGTATAAAGTCGACAGAAAGAGAGAATGAGAGAAATTTACGTTCTTCGTACTCATTAGAAAAATGGCTAATTTCAGTTATCGCAAACGGTTTTTAACTTGCGACAAATGTTATTTTCTACTCGTTTAATGCAAACGAGATGTCGTTTGCAACAACATTATACACATTTGCGATATATGAGTTTATTTGGGAGAACTACATAAACGGTTGCGATTAATAAATTAATACAAATCAATCAAAGTATTGTTGCGGTAATCGAGCAATAAACGTTTTTTTTCTTTGCGTGTGGTGTGCGATGAAATAGAGTCAAAACTTTTATTCTCTGCAAATCAGTAGCCCAAGATGTTTCATGTCAAGAAATTCTGAACCTGATTGACTGACCGGTCCTCTGCTGAATATAATGCCGTCATTTTTAATAAATTTTGTACACTACTGTTCTCCAGGTCAGTGTCAGCATTTTAAAGGCTATGTAATGACGTGTGCTATAAAGTAGAGTCAATTACAAAAAAATATTTTTTTTGAAATGGTTAATGGTAGTTTGGATTTGAATTTGAAAACAAAGTTTAGCTTCTAAATATGATTAATGTTTATTAGTAGCGTTAATAAATTGTCATTATTGACGTTCCAAAATGGGCCGATGTAAATATTGCAATCATGAGCGCCAAGAAAGAATAAAAGAGACGATAAAAGAATTCAGAAGCTACATACAAATTACTGACATAATTGGATGCTCAAAGCAAATGTTGGAGACCGGAATAAAATATAACCCCAATCCAGGAAAGAGACGGTAAAACCCTGAAAATTACAGAACATTTGGAACCAAAAATATTGCGCCACGTAGAGTTCGACTTTTGTTACCTCTTCCGCCCTTAAAAGGCAATACAATCGGGATGTTGACACCTCTACATTAAGAAAAATGCTAACTAAAAACAATTTTAAGGCAAAAAGCGTCCGAAAAGTTCCATTTCTATCCAAACGGAACGTTCAAAAAATGTTGCATTTTGCCAAGGAGCATGTGAAATAGTCCGTACGCAAATGGCGAAATATTATGGGGACAGCTGAAACTAAAGTGAGATTGGGTAATTATGATAAGAGTAATCTTCCTGTACGAAGACCTTCCAACACCGACTTCAGGCCCCAGAACACAATCCAAACAGTTAAACGTGGTAGCGGAAAAATAATGGTACGGGGTTGTTACTCTCACATTGGGACAGGAGCTTTATTCCAAATTGAACAGACAATGGACGCTGCATATTATACCACTGTGTTAAAAAAAACATCATGATGCCTTGTGCTAAATGGGAAATGGCGCTTCGATGGGTGTTTCAACATAATATCGACCCCAAACACACATCGAAGCGAGCAAAAGCTTCGTTTGAAAATAATAGTGTCATAGTTTTGAGATGGTCTATGCAGTCGCCGGGCTTAAATCCTATTCAGAATTTGTGGCGGGACATTAAAGTGTCTATCAAAGGAATAAACCAATTATGAGCTTATAATAAAGATGAGCTTGTGACACTGGCACAATCGGCGTGGAATGCATGACTTGTGGAGAATTGATGATTCAATGTCAAGGCGTTGCTTAGCTGCTATAAAAAATAATAGTTATTTCATAAAGTACTGAGATAACATAAAGGATTAATGAAACATACATTTTATTTGACACAGCTATTTATTCTAGTTCAGATGATGAATCGCGATGACTCTATTTTAATTCACAGGCAAAACGGGGCATTTTGAAATATTTTGATTTATACCTAATGATTTAATTTTAAATTACGACATTAATGTTCTAAAATGTTATATCCAGTTCTTAATTGAACAATTAAAAATAAAATGTATAAACAAAATTAAATTTTTCTACATCTGTTTTTGTTTTGAAAATGTTGATTAGTGTTGACTCTATTTCATCAAAAACGATGTACAAGTAGACAGTCAAAATTTCTCTTCACTCAAATGCCAACAAACAAAACGAGTGAAACCCTAGTACCTCTCACTCTCTCTCTCTTACTCTCGTCATTGAATATTTCAATACACGAGCAGCTTTTTGATAGTGTTATTGTATATAACTATACAAATTCCAACCATGTTGAAGTAAAATTACATAAACTATGCAAAAAGTATGAAATAAGCAAGATATGACGCGAGAGAGAATTCCATCACCCACCACTGTATATTCTAGTCGTTGCTGCCATTACAAGGGCTTTAATTTTAGGTCGAAACTCCCCACTCTTCATATTTTCTAGCGGTTTAAAATTGGTCATATACAGTATTTTTGTGAAGAGATACCTGTGTTAATGTGAGAATAACTTTTGAATGCGATATTAGATTTGCCATTTGTACTTTTATGCCTAAAGTGAAGATTAAAACCTATCGGGCGATATCTTAATCGTTACAATCTGATATCGCATTCAAAAGTTATTCCAACATTACATAATAATGCTGCAGATGACCAACTTTACACAGCTATAAAACATGTACCATGGGGAGATTCGACCTGAAATAAACGTCATAGTAACGAGTAGAATATATGTGTGAAATTTCATCGAAATCGAAGAGTATCAAGTTTCAAAAGTATGGCTTTTGGGCCGATTTTTTTCGCTAATATACAAATTTTGAGGAGAAAAATCGCGGGCTTGAGTTTGATTTTAGAAACATGGTTTCTTGGGAACATTTTCTAAGAATTTGTCGTAGATTACGTTTCTGCTATACTCTTTGTCAAGTTTTTTGGTCCCATACAAATTGACCCACCCTAATATATATACTTATTATATAGTATTACATGTATTTACATGTAAAATACAAAATAAAGTAAATTGAAAAATTGGGAGGAAAAAATATGCTTGATTAAGATTTAAAAATGCTACCGTGAAAAAATACTCTACCAATATTTTGAAATATATTTTAGTTATTTTTGTTTTGCCAACACTCATTCTCGAAACTTCCACGGCCAGTGAGGGACTATAAGTACCCTCGTATAAAAAAAAGTTTGAGGTACATGTAATCAGCTCTTCAATACGCATGTTTTAAGGCCCTCCACGTTTGAAAATCCAAAAAACGAAGTTTTCAGGACACTCTAATACATACGTATTTATTAGGCCGGGCCGAAAAAAAGTTGAACCCACAGGATTTGGTTAGAAAAAAGCGTTCTATGGGTCAGATAGAATACACACACAATATTTAGGAAAAAACCATGAACCCCTTAACCTCCAGCAATGGACTTGAAAATTCAATAATCATCATTACGAGGTGCAATGGGTAGTGTGCGCGCCTCTTGTACTGGAGATCCTGGCTTTGATCCCTGCTCTGTCCACCTTAAAATTTGTTTCGACGGCGGTCACCTCGCACAGTGACGGCGACACTATCGAGCATTTAGCCATGAAAATGCTTTTCAAAAATACCGTACGGCTCACTGGCTGTGGGAAGCTCTCCCCGATTCCTTCATGGGATGTAATGGGAAACCATTTATTTTTAATTTATTCATCATTACCCACAGGGTATGGGGAATGTGTAATACCCACGACGATGGGAAATTACCCTGCACGATTATCCGCTACACATGGGGAATGGGTAAGCGGCCTTTACGTATTACCCACGGTCATGGGTATTGAGTTACCCAGGGTAACCCATCCCCAGTTTGGATCGAAAATATGAAAAGTTCGAAAAACCTTCTATATCTCGGAATCGGAGCGTCCAATGGAAAATAATAACTATTCTTTGAAAGTATCTAAGGGTGTTTCATAAAGTGGTCCAAACGTGTGGAAGAAATATTATTTTAAAAAAATCACCAAAATAAGAAAATCGTAAAAGTAAAAATGGCTATAACTCGGAAACGGTGCGTCCAATCGGAAAAATAATAACTTTTGTTACCTCCACAGGAAGCTTTAACCAATGGATGTCTTTAGTACAGCAATTTTTTATTTGAAAAATTTTAGTTTAACGGATCTTTTTATTAAAGATATCCATTGGTTGAAGCCTCCTATGGAGTTAAAAATAATTATTATTTTTGCGTTTGGACACCGTTTCCGAGTTACATTTTTTTTTTATTTTGGCGATTCTTTAAAAAAACAAGTCGTCCATACGAATTGGACCACTTTATGAAAAACCCTAAGAAACCCTGAAAAATTAGTTATTTTTCGATTGAACGCTCCGTATCCGAAATATGGACATACGGCGTTGTAGCGATTTTTATTCGAAAAATTGTACTTTTAGCGATTTCTTAAAACAAGGTACAGCCTCCTATGTAAGTAAAAAATTTGTTATTTGTGCGATTGGACGATTCCGAGTTATAGCCATTTTTATTTCTATTATTGTATTATTTTGACAATTTTAAAAAAAATCAATACGAATTGGACAACTTTATGGAAATCCCTTAGAAACTCTCCAAAATTAGTTATTTTTTCGATTCGACGCTCAGTTTCCGAGCACGCACATTCAGGAATATTTACGAATCACTGACTGAGAGAATAATGAAAAAATACAGGTCCACACTTACAAGATAGACTCTCTCGTTCTTCCTCTTGTATTCTCTTGCTCTCGAGAGAGCCTAAACAGTGTAACAAACACACCTGTATTTGCATCACAAACTCAGACTTACTTGAGTCGCAAATACATATATTATGACATATTAATCATTGTGTATCGAACATGTAATATTGAATAGAAAACACAATGTGTTTGGACACAAATATATTATATTTGCGACAAGCTTCAAACACACTTTATATTTGCATACAAACAACAAAAAAATTCAGATTTTTCAGCGTGTGGTGACTCTTTCAAGCAATGGGGCCGTATCTCGGCAATGGCTTGTACAATTTTGTCTTCCAAGGAAAAGAAGGAAATCTAGAGGCGTTAAATCGCACTATCACGGGGACCAAGTCTCTGGCCCATTTCGAGAAATAACGCATTCACCAAATGTTTTCTTCAATAAGTCGATTGTTTGACGCTTGTATGGCATGTGGCGCCGTCCTCTTGGAAAACATCTCTTCAGTCAACATTCCATTCAATTGGGGCTCGAAATAATCGGCAATCATGGCTCTATAGCGCACGCCGTTGACGATAATGTTCCCCCCGTTCTCATTTTTAAAGGAGTAAGAACCAATGAAGGCCGACAGTGGTTCAAGGGTTAGTGTGCACGGCTCTTGTACATGAGAACGTGGTTTCGATCCCTGTTCTGACACCTTACACTTCTTTCGACGACGGTTACCTCGTTTAGTGATAGCGACACTATCGAGTACTTAGCCATGAAAAACTTCTCAAAATACCGTTCGGAACCGGTGTAAAACAGTGGGTCCCAATCAATGAGTTTAAAACCAGAATGCGCACTGCTCACTGTTTGTGAGAAGCTCTTTTCAATCCCTTCATGGGGTGTAAAGGGAAACCATTTATATTTTAAAGAACCAACGATTCCACCGGCCCATAAACCACACCAACCCAGTGACTTTTTGTGGATGTAACCGTGCCTCGCAAATCTCTTGAGTTGGTGTTGATTTTGTACCCATTTACCGAACGTACGGCGCAAATGATGGTCATTCGGTCTATTCGTGATGAAGTGGCAAACCAAACTGAGCTTAATTTCTAATAGGGTTGCCGGATCTGCCCAATTTGTGCCCAATTATCGCTATCGGAAAATAGAACCACTAAAAAGCACCAAATACAAAAAACGAACTTAAAGGAAATTGTTTCCTATTACATCCCATAAAGGGATTAAGGACAACTTCTCACAAAGAGTGAGGTGTGCGCCTTCTAGTCTCTACACTCATTGATTGGGACCTATGGTTTTTCTCCGGTTCCGAACGAAATTTTCAGAAGGTTTTTCATGGTTAAGTAGTGTCGAGTAATTTAAGGTGGTCAGAGTAGGGATCGAACCCACGTTATCGTGTACAAGAGCCGCGCACACTACCATTGCACCACCGACGGCAATGTACATAAAAGTACAAAAATGTACATAAACGTACAAAAATGTATATAAAAGTTCAAAAGTGGAAAAAATTTAGGCAATCGTATAAAATGTATACTCAAAATTACAAAATATGTACACAAAAGTACAATAAGAGCCACTGAAATTATACAAAATACACACGAATGTACAAAAAGTGTACACGAGGTGCAACAAGTGTACACAAAAGTTCAAACCGCGTATACAAACCAACAACAAATTTACGGATAAGAACAAAATGTGTACGAAAAGCGGAAAGTGCACCCAAAAGTACACACAAAGGTACAAAAGTACAAAAAATGGATGACATATTAACGAAGAAAACGTAAGACAGATGGAAAAAATTATACCTCAGCTACGAACACGTTAATCTGAATGGGAGTGGCAAATTTTCCTATTTTTTTTACAATAAGTAATATTTAGTTATTTATTTATTAATTTTGTTGCAATTCACTAACATTTTTTTTAACTACTTTGATTAGTTTTGGAGCCTTGTCTAAAGAATAAAAAACTATATACATTCACCCGACATCGACTTGATATAGCTTTTTATGGCACAGAATCGTAAATAATCACGAATCCAATAGAAAGTATGTTATAAAGACTTCATGGAAATAACGAACAATTGTTGACCCCCATTATTTACACTAGCACTCACTATCTTTCCTCTGAACTTTACAACTGTTCCCAATAAAATTATCCGAATCTCAGTTCTTTTTAAATGAAATGCCGATAACATTCAAATACTCGTATCTTGTGCAGATTCTTGTGACCTCCATGATAATGATGTGACATCAAAATTGGTCACTGGCATGGAACGGAAATGCATTTCATTTTAATTTCTTATGTTGATAAACTCATTATGTATTCCCGCGTCAGACATATCATCATTCATCCATCCAAGTATCCAGTCATGTCACATGTCCCGGCTGCTCATGGAGAATGTAAGAAAGAAAAGCCAGACAGAAACCGAAAAATTATCTGTAAACATTTAAACGAAAGAAATGTCATTGTTTGACATAACAATAACATTGTCAAGCCTTCTTGGTGTTGGCTGTTCTTTGACGTTTTTAGTTTTCAATTTATTCACTTAATGTTTTGTTGGTTGCATTGTATCTACTTGGGTACTTCATACGAATACATTTGCCTAGAGTCACAATGAAAGGGGTGACAGTGATGGAGTGATAGAATGGAGATTGAGGGGTTGCTCGATGAAACTCTTATTCACAACTTTGCTATTAAAAATATGTTTCAGTTTTTACATTTGTCCTACAAACTTTATCATTCACAATAATGCCACCCATTTAACAGTACGTGTGTCAATTTATTTATCACGCACTTCGCAGTGCTCCCAAAGCCTAAAAATTATTAAGCTGAGGCGTTTTTGCAGTCTTCCTCAGCAAAAAACATAAATCTTAGATCACACCGAGAATTTTTGCCGAAGGGACCAATCGCTTTAGTTGAACTCGATATCAACTCAAAGATCAATATAGAATTCAGCTTCACATCCAAAACAAAAACTTAACCTGGCTGTATTAAAACAATCTTTCGGTCGCTGATATTAAATTTGAAGTCAGATTAGAGCCATCGTGGTCCACTGTCAAAAATTCAAAGTGATGCGCTCCATCAATAAATATTTACGCAGATTATTTTCACATATAAAACTCAAAATGGCGTCTGCAATATGGAAAATAATATTTTCTAATGTGGTCCAATTGGGGGAAAAATAGGATTATCATTTTAACTGGTTTTATGGTCCTGGGTTGCCAACCAGAATAAATGGCAAACCCTAAATAAGTATGGCAACTCTACGCCAGCATTAATGACTTTAACGGACTCTGAGCAATAGTTTATGTCCTTTTTAGTATTATTTATGTTCTTCTTAACATAAATTATGTATTGATTAGTACAATCTACGCACTCAGCACAATTTATGTAGTTTTAAGTGCAGTGAATGTACTTTTTAGTACAATTTATGTACTTTTGAGTACAATTTATGTACTTTTTAGTACAATTTATGTTCTTTTTAGTACAATTTATGTACTTTTGTGTACAATTTATGTACTTTTGAGTACAATTTATGTACTTTTTAGTACAATTTATGTACTTTTTAGTACAATTTATGTACTTTTGAGTACAATTTATGTACTTTTTAGTACAATTTATGTACTTTTGTGTACAATTTATGTACTTTTGAGTACAATTTATGTACATTTTAGTACAATTTATGTACTTTTTAGTACAATTTATGTTCTTTTTAGTACAATTTATGTACGTTTGTGTACAATTTATGTACTTTTGAGTACAATGTATGTACTTTTGAGTACAATTTATGTACTTTTGAGTACAATTTATGTATTTTTGTGTACAATTTATGTACTTTTGAGTACAATTTATGTACTTTTGAGTACAATTTATGTACAATTTATGTATTTCTGAGTACAATTTATGTACTCTTGAATACAATTTATGTACTTTTTAGTACAATTTATGTACTTTTGAGTACAATTTATGTACTTTTTAGTACAATTTATGTACTTTTGTGTACAATTTATGTACTTTTGAGTACAATTTATGTACTTTTTAGTACAATTTATGTACTTTTTAGTACAATTTATGTTCTTTTTAGTACAATTTATGTACGTTTGTGTACAATTTATGTACTTTTGAGTACAATGTATGTACTTTTGAGTACAATTTATGTACTTTTGAGTACAATTTATGTATTTTTGTGTACAATTTATGTACTTTTGAGTACAATTTATGTACTTTTGAGTACAATTTATGTACAATTTATGTATTTCTGAGTACAATTTATGTACTCTTGAATACAATTTATGTAGTTTTGAGTACAATTTATGTACTTCTGAGTACAATTTATGTACTTTTGTGTACAATTTATGTAGTTTTGAGTACAATTTATGTACTTTTGAGTACAATTTATGTACTTTTTAGTACAATTTATGTACTTTTGTGTACAATTTATGTACTTTTGAGTACAATTTCTGTACTTTTGAGTACAATTTATGTACTTCAGTATACAATTTATGTACAATTTATGTACTCTTGAATACAATTTATGTACTTTTGAGTACAATTTATGTACTTTTGAGTACAATTTATGTACATTTTAGTACAATTTGTGTACTTTTGTGTACAATTTATGTAATTTTGAGTACAATTTATGTACTTTTGAGTACAATTTATGTACTTTTGAGTACAGTTTATGTACTTTTGTACAATTAGTACAATTTATGCACTTTTTATTCCAGTGAATGTACGGTTTAGTTCAATTTATGTACCTTTAATATATATTTTTTGTACTTTTTAGTACACTTTCTACACTTTTAGTCGGTGAACGACTCACTTAGACTTATTAGTCCATGGTGATACCATTGGCATCGATAAATATCCCTTATTATAGTCCTGGGTTGCCAACCTGAATGAATGATAACCCCAAAAATGTTTGGCAACTCTAGGCGAGGTTTAGCTACTTTTTCCGACTCTGAGCAAAAGTTGATGTTCTTTTTAGTATTATTTATGTTCTTCTTAACACAAATTATGTATTTATTAGTACAATTTACGCACTTAGCACAATTTATGTACTTTTAAGTTAGTGAATGTACGTTTTAGTCCAATTTATGTACTTTTTAGTAAAATTTATGAAACCTTAGTGAATATTATATATTTTTGAGTTCAATTTATGTACCTTTTTATCCAGTGAAGGTGCTTATATTTACTTGTTAAAACAACATATGTGTTTTTGTACAATTTGCTTAATTTTTGCTCATTTTATGAATTTCTTAGTACAATTTATGCACTTTTTATTCCAGTGATATAAGTTTATACAAGTTTAATATATTTTTTTTTGTACTTTTTAGTACAATTTATGCACTTTTTGTCGATGAACGACTCACTTAGAATTATTAGTCCATTGTGATACCACGGGCTAACGAGATTAGGAATAAGACCCATTTAGTTTGCTCCAAAATGCTCAAGACTTTGTCCACGCCTATCTCAGATAATTCTCTCAGGTTCCTAAATAGGTAGGATCCCATAGTAGACAACTTCGTGACAGCTAGTGCTGGACACGTGCAAATAAGATGTTCAGTGGATTCTTCCTCATCGTTACAGCCTGTATAGAAGTAATTTACCCTGACTTTTAGTCCCGCTGCATGTCTACCAATCAGACAGTGTCCCGTCAAAACTAAAACAAGCATTGATACCTTTGTCCTGGCTAAAATCAGCAGGTTCACGGATCTTCTTCTACTATCGGCTATTGAGCGTCTACATCAAAATATTCTGCATTTAAATATAGGAGTGCTCTAGCACGATATGCTTTCAAGTCGCTAGGGGCATAAAACATGCAGCAAATGCGTGTGGAACCTGTAATGTTGCCTCTAGTCTGGCCAACTCATCCGCAGTGCAGTTTCCCATAATGTTCCTGCACTAGAATGTCCAAAACCGAACCCGAAAAACCGGGGAAACCGGTTAACCGGTTTTTTTGCTATTAACCTGTGCCGGATTTTTAAAAAACGTAAATTTCGAACAAACCAGAAACCGGTTATTTAATGTCGGTTAACCGGTTAATCGGATTTAACTTAATATGTGTTAATATCCGTAAAATAATTAATAATAAATAATATGATATTCGAATTTTGGAATTAAGAAACATGATTACTATTTTGAAATATGATCTATTCCAATACTCATATTCAAATATTTTTTTTTCAAACTGATTTTATGATTTGAAGTAGAATTAATTAATTGAAAAATTGTATATTTTTATCAAATTTCAAAACTAAAATTAAAATTAATAATCTAATATGATTTTTATGGGATAGCCACAAAATTCTGTTTTCCAAAATTCTGTCTAATAAAAATTCTGTTTTTTTCCAAAAAAAAATTCTGTCTGACTAAAATTCTGTTTTCCAAAATTCTGTTTTACAAAATTCTGTTTTTTTTTCCAAAATAAAATTATGTCTGACTAAAATTCTGTTTTACAAAATTCTGTTTTACAAAATTCTGGTTTTAATAAAATTCTGTCGATTAAAATTCTGGTTTTTGAAATATGTTATTCCCCTTTCATTATGAGAAAAAAAATAAAATGCCGTTAAATTGTTTATTAAGAATTAAAGCTAGCTTATTATGAATAAGAAATGTTACATATAATAACGTACATATGTGTATGGTTAGATATTTATTCGTTGGAAACAAATTATGAAATATGTAATAAATAATTAAACAGATTAATGGATTTTCAAATCGATCTAAAAAAATTCATATCATTGAAAAACTTATTAATTTAAAAGAAAAAAAATAACAAACATTAAATAAAAACACAAATTAGTTAAAAATCAATTAAATTAAGACAAAGTGAAAAATAATAAAAAATCATAGCAATTCAATTTAACTGATAACAATATTTAATTAATTATAAACTAAGTTTTTTGCTATTCTTTTTAAATATTGTACTTTTCTTAAACGATTAATTTTTTTTACAATACGTGAAATATTTTTTTTTTTACATTTCTTTTATTTCTTTTTAATTTTTCTCCATTCTCAATCTTTGAGACAATATTTTGAGAATAGATTAATTCTCCTTTTAAATGTTCTACAATTTTGTAGAGTCCGCTTTTTTTTCCTCCAACTACAACACTCAAACGTCGGTGCCATGACTCGACATTGTTTGTAGTTTTCGGGTATTTTTCAGAATACTCGCAATCAAATATCGTCCAAAATTCAGGTGGGTATTTACGAGCGTTATAGACATAATTGGCCTCGAACCAGGTGGCCAATTTAATAATATCTTCGTCTTCAAATGTTCTTCGGAGCTTCGAATAATATTTGGCTACCTTTTCTGGACGAACATACGCAAGCGCTTTTAAACATCTTACTTGCAGTAAGGAATTTTCGTCATTTCCGTACTTAGTAACCAATCTGAAATGATAATGTTGTACATATTACAAGTTCATTACTATAAATTATAAAAGTTATTAAAAATTCTTACCGTTCTTTTTGAATACGGCGCCACAATATCTGGGAAAAATGGAAAAAGCACCCTCGTATCTGCGAATCTGGAAAGCATTTTCTAGCTTCTGACACGAGACCAACTTCGAAGTCAGATATAATACGATTAGGCTTAAAAAAAAACTCCATATTCCAAAGCAATTAGAATTAGGCGTTTAAAAAATGCTTCATAGAGTACTGCAGATTTTTTGGACATTAGGCAGAATAGGAGTGGGACGACCTCGCGTTCAATCCTTACATGAACGGAAAAGAGTTGGCGCATTATTGTGGGCACAACATCAAAAGTGCCGTCAACGAGCCAACAATCGCTTTTTTGTAGAAGTTGAATTGATGATTTTGTGCCGAATATAACCATATATTCATCTCCCACTTTCTCTTCTGCCAATATAAATAATTCATTGTCCAAAACATATAGATTTAGAGGGTAATCTATTTCATCTATTGCTTGCGGCTCTCTGAAAACTGCCATTCCATTCCGAGTGTATCCTATTTTTCGCTTTTGCGCGAAATCGCGACATTTTTGGTTTGTAATTACCACCGATTGTTGCACTATTTGACTTGGATTAAGGGGTTTGTTTATAGCGGCATATTTTACAAAAGTATTTGTTCTGCATATTTCCACTGCACTAGCAATAGGTTCGTGGGTATGCTTTTTTGGATATCTTATTAAAACATGCTCGTTATTTTCCATTGCTGTTATTATTCGAGAGGAACACTTATCTGCAATTCTTCTCGAGCACGTCCAATTAAAGGTTCCTTTTTGTCTTTTCATTTCCAAATAATAAAAATATCCGTTGAGACACAACATTTCTTTATTTTTATTGGTTTTTATTAATTGCACTTTATTCATTTTTATTTTTTTAAACACGACACATTAAACAACACAATTGCGACTAATTTTAAATAAAATGCTGGAACATAATTTTTGACCAAACACACAGTGTATGTGATGCATTTTATTTAGATTTGCAAAGTGTTTTTTTAAACAGTATTTTTTTTAAAATGTAAGGGAAAGTTAGGGCAAAGTGATTTCTTAATTGTTTTATTTTTATGTATGTGTTTGTAATTGCATTTTCAGTTAAATAAAAACTTATTTGAAACAAATCGCGCGATTTTTTCAAATAATTTTTTATTTAACTGAAAATGCAATTACAAACAGAAATTTGTGAAAGAGAATTTTGTGAACCAGAATTTTGAAAAAGAGAATTTTAGAAACCAGAATTTTGAAAAACAGAATTTTGTAAAACAGAATTTTGTAAAGCAGAATTTTCGTCGAACAGAATTTTGTACCTAACCCGATTTTTATACATGAAAATCTTTTTCAAATTTGAATATGATTTTCGATTTTAAATCTGTTTAATGCGAATTTGAAAAAAACATTTAAATTGTGTATTAAACACGCATTCCAAGTTGGAATATGATATATATTTTTTAAAATGTGATGATTTATTCGACATTTCGTATTATATTTAAAATTAATATGTTCGAGCGTTAGATATATTTTAAATTATTTTATTCTTCAATATTTCGCTACCCATTGGGTAGCATCGTCAGGAAAATAAGCACAATTATTAACTAAAAATTTCATTTTAAATTCTCTATTTTTTTTCATTTAATTTTTAATTAATAATTGTGTTTATCTTCCCGACGATGCTATCCAATGGTTAGCGAAATATTGAAGAATAAAATAATTTAAATAATTATATAGTTTTTCTTTAAAATTTAAACGTAATTAATTAAATAAAGTTGTGAAATTTTGAGTTTTCAACACGAATAAGTATATTAGAAATGTTAAACAAATGTATTGTATGTAAGTTCCACATGTGTAATTTAACTTAACCGAAAAAAAACTGATTTCACCGGAAAACCGAAAACCGGTTTCTAGAAAAATTGATTTTTCGAACAAACCGAAAACCGGTTTCATGAAAAATTGATTTTTCGAACAAACCGAAAACCGGTTTCTAAAAAATGCCGGTTTTTTGTGGACACTCTACCTGGCAGTCGCATGAGGTTAATATCGTACTGCTGGACGATCTTTTTAAAAGATCTGAGGCATTCCTGGACCGATTCTGATTCCAAGAACTTGATTACCGGCTGACTATCCGAAAACACATTGACCCCAATGACTGCTGCACTAGTATCCCTCCGCCAATCAGTCATTTCTCTAATAGCCTATAGTCCCGCCTGATTCACGCTACAATGATTAGATAGTCTACGAGAATGAGACAACCCTAGTTTCCTAGAGTAGATCCCTTAGCCAACCTGATCATTATTTACATTGTTTCTGAATCGGGAGCTCTTTTTTTGTAACAATCGGAGCACCAGTGGGTAAACCTAATTCGAGTACGCTGAGTGGTGCTAACTGTTTTTTTAGGTTAGGTCTTTTTTTTGGAGACATTTGAGATCGAAAATTATGGTCCCAAGTAGCTGTAAATCGGAATTTTTCACAATTTTCTACCATTTATTGAATATAAATCGATGTAAGTATATCAGTCGAAAAAACATCTTATCGAACCATAAAAAAATGTAAAAATAAAAAATAAATAAAAAAGATTAAAATAACAAAATTAAAAGTTTAAATTTTTGCAAATAGATTTCTTTTAATGTTGTTTCATCAAATGTTCAGTTTAAATATGACAAAAATATAATTTTTTTTAATATTAGTATTATATATTTTTTTTTTTAATATTTGTATTATAATATATAGTATTCCACGATCTTCAATTGAAATTCTTCTTATTCTTTAAACGAGCTTAAGATCTTTTATTTGTTTTGCTTATTTATCTCCAATACTTCGTCTCCACATTGGGTGACTTCTTCAGGGAACAAATATTATGTTTTAATAATTAACAATTCAAAAACAATTCAAAAACTCAATATCACAAATTTTTCCTTTCAAAAAATATATATTTTTTTTTATTATTATTTTAATTTATTTTTATGCCTTTATTTGTATGTTATGCATGCATGTTTATCCGACGATGTACATTTCAATAAATGGGAGAAAATTTGATTTGTCAGGTACTTGGAACAGCAATTTTCGATCTCAAATATCTTGAAAGCAAGAGCCAACCTAGCACAACGGCTAGCCACTGGGTGTTCTGCTTGTTACGCTTTTGAACTAGCACAGTGTTCTCCACCCATCCGTGTAGAAATCCCACTACCCCAGGAACTCCTGTGTTCCAGGAATCTTTTTCCGGTGTGGGAGGGTCGAATCGATGCTGGAATGTTGATAATACGTTGCAACACAGATTCATGACCGACTCCGACCATACCGCATTGTGAGAGTTGCCTTAACCTGGCGGCAGACATGGAAGAAATCTGCCTGACTATAATACCCACCAGTAACAAATATAACTTTACATTCAGTGCATTAGTGGAAGCGTTGCGTAGAGCACCCGTGATGCACACCGTCTTATAGATCCAGTGAACAATCCTCGGCGAAAGTACCCATTTACAACCCATAACCCTCTTGTAGATATACAAGGGGCTAATGTCGCCTTTTGTGGCCGTCGATGGTGCAATGGCTAGTGTGCGCGGCTGTTGTGCATGAGAACGTGGGTTCGATCCCTGCTCTGACCACCTTAAAATTTCCTTCCACGGCGGCCACCTCGATTAGTGATGGCGACACTATCGAGTACTTAGTCATGAAAAAGCTTCTCAAAATACCATTCAGAACCGGTGTAAAACTGTAGGTCCCAATCAGTGGGTGAAAAATCCCTTCATGGGATGTAATGAGAAACGGTTTTTTTTTAATGTCACCTTTTTCGTCCTTTCCACTATGTTAGGTCTGAAACTAAGCCCAGTTTTTTGGTACACCTTGCAAGCTTAATTTCAGAACCATTCAACGTGATAGATTTCACGATAAGTACTTTATGTATGTATTAGGGAGGGTCAAATTGTATGCAACGATTTTCTTTAATAAAGCGTATATCAAAAACGTAATCTATAGGTGATTCTGAGAAATTTTGCTCAAGAGACCATAGCTCTAAGTCGGATTTGGAGCCCCCCAAAAGGTATTTTCATCATCTTTCAGAATCTGTATTGATACCTGTAGAATAAGTTCATTTTAGGCTATGTTTCGACAAAAAATTCCTAATATCTAAAAATAAAAAAAAATATTGGTATCAATACAGATTCTGAAAGGTGATAAAAATACCTTTCAAACAAGCCCACATTGAGAAATCTACTATAATTATATCCGATTTTATGACGAATTTAATTAAGATATTCTACGTATATATGGAAAAATATCCATTTTGAAATGTTGGGGGGCTCCAAATCCGACTTAGAGCTATGGTCTCTTGAGCAAAATTTCTCAAAATCACCTATAGATTACGGTTTTGCTATACGCTTCATCAAAAAAAAAAATTAACCCACCCTAATATGTATATATCTATATGTCCTTTATGTATTTAAACAACATATCCATATATACTTTTGGGTAGAAAGGTAAGGAGGACCAGCTTGGTTTAGTGCGGGTTTACACCTACCTCGTTTTCACCCGCTTATGTGTCCAAAAGTGCGTAAGCTACCTTGGAGAATGTTCCGAACGGTACTGGGATATTTGTCCATTATAGCTGTAGCCACGTCATCCGCATAAGCAAGAATTTTCGCACCGAATTTTCGAGAATGACCACTATCCCATTCAGCGCAACGTACCAGATTCACAAAATGTTGCTGTCTACTATATGTTTTGGAAATTTACGGATTTAGTATCTCGAAATCTAAGAGAACAAAACCAATAATCTATATTTGTTACTGTGGTAAGTGGAAATAATGAGTAAACCAAGAGATCGATATGCAACCTCTTCATATATATATTCTCTCTCAGGTCAAAGACACAAGCCCCCAACCACAAACTTAAGCAAGGCAATAGGAGTGAAAAACTCCCTATTAATAATACTAATAAATAAAATATCACGAATATGTTGGTCGACATCATGTTAATGTAGCCTTATTACATACTGTCGAAATCTTCTATACCTACTTCCTACATGGTCAGTGTTGTTAGAGTCATTTGATCACGTTTCTAAAAAAAACAACATTTTACTCCAAACTACAAACACACTAATTCCCAATCCCAAAATGGTCCCCCCCCCCTAAATGACCCTTGTTATGGGTCACATTATGTCATGTCTTCCTAAATATTTAAAATTCAAATTTAAAACCTGAAATTGATCTTGTCTCCAGTCAATGGAAAAAGAAAAGGTTTAAAATGACATTGTTTATGGACTGTTTGGTGTTTTGATCTCCGTTACAGATTTTGACCTAAAATTCTCACCAATCTGATTGCTGGCTGCGATAGGATGAATGAACAAACTACAGATTTTTGTTACGTTCTTGTGATCCAATTGGAAGATGTCAAATATTTTTAATAGGATTTATTGTATAACAAATCTGAATTAGTTGTTTAGTGTTTTGTTAAATTGAAGATCATTAGAGTGACTTGTTTTTTGGGGTTTTCTAAGTGTATGTAGTTTTTTTTTCGAAATTGTTCAAAACTAAATTGACTTGGTTTCTGAACTGTCTTCTTTTTGGGCCGTTGGTCCCCTATCATCGGATGTTGCCAAATTGTAGGCATTGGTGGTTTCGCGTGGCTACGATCGCCGGATTGACGTGGTCCTTTGCAACAAAAACTGAACACTATGACAGACACGAGAAAAAAAATCATTCCAGCTTAGGGTGGAAATAACTGAAAATAAAAAAAACACAAGGAAACCCGTAGCAAGACGAAAGAGGGGAATCAATATAAACACTATATACTCACTATTTGCACATAAAAACTTGAAATATATTTCGTTGACCGATTTCAAGTCAACGATACTCCCTCCCTCAAGGAGAGAGCCATGTGCCAGGTTAAAATTTCGAAAAAGTTAGACACTTATGACCAGTTTTTCAGTCAGTGGTGATCTTCGTTTCTTAGTTAAATTGTGGTTAAACATCGATTTGTGTTTTTTAGTAATTGTTTAACTATGATTTAACCACCCAATGTTGGTTGGTTAACTTATAGTCACAACCATATTATTTTGACAATCAAATTACTGGCTGTCAAAGTGAGAAATGAAGATTGTATAAAATACATGTTTCAGATTTGCATATTTGTACACATACGTTGAGTCAAAAACTTGTGGCCGTCGGTGGTGCAATAGGTAGTGTGCCCGCCTCTTGTACATGAGATCCTGGGTTCGATCCCTGCTCTGACCACCTTAAAAAAAAAAAAAAATTCTTTCGGCGGCGGTCACCTCTCATAGTGACGGCGACACTATCGAGTATTTAGCCATGAAAAAGCTTCTCAAAAATACCGTTCGGAATCGGTGTAAAAACTGTAGGTCCCAATCAGTGAGTGAAAAATTAGAAAGCGCACAGCTCACTGGTTGTGAGGAGCTCTCCCCAATCCCTTCATGGGATGTAATGGGAAACGCTTGTTTTACGTTGAGTCTAGATCGTTAAATTGTTGCGCCTATATAGCTGTTTACACATCTTTGTTAAAATGACTTCGATTTTATGCATCTATTTCTTATTTTACATACATAATTCCATTTTGTGTGTTCCCCTTTGTTGTTTTGGTATTTATCCCAAAACACACGTTTTTTCCAATAAGAATACAAGGGTTACCATATTAGTTGACAATATGGCGACTTACATTAACTCACCACTGAAAAACAAAATGAAAAGTTAACCTCTAATTAACTTAGAATTAAGATTAATTAATCCTATAGTTAACTACCCACTTAAAAACTGGCCATTATAATTTTTGTGAAACATTTACTTAGTTACTTAGGGGGTCTCAAACAACAATGTGAGGATAACATGTTTCTCCAAACTGGCTGGATATTTAGTGTTTCTCCTCCAGTTGGTAACACTAAGCTCTCACAGGCAATCTTCCATCTGGCCTATCCAGCGAAGTCCCATGTGGGCCCCATGCGTCCGTCCTTAATGAATTTTAAAATTGTTTTAGTTCTAGTATTTTAGACTAATTTCGTGACCTAACTTTAAAAAAACAATAGCGTTTCCCATTACATCTCATAAAGAGACAGTTTTACACCAGTTCCGAACGGTATTTAGAGAAGCTTTTTCATGGCTAAGTACTCGATAGTGTCCTACTAACCGAGATGGCTGTGGTCGAAAGAAATATAAGGTGGGCAGAGAATATTTACTTTTAGACTTGTGAGAAAAACATGCATTTGCATGGAAATCCCATCCCTTTTTATAAGTATTCAAATTGGTAAAAGTATAACTCTTAAATATGAGAATAATTCGCATTGTACGTTAATTCGCATTGTACGATGGGGCTGAAAAAAAAACTTTTTTTAACAACTTTGTTACAACCCAGTATTATCATCTATATTTGGTACTTTTGCTTTGATTTGTGTCTAGACTAACAGATGTTGGGAAATTTCTTGTTTAATGGGAAGTTTTCTAGGTGGAGCCGGTAACCAATATTTAGTATATAATATGTATATACTATATACTACTCTATATACTACTCTATACTTATTGTAGTTTTGAACCCAATAAAAAGTAAATTTAGAAAACCCAAAGTGGAAGAAGTTTAAAAAAGAACATTCTTAAATAAGTGCTTTTTCTTAAAGAAAGTAAATTATCTAAAAAAAAAACCTATTCATATTCTTAAAAAAAAGACATTATCTTATCTTGCTTAAAAAAAGTAAATACCTTTTCTTAACAAAGAAAATTTTCTTACAACAAAGTGCCTTTTCTTAAAAAACTACCTTTTCTTTAAAGAGTACCTTTTTTGTGAAACAAAATAACTTTCCTTGAGATAAGTACCTACTCTTAAAAATTTACCTATTCTTGAGAAAAGGATAAATTCTAAAAAAATCCCATTTCTTAAAAAAACTTTTCTTCAAAAAAAAATATCTTCTTTAAAAAAAAAATACCTTTTCTTACAAAAATTACTTTTCTTAAAAGTACATTTTCTTAAAAATAAAATAATACCTTTTCTTTTCTTTTCTTGAGATAAGTAGCCTTTCTGAAAATAAGTATATTTTCTTAAAAAAGTAACCTTTTCCTACAAAGAGTACCACTTCTTTAAAAAGTTCCTATTCTTAAAAAATACTTCTTTGTAAAAAAAAAATCAATGAGTGTTCGAACTCACGGGCGATGTGTTAACACCTTTTTGCTACACGGTACCTGTTCGATTTCTATGAACACATTCGTAAATGTTACATTGGAAAATAAAAAACAGCGTTCAATCATATGATGCCGTTACAGTTAAATAATATTAATACTTAAAATTATTTAAAGACCCAGTGCAAGCACATGTGTCATTATTTTCTTGCTCAATACTTTTTGTTTTATTCCCACAAAAGTCAAAGAATGCAAAGCAACAGACACTTGTACATACAGACATACATTGTTATATTCGTACGATATAACCGAAGATCAACATAAAACACTTTTTTAATATTACTCCAAATTAATACTCCAAATTAAAGCACTAAAATCTCGGCTCGCCGATATCGGATCGCCTTAATTTTTGGCCTAAACTCTTCGTCGAAAGCCGCACTAGCTTTTTAATCCAAAAATTAATAAAATCGGCTATGAATTTCCGGAGAAAATCGCGTGGGAAAATTATATGAAAATCGCCCAATAATCACTTTCAATACCGACTGCCAAGCAACGAACAAACAAACGATGATTTACTCTTACAAACCTAACACTTGCGTATGTATTAAACTAATAGTTTACTGCCCTAGAGGCGCGCGTATAGATGTTAACACATCAAAAATTTATACTCTTATTTATGGCCTTTTCTAACATAAAGTAATTCATCTTAAAAATAGTACCTTTTCTTAAACAAACATATAAGAAGAAGTACAGGGCACTACGGCACAGGTACTTCCGGCTAAAGAAGGTGTTAGTATGCCAATCTCTACCTGCCAAGGACAAGTGGAGACTTACTTCAATTTGCAAACAAGCCAGGGTCCTCTGGCCACAGGTGGAGAGGAAGAGGTCTGGGCAACTACTTAACTTGCCGAGAGGCTGGTTATCCACAATGATAGGAACACTTACGGGACATTGTCTTGTAGGAAAACACGCCCTAAGATTGGGACATATAAACTCTACTCTCTGTGGATGCTGCATGGAAGAGGACGAGGAAACGACGAAACACCTTCTCTTGGATTGCCCTGCTCTGGCAGGACTGACAAGTAGGATATTCGGTACACATTTAGTTAGCACCGTAGCCCTACAGGATATTCCTGTAGGTTTTATAGACAAATTTATTGAAAGGGCAAATTGGCTGGACGACTAGTCAATAGTTGCTATAGAGGACACTGCAGGTATCACAATGGGCTTCTTTAGCCGAAGTGTGCTAGACAGCGTGCTGTCTTGCAGGCTTTTCAACCAACCAACCAATATAACAAGTACGTCTCTGTAAAGAAAATTACCTTTTCCGGAAAATGTAGTACATATACTTACAAATGGGATCTAAAAATTTATATATATAAATATAAAAAAAAATAAAATTCATTCTATAAAAAAAAAATTAATGTGAGTCCGATCACAGGGGAGAATTTTTTTAAGTTGGAAGTACTTATGCTTTTAGTATATTTTTTTAATTAATCAATTAAAAGTATCAAAACTTTCAATATTGCCTATACATAGGAATTTACTGGTTTTTTTTTGTTTTATTTAACTTATTTGGTTAGTAAATGGGCATACTGCAGTATATATGTATGTACTGCATTCAAAATTACAGTAAGCAGTAAATTTACTGATTACTGAAAAAATTCAGTAAATTTTTACTGATAATGAAATTTAATTTAAATTACCAGTAAAATCATAGGACGTATTCATAATAATCAGTAATCGGGCATTACTGATTACTGAAAATTCAATGCACCTCATCATAATCATGTAGGCACTTTATAAAAATTACTGAAAAAAATTTTAGTAATCAGTAAAAATTTACTAGTTAAAGAATTATTTTTACTGAAATTTTAGTCGTACTGCAAAGTGCCCATCTATGGGAAATCCCTTAAGTACAAATAGTTAATATTGGCTTATGGTAACTAAAATAAGATACATATTTAAATTTTTGACTCGATTGTATTTAAAAATCTATGGAAAACTGCATCTATAGGAGTGGAATTGTTAGTTGTGGGGGTTTGTGGAGAATTGCTCATATGCAAGTGGAAAACGTCAAATAAAAATTTTGATAAAGCTTGCGACTGTGGGTTTGCAAAATTTGTATTAAAATCTCCACCCATAATAATTGGCATGAGATGGAGATTGTTACCCAATTGTCGTGCACCAGCTTCAGTGTAAGGCAACAGTACGTAATGAAGATATGTTATAATCTTAATTTGTATTGGAATCTAATAGAAATTTTATTAGAATTAACATTACCTCCATTCAGCTTTGATACACTTTGTGTTGTTTTATGTTCTGAGTTATAATTTTTTTTGTGTTTTGTAAAATATTTTATTATTTTGTATTTGTTGCGGTTGACAAGTTATTAATCAGCTGTTTACTTAAATGTAATGCATGTAGTTATTTTACAGCAATGGTTTTCGAAAATTAGTAGCTACTACTGCACACTAGATGGTGCTTATATGCAGCTGTTAAGTATGAATGACAATCTCAAAGACGAAGAAGACTTATAGTTTGACAAGTTTAGTTTTTAGTTTTCCTTATTTTGCTTTGTTTTAGTAAATTTCTTATTAAAAGTGCAAAAAAAACTTTTTAAAAGTTATTAAAATTAAATGTTTTTGTATTCATTTTATTTATTTGTTTTCATTTGCCTGCGATAACATAATGTACGACAATTAGTGTAAATTAGTTGCTACTATTGTACACTAGATGGTGTTGAGTATATTGCATGCAGCGTATGATTACACTAATCCACTCATACATAGCTCACACCGATTTGATAACGCGTTACGATTGGTTAACGATTACATCGCACATCTTACTCTAAATTTGTGATTGTATTGTGAAAAAGATGTTTACCCCCAGCGTATAGATGTTTACACATCAAAAATTCTTAAAAAAAGTTCATCATTTTGCAAAAAGTATCTCTTCTTAAAGATCCATTAAAATTATCGTATTTTTCAAGGGGCACCTTATACGTGTTGGAACTAACTAGTACATAATATATAGCGAAAAGTACATCGTTCCAACCGGGTGTCCCCTGACACCTCATGTAATTTATTTTTTATTTTTGCTTAAGTCTTTCTAAAACTACTCTTTACAGGCCTTTATCATAACCCAATTGCTCCCAATCTCACGCAATGTAAGAGGTAATGTACAGGGTAGGTCTGCCTTATTCTATAGAACGCCTGTTATGTCATGATTTCAGGCTTTCCAGCTGACGACTTCCGCCGATGGGATCTGTTGTGCCTTCGTTACAGCCTGCTATATTTTTTTTAATCTTTATTAACTTTATTCTGTCAGGCACTATGAGATCGTCAGTACTGCTTCCGACTGCAGTGTAAAATTTCGAATGGTTTTGAAGCTAAAGATGTACAATCTAATCCACAACTCTCAGTCGGTCTTTGGATGTAATTCGGGATATAATAAAATTGAAGCCCTGAAATCTTTGTTGCGTTTTCTTATATTTTGTAAAACTATACTAAATATTTCCACTTCTTTGTTATGGTTAGTTGGAGGCATAATGACCAACATAATCCACCATATGCCGTTAAAGACGAATAAAAATATATGCAGAAATCCTAATCTAAATATGTCTTATAAAAATTTCAAGTGTAGTAAAGTAAAGAGACTCTTGCGCATGTCATTTTAATGTTGACAATTTTAATACATTATTCCCCCTCGAGCAAATGTCATTAACATAACGAAACTGCTGCTGCTACTGCTGCTGTTGTCATATATCCATAATTGACTTGCAAACACATAAAAACCGACCTTAAGTCAACTTCAAAAGCTTTATTGCCCTCTGTGAATTATCTGTATATCTTTCAATCGAAATGCATTTGAACCCGTTTACTGAATAAACTACGGATTATGAATCGAAGTAATACCTTTTCGTTTATCTTTTGGCCTAAATAATGCTAATTGAATTGTATTTACAATTGTGGGGGGATTTTCCCCTTTTTTACTACAGATTATGTGGAGAAACAATTTCTTAAGCTAAATTTAAATCTTTCGTAGCGACATTTAATTGCCCCCAAGAAATCACAGTATAAACATAGCAACGACCGACCAATTTGTACATTATCTTTTACCAATTGGAAATGTCGGCAATTAAAGTATTAACGGAACAAACAAAAGTGATATTTAAGACATCAAAAATTCAAAAAAAAAACCTGAGAGAAAATTTAAAAATTTAATTTTTGAGACTCCAGGAGTTGATGATATCGATGACGCTGAAGAAGCTAATAGTAGTTGGCTGTCCCATATTTCAAAGACACCACAAAATTCCAAAAATTAATTAAATTGGCCTAAAACTAGTTAAAAGAGGCTCTTTTTGTTTTACAAGTTATCGGCTGTGTGCGTACCAGTACAGAGTGTAATTATTCGCAAAACCGAAAATTTCTGAAATAGTGCTTAGCATTTGCAAAATACACTTTGTAGTTGGTTGCACAGTGGGTAGAAGTCATGATTTTTTGGGTAAAACAATTTAACTTCAGTGTTTTTCAATAGGATAAATATTGTCGAAATAAGGTTGCTATTTGTATTTCAATAAAAATCAATCATTTATCATTTTTGTTTAAAAGAAAAACAATCATTTATCATTGGAAATGGTTTTATTGTTTTTCAAAATATTCTCCTTGAAGAAACAGTACACTTTTGCATGCGCTCAAACCAATTTTCGAAGCACTTTTTCCACCCTGATGGAGACACCTCCAAACCATGGTCTTTGAACGTTTCATCAGCTGCTTCGGGCGTCGAAAAACGTTGATCACGCAGTTCGTTTCTTGATGTGAGGGAATAAAAAGAAGTTATTGGGTGCCAAATCTGGGCTGTACGGCGGATGACCCATCAACTCTACATGTTGAGTGCTCAAATAGCTAGTGTTTCAGCTTTGTCCTTATGCAAAATGATCCGACTTCTCTGGCTGTTCTTCCTTATTTCTTCGAAAACTGTTGGCAAACATATGGTAGCATACCCAAGGGGATCAAGTTAGTACTTGGAGAACAAATAGAGAATGTGCTACCAAAGAAGACTCGTTGATAGGGACTGGGTTGCGTGGTGTGATTTTCAAACTTTTGCTGCCGAGTGTCAAGCCAAAAGTACAAAACCACCGAGTAATACTTTAAGAGTGTGTACTAGTTATTTTTTGTACTAACGAGTTCCGTGGAATACTTGGGAAACATACAACGGGTACCGATGAATCAGCTGTTCAATTTAGTACTTGGAGAACAGATAGAGAATATGTTTTCAAAGAAGAAATGTTGATAGCTGACTGGAATTCAGCAAAAATGTTCCTCAAATAATCAACTGTTTTTCACTTTTGTTTTAATATTTTCGTTCTTGGTCGCGTTCTTAATTTCGGGTATTTTTGTGAAATATTATATTAAAAAAGTGTTAAAAAGTGATTAAATTAATAAAAAATTAAATGCAATACGGTTATTCGGTGGAAGTAAATGAAACACGACACAAATCGTGGAAATCAATCTTCAAAAAAAGCGAAGCATAGCGCAAAACAAAAGTGAACAAAACACATTTTCGATTCAACGATTTGTGTCGTGTTTCATTTACTTCCACCGAATAACCGTATTGCATTTAATTTGTTATTATATTTTTTATTAATTTAATCACTTTTTACCACTTTTTTAATATAATATTTCACAAAACTACCCGAAATTAAGAACGCGAACACGAACGAAAACATCAAAACAAAAGTGAAAAACAGTTGATTATTTGAGGAACATTTGAGGAACACTGTGGCCACATGACCGGTTATACAAAAAAAATCACATGACGTGTCACGGGACAACCGGTTGGAATGAAGTTCCTTTTGCTATATATTATGTACAAGTTAGTTCCAACACGTATAAGGTGCCCCTTGAAAAATACGATATTTTAAATGAATCTTTAAGAAAAGATACTTTTTTTTAAGAAAAAGTTTTTTTATAGACTGTATTTAAAAAAAAGGTAAAGTTTTAAGGTCCGTTTTGTAAGAATATGTATTATAAAGGGTTTTTCAATAAGAGTGCTACAAAAGTTTTTTTAAAATAAAACAAAACCGGTTTTAGATACCAATGAAATTCTTTATTCCTGTGAAAGTTCGTTTGATGCCATTATGTATGGAAATCGATTTCTTTTGCATGGCCACCACGGGAACGCTTGCAGAAGTCCAGATGCTGAACCTAATTTTCGACAGATTTCAAGCATAAATCGGCCGATACTGCTGCAATTTCACGTTCGATATTCGTACGAAGTTCATCAATCGTCGCTGGCTTGTTTGCATAGACCATAGACTTGACGTAGCCCCACAGGAAATAACCTAACGGCGTCAAATCGCACGACCGAGGCGGCCAATCGACTGGGCCATTTCGTGAGATAACACGTTCACCAAACTTGGTTTCCAATAAATTGATTGTGGCATTCGCTGTGTGGCTTGTGGCGCCGTCCTGTTGGAACCACATGCCCTCCAAGTTCATATTATCCAATTGGGACCAAAAATATTCGGTTATCATTGAATGGTATCGATTCGCATTCACAGTAATGTGCCGGTCTTGATCATCACGGAAGAAGTACGGCCCAATGACGCCGCCGGCTTGTATTTTTTCAACATTTCTTTGCTCCAATCGACACGAGCTTTTTTGGGATCCAACGAGAACAAATCGTTTTCACGCCCAAATGAACATGGAATATCTTGTTGATGCTTGCCATACTCAAGCCCAAGAATACCTCAATCTCACGGTATGTCACATGTCGGTCGTGCTTTATCAGTTCAATCACAGCATCGATGGCTTCCGCCAAAGCGACCCCAGTGGATTTCAAGACCTTCGCGAAATTCATCCTGTCGCGAACGGCGTCCGAGGCTAATTGGGACACTGTTGTCTCGGTAATCCACGTCGAAAGTCCTAAAATATCATCACACGAAAATTTTCACGGGTAAATAGAAAAAATAGTGCTCGTAAGTGACAACGTTCTATGAATGTTAACGCTAAAAAAAATTTAAACTTTCCAATGGAAGTTCCAGTTTGAATCTGGAACCCGAAATATAAATGGCAACCCGTAGACGTCGAGTACTGATTGAATAATAAAAAACACGACCCATCAACAAGTCTGTGGCATTTGAACACAGGATGCGCGAATCAAAATTTGTGCACGATTTTTTGGCATAGTTCGGGCTATATACCAACTATACCAGGTATGATTCCGTTCTTTAGCTCTGATCTCGTCTCGGGGTTATTGGGAGAGACAATATTTTTCACGTAGCCCCAGGGATAGAAATTCAATGATGTCCAATCGCAAGCGTTAGCTCGCTTTCAATGAACATGTTGGTCGATTTGATGAACAATTTCACTGGAGTGACGAAACCTTTCCATTAATGTAAACTTTACACACTCATACAAGTTAGCCGCGGTATTTGGTACTCGCTCAGTAGAAGGGGATGAAAGTGTGAGTGTGGTTCTTCTTGTGTTTACATATAGTGGTTGGTTACAATTTGCCGATTTTCAAGTCATGCCAATATATTTACTCAAATTAAGTAGAAGATCGATTTGAGGTTGTCGTATTGAACGACACGAAACTGTACCTAGACTGAAAAAAAAGGCTTCATCACATTTCATTGGAATGATGAAGAACATTTCATCAATCGTTCGTCAATAGTTTACGCTGATTCAATGACAATGCTGCATCAAGTTGATGTAAATTTTTCATCAGTTTGATGTAAGTTTGTCATCAAGTTGAACAACATTTTGAATGAATTGTTTTTTTGATGTGAATTGTTCACCAATTTGCTGTAAATTTTTCATCAATTATATGTAAAGTTGTCATCAATGTGATGTATGTTTGTCATCAATTTGGTGTAAATTGGTCATCATTTTCATGAAGATTGTAAATAGCCAAAATCTTTTGACTATTTTTCATCGTAAAAATTCCACAATAACAGGGTATAAGACCACATAAAAAGTGCTCATAGCATGGATATTGTTTTCTGTCCATTGCACTATTTTCTATTATGTATTTATTTTCAATTTGCTAAAGGGAAAAATAAACTCTTTGTTTTTTCAATACTGCGTCCATATTTTGAATCGATCACACTAATTAGTTCCAAATTGCAATGCTGAAAGACCATCAATTCAATGAAGCCGGAAATGTTGAAGAAACGCACAATCTTCAAATTGAAGAACTTTTTCATTGAATTGATGAAATTTGACATCAATTCAATGAAGAACAATTTATGAACAATTCAATGAAGAACAATTATGAACATCATCGATATCATGTACAAATTTTCTATCAGTTTACGGCAGTAGCGTACGCAGGATTTTATTTCGGGGCCCCCCGAGCTTGATATTAAGGTTAAAAAATAGCACTAAATTCAAAAATCACCTATTAAAGAAATAATTTCGTGGGGGGGGGGGGGGGTGCACCCCCTATGTACGTGCCTAGTGTACGGACTACATCACCTGACACTTATTATTTAACTAATATTCAAAATTTACATATAAATACACAAATTACAAACATTGTTACCCCACTGTGCCGCCATTAACTTGAGTGAAAATAAGGTAAATAATTTTACTAACTGACGCATAAATGGGACAACATTGTGTTATACAGTCGATATACCATAAACCAAACAGAATGGCGAGTGTTTGTGTAAAGTTTCTTTTCAATGCGTCTTTATTTGTGGAAATTGAACCCCCCTCACTGCAACCCCTACAGATGACCATAAAGACAATTACGATACTTGTGGATAAGCTTCAGACATAAAGCAACGACGTGACGTCATCAATCCATCCATTTACCTTGCCATCCATCATACAAGTTATACTCGTAACATGTGAATTTGATGAAATTTCCAAAAATTATTTTGTCAACAAATGTTTACTCTGCACTCATTCGCTCACACCCTGACAATCAGATTCATTGATTTATTGTTATGAGATATCGATGTTTAAGCAAATACATGATTTGTCTGTTTGACAGATCTCTTTTTTCCGCTCTCGCTCTGTGGAGAATGATTTGATTGTTTGTTTGTTGACTGTCATGCGAGAGACATCAATTGCTTAAAGTATGAATCAATTAAAAAGCTTCAATAAACTACAAACAGTTAATACCCGAATGTATCAACAACTTGAATTGGGCAAAGCACAATTATTACATGTAAATTTGAATAAGAAAATACAGGGTGAACGATTTAAACCTTCCACATCTTCCGATTTAATCGCTCCAGACTTCTTCCTGTGGAATCCTTGAAGTCCAAACTTTATACCAGCAAGCCACGGAGTCTGAAAGCCTTGAAAGGCAATATTCGACATGAATTGAACGCTATTCAGCCCGAAACACTACGAAAAGTGTTGCGAAATGCGGAAAATCGAACACATTGCCCCATTCGCTCTGGCGGCGACCATTGATGCGATATCATATTCCACAAGTGATGTTTTGATCAAGTGATGTGTGCAAGTGATGTCCACATAAAAGGCTACGCTCAACACCCTCATGTACATTGAAGTCTCCTGGGACAAGTAAAATAGAGAAGAGATCTCTCCATATTCCCAACATACTCTGCATATCTTTGACAAGACTCCCGTCCTTATCTCTACAAAAGGGGGGCCCTGATCCTTTTTCGTTGGTTTGGCTTTGTACTTTTCGGTAGAATTTACGGGCCTCATTCTACCCTGCTGTTAGATTAAATTTGCTCACTGTCGCGCTTTCTGCACAGCCGGTTTTTCTTCCTTCCTTGTGCAAAGGCCGTGGCTATCTCTGGTATTTCCAGCTTTCCGATGAATAGATTTCAATATGTTTGGTTTCGTACGATTTTCGCAATTTATAACCTTGTACGAACCTTTGCTGCAACCAGGGAGTAATCCGAATCGATATTAGCTCCTCGTATCACACTAGAAGAGTGCCTTCCAGGTGAAAATCTTGTTTATCGTCTTTTGAATTGGGAGGTATCAAAGTAGCATTGTGGACATCTTCGTATTGGAATTTTATGCTACTATTTAGTCGCCATAATTGAGCACGGACTGTATAAATTACATTCATTTAAAAATAAGCTAATACAAGTGCTAGTGCACGGTGGTTGATGTGGAATAAAAATACTTTAATGTTTAAATAATATTTTGTTATTAGTGTAGAATCAAAATAGTGGTATTTTGTGTTGTAGATGGTTGGATACAATATTGCAATTTCGAAGAAGGTGGCCAAAAGGTTTATGACTTTGATAGACGTAATATTTTTAATTCAAAGTTTTCTGTTTGCTCTTACTAATCAGTAATTTATTCGAGTCAAAATCTAAGTTAGAAAATGCGATTTAAACATTTTAGGGTTGTCACGTTTTTCCTGAGTTGTATTTATGACGATATGGCAACTTTGGGTTTGAGGTGTGAAATTTTTGGAGCAAAATTCGTACCCTTGTCATTTATCTCTAAATGGAATTTTGTTGCGTAGAGTTACCATCTTTGATTTACCTTGCAAATATTTCATTTCATTTCATTACCATGCAATTGAAAATTGAGCGAAATTTTCTGATCATGAAATTTTGGTTATTTTTTATACACGTACTTCTTATGGCAACGAAAATTTCATAAAAACAGAATATCGAGCTTATGTCTGACAATGCGGTTAAACGAATTGTTCAGTATTGCCATATTATCTATAAGGACAAATTTCATAAAACTTTCAAATACTTTTACAAATTATAGCTTAGACCAACTGTTTAAAACCAAAATGACGTTAGGAAGATTATCCAAAAGCAAACGAAATATCCATATTTCTCAATATTTACTGGATTACAAAAGCTTTAACAGGAAATTTCTTTAAGACATCATCAGTGCCTAAGAGGTGACATGTCATAGTCCCTGCTGACTTCGAGACACGCCCTGCCATTTTCTTACATTTTGTAAAAAGACTGCGAGAATCGTCCGCAATTTGTCAATAGTTGTGATCAACATATGACATATACAGAAGACGTCCACAACATTACCTGCTGACATTGTCCTAAGCAGATACCACTGAAAATGTCTCATAAAACACCACCAGAGACCAAGGAACAGTCTCAGTAGTGGACTTCTCGGGCTGAACGTACACCAAAGAAGGCCAAGGTCGGCCAACAAGGTCAGGACACCAATTTTTTTTGGTATGCATGCGAAGCGATTCACATCGATTTCTTTGAAAAGGGTAAAACGATCACCGGTGAATATTTTTCACAGCTGTTGGACAGATTCGACATCGATTTGAAGCAAAAAGCGACTGCATTTGGCAAAGAAATAAGGGCTCTTCCACCATGAGAACACACCGGCACGCAGGTTTGTCGTCGCCATTGCAAAAATCCATAGTTTGTGCTACGAATTGTTACATCATCCGCCATATTCTCCGAATTTAGACTCCAGTGACTGCTTTCTATATCGAAACCTGAAGAAATGGCTCGGCGGTAATAAATTTGGGTTGAATGAAAGGTCATCACTGAAACAAACGCCTATTTCGAGTGCCTTGAAAAAGCCTATTATTCCGAAGAAATTAAAAAATTGGGAAAACGATCTACTAAATGCGTCAAGTTCAAAGGGAAAATATTGGAAAAATAAAAGGTTATGATGCCGAAAAAATATATTTTCTTCAAAAACTGCCTCGTATATACCAATTGGATCAAAATCACTACAGTCTCAGAACTAATTGTTTGAAAAGAGGTTGTAGCAACCGTAACTTCGGCTGTTGCCACCGAGCTGCATTGCCGAATACCAAGCGGGTCTAAAAAAAATCCCCCTAATTACAGTAGAAAATAAGAACATCAAAAACTAAAAATTGTTTTGTCAGTCGGACACATGGGGATCACCGGCTCCAAAAATCAAGCCCATCAAGGGACATCTAATAACAGGCAAGTGTGTATCCTTAAATGAAAGGTATTCTTCTCACGAACTAAATGGTGAATTTATTTTCTCCGTGAATCATCTGTGGGCCAAGATAAACCCATTTAAGAATATAATATGTAGGTCCCGAGAATCGAAAAACTGGTATTCGCTATAAAACAGCAAGTGCGGGTACTGAAATAAATGGGAATTTTATTTGTAGACGTACCAAAAAATATTTTCTTTTTGCATGCGGCGCTTATTCGTGCCCAAAAACTATACCTTAGTTTTTGCCAGCTGCGCTTCTTACTATTATAAAAATACTATGCCGAAACCTCGAATCCGCTGTTGGACCTACCCCAGAGGATACATCCCTAACCCCGGCTATATCAGACTCTCATTTTACCTGCCTTGTCATATGGCTCCGAAACTTGTGTCGTATCGCAAGCGGATGAAAAACACCCGGCAGTATTCGAGAGAAAAATTCTCCGTAAAATATATGGTCCTGTTAGGGAAAACGGCGAGTACCGACGTCGCTGGAACCAAAAGCTATATAATCTATATTCTGACGTCGACATAGCTAGGCGAATCAAATTAGGCCAATTGCGTTGGCAAGGCCATGTTATCAGAATGGATGAAGATGAGCCAGCGAGAAAGGTTTTCGATAACGTACCCGATGGAAGCAGGAAAAGAGGACGACCAAGACTCCGCTGGAAAGAACAGGCAGAAAAATCCCTCCGTATCCTTGGTGAAATGGCGAAGGATATGTTAAAATTTGTTTAATTTGTTTGTTTAATTAATATGTGTAAGACGTCTGACCTCATGAGTTTGAAAAAAAGTCAATAAAAGTAAAGTATTCTTTTTGTACCCTTGTGTAAATTTTTTTGTACTTTTATATACAATTTTTGTAAAAAAAAATTATACCTTTGTGGATGTTGCATGCTATTAAGAGTTTTTTATATACCAGGATTACTGTTCCTTCATAGCTTATATATTTTGATCTTAGTAAAGCTAGAACCTCTCTTGTTCCACAGTGTCAGGCGATTTTTTCGTCTGAAATAGTTTCCCAAACTACTGTCCACAATTGCGGCAGATGTTAAGCCGGCATCCTAAACCCACACATTAATATACATAGTACATTTGTGCGTCAATATTTACTTACTTGCACCTAATTTTTGGGCCCATTTAGCGGCAGAGCAGCTGAGCGGCTGATAGCGATTGAGTGCCTAAGAGCATCGAGTAATCAAGACTATGACAACAGGTTTCTACGAGCACGTTTAGCATGCGTTTCTTATTATAACGGGGCTCATAATAATTTCCCGTCCGCCGTACTAGGGCATACGAAAGCGCAACAGTAAAAGCGTCATTCATTCATTCATTCATTCATTTGTACGATTATTGCTCATACAACACATGCGCGCAGCAGTTACTCTCATTGACTGGGTTGGCAAAAAGCACAAACACACGCGCTACCACTCACACACCAGTGTGTGTCGAGCCCTTGTGCTTGATAACAGCAAAACAGCTATCACAACTTTGTAAACTTGGCTAAGAAGAGAAGCTGAATGTAGGTGGTCGGTCGGCTGATATGAATGTCTTGGCACAGTCGTTAAAAGACACTTGAGCATATATTATCGCCACCTCCGGCTCTACGGAACGGGCCGAGCTGTTTTGCGCTCCTTGTAAATAACGGTACAATTTAACGAACAAGCGGCTATAGGCGACGAGGCAGAAGGATAATTCGTAACAGTTCGTGGAGTGGTCGTCAACATGAAATAAGAGACACGTGCATTCGAATACGGAGTTTTAGGTGAAAATACTAAAATAAAAAAGAAAAAGTAAAACGTTCAAGATATGGTTGTTTCCTCCTCAGTGGAGGCCAACAAAACAGCACCATCACATAATCTCTCGTTTCCAGTGCTATCATCATTTTCGGAGTCTGCGCATTAACGTGGCGGAAAGAAGTTATCGTTATTCATACAACTGCAACCGGTTAAATATAAATTGTTGTTTCTTTTCTTTTCTCTTCTGATTTTGGTTTTTTGTTACCAAATGCATTCGACCACTAGCATGTCTGTCCAGCCCTCGGCCGTCGTTGACGTTGTCGTCTTGGCCGCTGTCAAGCTGCACGTATTGTTTCATAATCGAAAATAAATAAATAAAGTGAAATAATAATGCAAACAACAACAATCAAAAAATGCATATTGTTAACATACAACAACAATTACCCAAAAAGAGATCGGTGGCAATGAGTCCCTTTCCAAGTAAAACTGTGTGTTGTAAATAATTCGTGACACAAAGCGATCGCAATGTTCCATTTGGGAGTCACTGACTGCTACACCCTGAATAAGTGAACACACAACACGACGCAATTGTAAATCCTTCAAGGACTTTTTGTTTTACTTTCTAAAAATAAAAATAAAACAACAAAAAATGTTTCCTTTCCTATGGCGCTGGTCCCACTCATCAGCATCTGCATCGCCCTCGCTTACACAATTTCTATTTATATTTGTGTTCCTGCTCTTTGCCAGCTGTTGGACTCTGAGTGCAGCATTTGTTCCTACTTTACGGCAAAATCGTGAGATCATTATAACGGATGCGGTATGTTTACAAATCATCATCATTATCAGTATCATCAAATGTTCATTGTTGGATCGCCATAGTCATTCATTCATTCCGTCCAACAAATTTATTATATTCATATGCAATCATACAGTACTGTGTCAGTTAATTATGACAGTTAAGTCAACTACATGTCTAATGTCAAAAAAAAAAACAATACCATTTGTTTTGCGGGTTCGAAATCCTGTTCGTATATATCACAAATTGGTGTTTACGACGATATCGATAACTATATTTTCAAATCGGGCACCGACTGTTCTTCCATCATTTTGAATTTAAGCTTTATATTACGAGCAGTTGACAACTACATGACTTGTTGAATAAAACATTTGAGTTGTGTAGTTCAGGAACGAACTAGTTCAATTGAACGATTCACTCTTGTGAACTAGATGAACTAGTTCACAATGTTCAGCTCTTTTGCGTCAGTAGTTCACTTGTTTCAACAGTTTTTTTTTTATTTCAGTTGTGCAGTTCTGTCATTTACTAGTTCATGCTCTCTTTTTGTCTCACAATTTGCACAGCTGGTACCTAATATTATCATCTCTGTGGAATCGAAGTATAACTAGCCTGTACACATTAACTACGGCGACATTGACCACTTTCGTCTCAAATTATAAAAAGTACGAACTCATCTGACCCATTTTGACCTCCGAGTAAGTTTATATCAAATAATGCCTTAAATGTCCGGAGTTATTATAAAAATTTATCACAATATCCAATACACTTCAGAAATATGCAGTTCCTGCTCCCATATAGAGGTTTTTTTCAAAATAAAAAAAAATCACTCGAGGTGTCATGGGACACCCGGTTGGAACGAAGTTTCTTTCGCTATATATTATGTACTAGTTAGTTCCAGCCCTTATAAAGCGCCCGCTGAAAAGTACGGTAATTTAAATGGATCGTTAAGAAAATGTACTTCTTGTAACATAAAAAAAAATTTTCTTGAAATTTTTTTTTTCTGCAATGTATTTTTAAAAAAAAATTATATTTTTAGGTGCTTTTGGTAAGAATATGTATTATATTTTCCGGAATATGTATTATATAGGTCCTTTTTTAAAGAGAGGTACTTCTTTTATTAAAAGATAATGTTTGTTCAAAGAAAAGGTACTAATTTTAAGAAGAAGTACTTTCTGTAAGAAAAAGCCATAAGAGTATTACTTTTTTTTTTACAAAGAAGTACTTTTGTAAGAGCAGGTACTTTTTAAGGAAGTGGTAGTCTTTTTAGGAAAAGGTTATTTTCGAACAAAATTTACCTATTTTCAGAAATCCTACTTATCTCAAGAAAAAAGGTAATCAGGTCGATTCCTATAGTCACCTTCACCATCAATACGCGCATCATTCACTTTTTGCTTTTCTATAATACGTTGGTGATGTAATTGCTAGAAAACATATGGTTTTAGAGATGTGCAAACATAAACATGTGTTTTCTTTTACATCATATGTGTTCTAAAATACTCGTGTCACTAATTTATATGTAATTTTCGTTCGACGCCAATATCCGCGCGTTTTCCGTTAATCTTGATCGTGTGGCACGCAGGTTAGAAACATCAAAAATTCGTTTAATAATTTAATAGGTCGTAAGCATCCCAGCCGTGTTTCCGATTTGATTTTGTCTTCTAATTCCGACATAATATATTTCAAGGCTCTATCATTTTTTATTCAATCATTCATTTACAATCGTATTTCCATCGTGTTGTTTCTTAATTTTTTAAGGGCACTTCGAAGATTTCCCCAGTTATCAGTAACATAAAACTCAATGGAATAATGACGAATAATTTTCCCAATCAGCTGATTACACCTACAGCTGATTTAATTAGTGATACCAAGAATGTTACAATTTTTATCGATAAGTCATCATGAGTATTTAGAATGCAACAGAGCGTTGAAAGTGAAACGTTGCCTTCGTCGAAGTGAATCTGAATATTTTATTTTTAAGAAAATGTACTTTTAAGAAAAGAAATTTTTGTAAGAAAGGTATTTTTTGTAACAAGATATTTTTTTGACGAAAAGGTTTTATTTTAAGAAATGGTATTTTTTCTACAATTGGTAATTTTTTCAAGAATAGGCAAATTTTTAAGAGTAGGTAGATAGTAGATATTGTCCTATTAAATGAGACAAAATTAAACCGTAGACACAATTTAATATTTAAAAATTATAAAATCAGAAGCAAATATCGAATTGATGCAACAAGGGGTGGGGGAACTGCTCTATTAATCAAGAATAACATACAATACTACAGTCACGATAACAAAAGTAGATATTCGCTTGATGCTTTAGAGACATGCGCCAGAAATATACCCGTTGACTGCGACAACTTTTTAGTAATTAGATGTGCGTACTATCCGGCCGGCAATATAAATTCAATACGAGCAGACTTGTAAGAACTATTTGATTCTATGAATCTTCAAAATTCAAATAATTACTTTGTACTAGCGGGAGACTTGCACTACAAGCACACAGAATGGGGTAATACTGTTAATAACCCAAAAGGCAATAACCTAAAAAAAAGTCAACATCGAATTCCTTTCACTTCCAACATGTTCAGCGAAGCCTGCTTTTCCTAGCCGTAATTATGTCATAATGCCTTCCATTGAAGCCAGCACACTTCACATGTGCATGACAATCACAATGCCAACATGAAAGAACACAACCCTCATATACGTCCCTGACTGTACAAATCTAATAATAATTACCAAATCCTAAAAGTATGCAGAATAATACTGGGTTATAGCATAATACGGTTAAAAAAAGTTCTTTAAAATTTTTTCATTTAGCCCCCATCCCGCAACGTGCAATAAGGAACTTCGTTCCAAAAACAACAATTCAAATCAAGTGTGAAATATTTATTTTTCATTCGCCATTTATTTTTTGAATATAGTTTCCTTCAAATGTTGGCCGCTACTACGCCTCAGGGTGTCCATTCTGAGGGTCTAATTTTCGTTCGAGCATTTCGACCGGTACGACGTTAATGACACGCGTAATGTTGGCTTCCAAAACCTGAATCGTAGCTGGTTTGTCAGCATAGACTTTGGACTTTACGTAGCCCCAAAGAAAAAAGTCTAAAGGTGTGATATCACACGATCTAGGCGGCCAACTCACCGGTGAAAAACGTGAAATTAGCTGCTCTTCTAAATGACCTCTCAATAGATCCATTGTTTGAGCAGCTGTATGGCAAGGGGCACCGTCCTGTTGAAACCTAATGTCTTCAAAATTACGGGCTTCAATTCAATTAGCAATTCAGGTAGCAAAAAGTCCGATTCATGGCGCCATAGCGAGCACTATTCACGGTTATGTTCCGGCCGTCATCATTTTTGGAAAAATATGGGCCGATGACGATGACGTTGTTGCGGTGTAAGTCTTTCCATGATGAAATGGGAAACAATACTGAAAAGAGCAAACAAGTTTAACACAACTCATGCGTAATCTGTGAAAAAAACCCTATTGAAAAAAATACTCGTACCTCTAGATTGACCACCCGATATTAAACTAAAACGATAAATTGAACTTAAATCGGTTCTTTTCTTCACTGCGTACATATATGAACTGTTGAACTGAAATGATATTAAATTGAACTAAATTTAACTAGAGAACTAAATGAACGAACTATTTCATTCTGCGGCGCTGAACTAAAAAAGCGCTCACTTGAATGAATAAAATGTCCAACTCTATAAAATGTGTATATATAAAGGGTTTTCCAATTTGAGTGATATGATTTTTTTAAACAAACACACTAATTGTTAAGGAAATTCAAATGTTTTTATTATATGTGATCGATACAATTAAGTTCTGAATAAAACGTCTTTCAAATGGCCTCCACGTCTTCTTTTGCAGGAACGAATTTGAGGAACCCAATTTTCGAACACTTTTTGCACTAAATCAATTCCTATGTCATGAACAGCACGTTCAATATTGAGTTGTAAAGCTTGAAGAGAGTCTGGTTTTTTGCTAAATAACCAAAAAAAATATATTTATATAGGCTCTTATAGAGTTTCCAAAGACCTTTGTAATGGCCCCCATTTCAACTAGATCGAATTATAAATACCTGAGATATGAGCGATTATATACTCAAGTTGTAAAGAGCTATATCTCAAGATGTTGAACCGATCGGGGGGAAAAAACATTTTTTGGACTCAGCGCAGAAACTTTTCTGAATGGTGAAATTTTGGTGCAGATCAGGAAATAATAACTAAAGTGTATTTATGCCAAAATCATTACATACATACATCAATAAAAAAAAAAAAAAATGCTTTCCCATTACATCCCATGAAGGGATCGGGGAGAGCTTCACACAACCAGTGAGCAGTGCTCTTTCGAGTTGTATACTCACTGATTGGGACCCACTGTTTTACACCGGTTCCGGACGGTATTTTGAGAAGCTTTTTCTTTACATCAATATAAAGATTTAAAAAAAAACCAAAAGCAAAACATAAAATATGGCATAACAAAACATAATCTTCACTTTCTTTGCATTTTATTGCCTTTCAATTGCAATGCAAAATTATTTAGTGCACAAGTATTCTAACACTTTTATATTCAGACCAATCAAAGCACACAGAGTTCGTTAGTGCGAAAGAGACGAATATATTTGGTTATTTAGTGCGAACGACGACAAGCGCGTATTTTGGTTAGGCCCATAATCATTCAATTCTCCCAAAGAGTGTTACTACCACTGCTTCATGTTTTCTTCTGTTTGTAAGTAACATTTTAGATCACATTTCTTCTAATTTTCTAATAGAGGTAGGAAATCAAATGCTTTTTCTTACACTAATTATTTCATTTGAAAACGTTACCAAAATTAATAAAATGTTCCAATGTTACCCAGCCGTTTAAATGTTACCAATTTTGGTTGGATATTACCAACTGTGGCAACCGTGTGTGTGGCACGAAGCCCCGTTTTGTTGGAACCAGATGTTGTCAAGATCAACTTCTTCTAATTTCGGCCATAAAAAGTTGGTTATCATCGATCTATACCGCTCTCCATTGACAGTAACGGTGTTACCAGTTTCATTTCGAAGAATTGCGGTCTTCAGCACCACTTGCCCGAACGCCAGCAATATTTTCATTACTTCGAGCGGTTCTTTGTCTTATTGGCACTTGAACATTATGTAAAGAGAATGTACGCTCATAATTTGCAACAAGTCGACGGCTATCGAGCACAGGTGGACGATTATTACGACCATAAAATTGCAAAAGCGCACGAAAAGTTGCAATTGGAGAACGAATATTTTGATAAAAACATTGAATAATTTGTAACACCCGGTTCAGACAGGGCAAGTTTACTTGCTCTAGTTATTGTCAATTCTCTTTTGAACTTGCTTTCACGTTCGCTAGGGTGGTTTTAAAAAAAATCGATTTTTATAGGTGCTCACGTTTTGAATTATTCCATTACGTGTAAGAATACAAATGCAAAAGTCTTAGCTCAATCGGACTATGTCTTCCCGGCCCGAAAAAGCCCTGAAGTTTTAAGAATTGCCTTTTTTCACGAAATATCGTAAATTTTCTGCTTTAGCTGATGGTTGATTAAACATATTACAATAACTTATGTATTAAATGAAAGGTTACTTTATTGACTTTTCACTAAAACCACTCTAATGTTCAAATTGCGGATGAGAAAACAAAACGAAATAAGAGTACGGGCAAGTCTGTACCCCGTTTTCTACCTTTCACCTCTCTCGCATATAAAGTAGAGAAATGAGAAAGGAAACTTGCCCTGTCTGAACTGGGTGTAATCGTTGTTCTTGCGTATCCCTCCATGATGAAATTCTAAACATTACTGAATACAATGAAAAAAAAATTACAGATCATGACATAATACACATGTCCGAAACGTCACTTAAAAATCATATCACTCAAATTGGAAAACTCTTTATACTTTATCATAGACTAATACATACCTAGATAAACTTATACTCTCATCTGACGTTTCATTTCACACTCTCATCGTAGGTTTGTGGAAATGAGAGCAATTAAATTTAAAATTATCTTACACCAGGTGGAGTTACAAAATATGTTCACTTAACTTTTTGCTGTCGTTTTGGTGTAGAACTGAAAAATTTAAATATATTTTGCACTTTTTTATTGACTTTTATCGTTGGTATACATTTGTATAGTATTTACCACAACTAGTTTGCCACAAAAACACGAAATTCGGTTTTTGTTCCTGTGTTGATCGCTGTATACTATTGCCACTATCTGGTATTATTAACCCATATTTCTACCATCCAATGTTTACTTTCCATCGTACCTATGACGTTTAATTTATTGAGCGAATAAAACCTTCTATGGTATGTGTTATTCTATGATACTTTATATACTGTTTTTAACTGAACTGAATTGTCTATTATTCCAACAAAAACAAACCATTTTTCACATTATGTGTCATGTATGAACTTATGAACTTCTGTACATTAAATAAAATATATTTTGTTCGGAACATAGTCTCCTTTTAGCTCGATTCATTTAGTCCATCGTTTTTCCAATTTTTGTATTCCTTCTCAATGATAGGCATTTTTAAGGCAATCAAAACAGGCGTTTCTTTCAGTCATGACCTTTTCATTCGACCCATTTCGTCATATTTGGACATGAAAAGTAGTCCGGAAAATATAGCGGATGAAGCAAATATTCGTAGCCCAATTTCAGAATTTTTGCGTGGCGTCTAAACACCTATGCGCCGGCGCTTTGCCATGGTTGAAGATTGCTTTTCTGTTCGCCAAGGCTATAGTTTATGCTATAAATTAATGTAGAATTTGCCCAACTGCTGTGAATAATATCGTTTTACCCTTTTCAAGTTAATCGATGTGAATGACACCGCATGTATCCAAAAAAGACTGTCGCCATGACCTTGTTGCCCGACAGACCCACCCTAGGCCTCCTTTGGTACACTTTCGCCTGGAGAACTCCACTGCTTTGACTGTTCCTTGGTCTCTGGTGCGTTATGATGACTCTATATTTCGTCCACAGTTACGAAACAGCGCACAAACTTCTTCGGATTGCGGTTGAACATCGCCAATCACTAATTTTAAGTCGCCACACCGTTTCGCTTATGGTCGAGTGTGAGTAATCGCGGCACCCATCGTGCGGATAGCTTTTTCATGACCAAATATTCATGTAAAATGTGATGTACCAGTTCAGTTGAGATGCCTACAACCACAGCTGCCTCATGCACTTCCATTCTCCAATCGTTCAATATCATTCAATGGATTTTATCGACAATTTCTGGCATGACGGTCTGCTTTTTTGGGCGACCTGAGAGTTTGGCGCCACTTTTGCTTGTACGACCACAACGGAATTCAATAAATCACTTTTGCACCATTGAAATTGATAGTGCAGAGTCCCAATAGTATTTGTTAAGCCATTCCTTGATTTCGGTGACGGGTTTTTTACACAACAAATAATTCACTTTCATCCATTTTCGTTCACGAGGTGTTCGGGTTTCAATGGCTGTCAAATGACGAAGCTGGCATAACATTTTGTAGTAGTGTAATCATAGACTAATACATACGTAGATACATTTATTCTCTCAATAAGTCCACCTGGTGTAAGTTAATTTTAAATTTAATTTCTCTCATTTCCACAAACCTACGACCATAGAGTAAATTTATAGTAGAGCCGCCATTTGTCTCATCTGACGTTTCCTTTCACACTCTTCGTGATGCGGTCGGTGTGATAGAGAGATGTTTGACAAAAAGTGATATACACCAGGTGGAATTAAAATAACTTCTTGCTTTAATTTTTCATGCCATTTTGGTGAAAAACTGTGAAATTTAAATGTGTTTTAAACTTTTTTATTGACTGTTATTGTTAGCATACATTTGTGTTGTATTTAACACATTAATTTTAACACACAAAACGAAATGCCGTTGTTGTTATTTTGTTCGTTGTTTTGAACCATTGCCTCTATCTGGTATTAGTAAAGCAATTCTTTTCAACATCAAACGTATACATCACACGAGGACAAATGTCAGAAATTTGGTGAGTGAAAGATTTTCTCTACCCATATTTACTCTATGCCTACGACGAAGACTGTGAAATGAAACGTCATGTGAGAGAATAAATGTGTCTATGTATTTATTAGTCTATGAGTGTAATTAACAGATGGTAGTTGACAGGAGCAGTGTTGCTGTTTATGTAACTACTGAAAGAAATGCCCATTAATTGTTCTTCTTTGAATTGATAACAATTTTCACCAACTCATTGAAAAGATTCTTAAATTGTTTTTTTTTGTTTTACATCAATCTTCATTATTGTAATTTAGAAATAATTAGTAGGATCGATTCAAAATATAGACGTAGTATTGAAAAAGTAAAGAGAAAAGGAAAAACACTAGTAGAAAATTGAAAATAAATACATAATTGCAATGGGCAGAAAACATTATACACGCTATGAGCATTTTCTATATGGCCTTATATTACATTGTTCTTGTGGGTTTTTTACAATGAAAAATAGTTCAAAGAATTTGGCTACAGATTAACAAGCAGTTTACAACAAAATGATGACCAATTGACGTCAAATTGATGAAAAAGTTACATCAAATTGATGATAACCTTACGTCTAATTGACGAAATGCGCACAGCAACTTTATGAAAAATGTACATTAAATTGATGTATTATTGTTGCTGAATCAACATAAACTATTGATGAAATATGGATAAAATAATGATGGAATGTTCTTCACCAATTCAATAAATTGTGTCGTAGGTTGAAAAATTAGGAAATGTTTCATCAAATTGATGAAGGAATTCAGAAATTTTATGAAGCTTTTTCTTTCAGTGTACGAGGGAGTCACAGAGCTTTCACACTGCCCCTAACACTTCCAAAAAATATTGGAAGTAATTCCGAGGGAATCACATTTTCATTTGTTCCAAAAGAGCATAAAAAATTTTGATCGTGTTTTTAAACATGATGATCTGAAAATTTTTAGTTATGAGTCTTTTGTAGTTCATGTCAACAAAGAATCTTCACCCAAACTTGCATCGGCGTTCTTGAAAAACTGGTTTTCTGAATAACCGTCTAGAGAAAAACAATGCGGGATTAAACAATATATTGAAAACAATATAATATATCAAATGAGCGTATCCAAATGATGAATATCATAATTGAAATCAAAATTTCAAATATTTTGCAATGATAAATTTTAAATTTCAGTTCCTTTCAAAATATTGTAAACTCCTCACTCCGACCAAATAAGAACGATAGGACAAGAAATAAAATAAATCAAAACTGGTGTGAAATATCAAATTTATTCTGGGTTTATATTGAAGCTCAATTTATGTCATTATGTAGGAAATAGCACATCATTAAAATGACCGCCTCCGCTTCGTTGTGAGCGCTTCAAGCAGTCGGCCCAAGCTTTGATGAATCGGTCCATTATGTGTGCAATATGTATTCCGGCAATAGTGACTCGAATGTTGGCGCCGAACAGGCCCAAAGTAGTTTCGAAGACTAAGGGCTTGATGTAGCGTCTGAGAAAATAATCGAGCAGAGTCCAGTCGCCTGATCGTGGCGGCCAATTGATGAACGCACGCCATGAGATGACCTAGTCACCAAATTTTTCCTTCACAACATCGAGCGTTGCGTCGCTTGTTGGAACCATAGTTCGGATATGTCGATGTTGTCGAGCTCTGGCCATAAAAAGTCGGTTAACGTTGCTCTATACCGAGAGCCACTGATGGTAACGGTGTCTCCTTCGTCATTTCAAAAGAAATAAGGTCTCTATGCTCGTCCGTCTTCAATTCTTGCGTCAGTACAATCTAATACAGATGTACACCCAACTCCAACCTCAAACTAAGCCGGGTTGACTCTCGGCGATATCCAATTCATCTGATCGACGATGTAACGAAATTTCTGTGCCTTCTTCGATACTGGTCTTCACTTTTCTTCTTCACTTCGCACCAATCTGTGTCTGGTTGTTGGCTTATGGTCAAAAAGTGTGTACTTACTCACTCTCAAACTTTTCCACGGTGAGACGAATTGCCAACGCACTGGAGCCCAGACGACGACCGACCTCATGAAAAAATTAATGCTGCGTATGTGGTGCAATTTGTAGTGTGCGCACCTCTTGTACTTGAGACCCGGGGTTCGATCCCTGCTCTGACCACCTTAAAATTTCTTTCGACGGCGGTCACCTCGCATAGTGACGGCGACACTATCGAGTATTTAGCCATGAAAATGCTTCTCAAAAATACCGTTCGGAACCAGGGTAAAACTGTAGGTTCCAATCAGTGAGTATAAAACTAGAAAGCGCACAGCTCACTGGTTGTGAGAAGCTCTCCCTAATTCCTTCATGGGATGTAATGGGAAACCATTTATTTATTTTATTTACAACTAAGCCGGAATTTCAATAATATTTTTTATTAATTTCCTCACGTTCGGCAGGCGAGAAACTATCTATGATGGTAGAGGGCGGTTTAATAAGTCCGTGACCTTTTGAATGAAACACAGTTTTTTTTTTGCGTAAACAAAAATTTATTTTTCAACATAATCTCCTTTTAGCTCAATACACTTAGTCCAACATTTCTCCAATTTTTGTATCCCTTCCAAAAAATAGGATTTTTCGAGGTCCATAAAATAGGCATTTGTTTGATCAATAATTTCATCGTTGGAGCTAAATCTCTTTCCACCGATCCATTGCTTTAGGTTTGGAAATAGGTAATAGTCACTAGGGGCTAAATCCGAGGAATATGGCGGATGAGGTATCAATTCGAAGCCCAATTAAACAAATCCCAATAATCCTTTGAAGTTGTCAAATGATTACGTTTATGGTCAGTTGAGAGCAAACGCGGCACCCATCTTGCAGACAGGTTTCCGAAATCCAACTGTTCATTTAAAATCGAAACCACACTGCCTATGGCATCAACAATCTCATGCACTTTTACTCTTCGATCGACCAACACCATATCCTGGATTTTTCGACATTTTCGGGTGTATTGACCTCAATTGGCCGTCCAGAACGTTCAGCGTCATTTGTACTTGTGCGACCATAACGAAAATCAGTAAACTACTTTTTTACCTTTGAAATCGATGGTGCAGAGCTCCATAGTATTTATCAAGCTTTTCCTTGGTTGATTGACGTTTTTTTTTCCAAAAAATAATGTTTAATGAGCACTCGAAATTCACTGTTTTACATTTTCAAAAACGATGTATAACAACAGTCAAAATGTCTCTTCGCTCAAATGAGAGAGTCTCTCTCTTACTCTCTTCATTGAATATTTCAATTTAGGAGCAGCTTTTTGATAGTATTATTGTATATAACTATACAAATTCCAACCATGTTGAAGTAAAATTACATAAACTATGCAAAAAGTATGAAATAAGCAAGATATAACGCGAGAGAGAAATGCGTTTGAGTGAACTCCTAGCACTTTTTGGTTCTCTTTTACCAGGGTTGCCAAGTTGCGCACATCTTCTGGTCGTCTAATTCTAAATCGTCTTTTACATTTTAAAAAAAAAAGTACGAGGTTGTATTTTTAAAGCAAAGTAAATGACGGAACTTGCTCAAAATTTGACAGTAGTCTATTAACAGGTGGTACTTGATGGGAGCAGTGTTGCATTTCATATAACTACGAGGGAAGTTCGAAAAGTCACGGACTTATTGATCCGCCTCGTATGGTAAACGTTTCTGATTATTTTGACAGCTGGATGTCATTGGAAACTTTGACAGCTTACTATCTGGTCACCCTTTATTAGCATTTCAATTTCACACAACTCAGAAAATATTAAGTGAAATTTTGAATTTCCATTTGATATTCGAAATTTTTTATAAAAATGTTGAAAATGTCAAGTAAAAATCAAAATGGATTTTTACAATGGGTAAAAAGTGGTTCACTAAATAGTGTTATGGTCGCGTCGTACCAGCGAAGTGATGCCGAGATTTCAACCCATTTTTCATTTCAGCGTTTTTCATATTTTGATGATTTTTTGAACCAAATATCTTCCATACGATGGACCCCTTTACGAAAATCCTTAGAAACTCATAACAAATTGTTTTGTTTTCGATTGGAGATATTGGCATAGGGGCGTTTTAGCGATTTCTAATGCCAGAAATTTTAGTTTTAGCGATTTAAAAAAATTGTGATGCCGTATTGAAGACATCCATAGATGAAAGGCTTCTGAGGAGGAAAAATATTATTATTTTTGAGATTGGACTCACCGTTTCCGAGATATGAACATTTTTTTTATTTTAGCGATTAAGCGAAATAAGAAATTTTGGCGATTTTTTGAAAAAAAAATTATTTCATGCGAATTGGAACACTTTGTGAGGAACCCTTAGGAACTCGTAAAAAATTGTTATTTTTTTCGATTGGACGCTTCGTTTTCCAGATACACACAGTTTTTCTAAATTTTTCATATTTTCCACAAAAAATGGGGATGGGATACCCAGGGTTATCATATGTATATTTAAGTTAATTTGTGTCATCCATAATAATAGTTCCCGCAGCCAAGTGTCCACAGTTGTTTGCATGTGTTTGTGAAGGCGTCAATAGTGGCGTCAGATACATCGATTGTCTTGAAAAGTCTCACTTCACCTCAATTTATGATAATATGTATTCTTCGCTACACTTTATTGTTTATTCACAACTTTGTGTTTAAAATATTGGTTTTTCTGTAAAGTCCTCGTGTAACATTCCAATATACGTAGTTTCTCTTTAACAACAAAAAAGCCCCTTGTGAAAAATCGAATACATAACTTTGTAACAAGTGTTTTTGTAACAGAAACTAAATTATGATTACAGTAACTAATATTTGAACACGAATTCTTGTATTGCACTCTTTATTAGTTGTATCTTCCATTTCAGGTGAATGAGGTTTTTGAAATACTCAAATTGGTTAATACACACTAAAGTTCGGTAGTAGCAACTTGTGTTTAGTAAGACCGATTTTTAATCTATCAATAACATCGACAAATAATTCTGTTTGACAATTACGAATGCTAATCAAACTATAGACTTTATCATTGAATTTTCAATGCCTGAATTGATTTCCAACTAATCTTTTCCCTGTGTGCAATATGATCGCGCAATAGTTTGTCACAGGTGATGATTAGTCGATGATGTACATAATACGAGTATTTGTTGCAATTCTGTGTTTGCTTGCTACTTGCAAAGAAAAATGTTATTCCCCACAAACGAAATTTTGGATATCTAAACTTTATTTGAATAATTCTTTTTCTGCAAACGATTATTTATGTTTAGGAGCAACGATTAGTAAATGGAAGCTGCCAAGTGTACCAGGTTCACGTCCATGTATAGTCAAACATTTTTGTTTTAATGCGGCTTAGCAAAAAAAAAAATGTTATCAAAATACATAATGCTGAATGCATTCATTCAAGTTTTCCCTACTAAAGAAGTTTTTGTTTTTAATTTTTAAAGTAAATTTAGTTTACTACTTACACTTTCCTTAAAATGGAATTAAATTCAGTCACATTGATTTCAAGTCCGCTCGTCTATCTACCGAGATATCGCAGGTATTTCGCGAAGATTAAGAATATCTTAATATCAGGATTTGCTTGCTCATTTTTGTTGAACAAAGGAGAAGCATTTTAAAAGAGACATCGCATATGCATGTATCGTGTGTTTGCTTATAAACTTTTTTGTTTTACGCATGTTCACAAACGTTTTCTATATTTATCATAACAGTAAATTATAAAAATGTTGGGGTAAATGAAAGTTTGTTTACAACAATGCAAAAGACTTTTACGATAAAAAATTTTTTATTTGACTGAAATGTTTTCACGGTTGCGGTCGACATTATGTATGCATGGAAAAGCAAATATTTTTCTGTCAAATAAACCCCAGCCATTTTTCTCTGCATATTCTCTAACTGATCATAAGTTTATAGCCATATACTGTAGCACTTAATGTTACCTATATACATTTTATACATACAAGGAAGTGTGTGTTTGTTTATATATATATTTATATTATTGTAGTGTTACTGAGACGGAATAGGTAATAAGTTTTTTACACAAAGTATTAAAAAAAAGTAATAGCCTGGACTTAAACTGACCACAAGAAACCCTATGCCGCATCTATCACATTAAGCCGCCTACACTTGGTAGCCATAGTTGTAGATAAACTATACATATTATTGGCAATAAATATTACTGTTATATTTTTCTTCATCTACAAATCATAAAAGATTTATTAATTTTCAGCGACTGCGAACCACAGTCGTTTTTTTTTTTTGTTTACAAACATCAGCACATCAGTCATATGACCAAAGTGTAATAAGCGAATCAAGAAGCGAGAAGATACGGTCGTTTACTTCGAACCTATTTAAATCTAATTTAAGTAAATTGCAAAAATTTAAAAATGTTAGAATTCGTAATTTGAGGTTATTTTGATATTGACAGAATCTGGTGAAAAAAACTATTAGTTAATCCGATTACCGCCAGATCTTATCGATTTTGTTGTACAAAAAATCTAAGAATCTGGAGAAATCCATTAAGTTGTGTGTTATTCAAACTAAAACCTCTTGACTTGACCTTGTTGACTTATTCGTGATATGTTCACTGTCTACACTTCATCTCTACGACACTGTAATGAATCATTGGGGTTTCGAAAGAAATCTATTACAGACTATAAGGTTAAGGTTATGTTTATTACTTAATCGTTGTCAAACATTCCTTAAATGTTTGCATACATTTATGTTTAGACGATTGTAAGCACTCGCGGCACCCATCTTGCGGGCAGCTTCATCTCTTTAAAGTGTGTTTTAAATGTTATGATGCCAATAAATTCTGCTAACCATATCCTCACTGGTTTTATACATCATTTATAATAATTATGTTAAAGTTTTTTATGGAACTGATTGTTTGGAAAGATGTGTAGAATACTGATCAAAACATGATAATGAATTTGGAATTAAGTTACCCGTTGGTACGACAAGTTACGACAACTTTATTAATTTCAGTTGTAACTAATTCACGCTGAAAAAAAACGGTCTCTGTAACATATTCTCCCAAATATATTCTGCAGGAACCATATACATGTTTGGAATACACTTCAAACATTCATATCTTTGCAAGACCCAAACACAATTGTATTTAAATGCAAACAGTAGCATGTTTACTGGCAAACATGAGTGCTAGGGTGTACTGAAATTTTTTTTGATGGGGGACTCAAACGACGCATAATGAAAAGGTGATTACGGAAACGTTAAACTTTTTTTATACGAGGGTACTTTTAGTCCCCTACCGGCCGTTGAAGTTTCGATTGCAAGTACATTTTCGAAGAAAAAAATTGGTTTTTAACGATATGGGGCTCAAACGGGAACATATACAGGGTGATTCAGGAAGTTCCGGACAAATTTCTCCAGCGTCTTCCTTGGCTCATTTCATGAAGAAAAGTCCACTAGGACCATGTCCGAAAATGCAAGGGTGCGAAAAGGCAGCGGGTTCAAAATTTTCGGATTAGCGGTCGGAGGGTAGTAGGGTAAAGTAGCTAACTTCTGAGCCAGTGGTTTTTGGGCTTGTTGGAAAGGTCTTTAAGAGGCCTTTCAGAATCAATAAAAACAAGTAGCAACAGAAAAAAAACATAAGTTACCTGCCATCTGGCTGAGCAAATTGAGGTTATGTGATTTTTTTTCCATTTTTTCCCGAAAGCTCTGTATCTCGACGATTTGACTTTTTTCTACTTTTTTTATTTTTATATTTTCAAAATTTTGACAGAGCATTTTTTTCACGACGTCATTTTGAATCTTTATCAGGCATATTTTGTATTCCCCAATTTGCTGTATTTTTTATAAATATTCCATCAAATAGCTAATTTAAAAAAAAATTCATCTGATTCGCAGGTGTTTCTTTCCGTTTCGCAAAGCTGAAGGAATATTTAGCTGATGGAATATTTATGTAAAATACATCAAAGTGAGGGAGACAAAATATGCATGATAGAGATTTCAAAATGACGTCGTGAAAAAAAAGCTCTGTCAAAATTTTTAAAATTTTCTTTTCTATATTGTTCATCATGACACGTCGTTTGAGCCCCATATTGTCAAAAAAAAACATAATTTCTTTTTTCGGAAATGTACTAGGAATCGAAACTTCAACGGCCGGTAGTGGACTAAAAGTACCCTCGTATAAAAAGTACCCTATTTAATTCGCGTCGTTTGAGACCCCCCCCCCCCCCCCCACACATTTGAAACTCCAAAAAAGCTTTTTTCAGTACACCCTAATGTATGCTTTTACGTGAACACATATCCGTTCTTCATCCCAAACCTCCATATACTTACGTGGAAGCATTCGCGTGTTTCCCCCAAACCTTCATATACTTACGTGGAAACATGTGCGTATTTCCTCCCAAAACATAATAATATTTAGAAACGAATTATTCTTTGAATTCAATATATTTGTATAATTTATTATAATTAATTTTATCAATATAAATAAATCCATATTTATAAATAATTAATACAAAAAATTAAGATGTTTTAAACGGCCCTTTTCACATTTACTTGCAGTGAATGCAATATTTGTGTTTTTTCATGAAATAAGAATCTGCTGCTCCTTTGCTTCTCCTTTCTTTGTTGTGTCTCACGTTTTTGTTTTCAGAAGGTTTGAACTATGCGTTGGTTATCACTAGGCGTTGGTACACAAACAATATCTTTATATATATAAGTCTACTGCATGTGTGTTTGTGACTGAACTCCTCCTAAACTTCTGGACCGATTTGAATAAATTTTTTTGTATGCGTTTGGGGTGGCGCCCTGGGTGGTTTAGATTTACTATTCGGTCCAATTGGGCAAAGGGGCGTGGTACCTCCCATACAAACCACAAATTAAAAATCCAGTATTTCTGCTTCCAACGTCTGCCGGGTCAGCTAGTACTTATATACAAATCTAGCTCATGCAAGCCAAGCGTGTATAAATTACCTGTATTTTTTTTATTATATTTCACAAATGGTTCGCCGTTCCGATTAAAGTAAAGGCTCGGGTAGAGAAAGGGCTCCAAGTTGTTACCCTTTCCAGTTTCTTTCCTCAAAATCGTTCAGTTTGGTAGCACACATTCATACTTATATATACGAAACACATACAACACAAAAACCAAAGCAACATCACAAACCATTTAACCGTCCGAGCCTTTGTTTATTCTTTTTTCACTGATCAAGCGCTTTTGATATCCTCTGTCCAATGAACCACTGAACTGAATATATAAAACTTCATCTGCAATTTACACGCACATTCAGGAATATTTATGAATCACTGACTGAGAGAATAATGCAAAAATACCGATACGCACTTACAAGATAGACTCTCTCTCATTGTGCCTCTTTTACTCTTTTGCTCTCGAGGGAGCATAAACACTGCAACAAACACTGCTGTTAACTGTTAACACTGGATTAAGCAATTAATCTGACATACCTATTTTTAATTCATGTACGTATCTGAAATTTCAAGTGATGTTTTTTAATTTCAATTAATGTTACTTAAATTACTAAATTACAAATGATGGATTTGAAATTACAATTGATTTCTTTTGGATTTCGGTTGCTGTAAATTTCCAATGATGAATTTTAAATTCCAATTGATGCATTTTAAAATGTATATCAAACTTAAATTTCTATTCCTATTTTTTGAATTTCAATTCATAATGTTGCAGATTTTGGTTTCAAGATTTCATAATAAAAAAATTAAAAGGGGGAGGGTATGAAATTAAAGGTTACACCCTTGCTCTTGACTTTTCGTAATTATCTAGTTAAAAGAACTGTGGAATGTTACCGATATTTGTCTAACAATTTCAATGTTGTGCTGTATTCAATGTTGAACTACAATTTGCGAAAGTGTTAAAACAGACAGAACCAAAAAATCGTAAACAATGTTAAGAACTATTTTGACAGCTTTAATTACCAAGTAAAGCGGAATTTCGAATTTAAACTCACTTAACATTGGACCAAGTTTTGTTTTACATTTCACTGAAGCATATTTGCAATCAATTGTTTAAATCAAACACAAAATAAACTCAATGTCTTAACAACTTTGTGGTAATAAAATAAATAAATTAATAGTTTCCCATTACATCCCATGAAGGGATAGGGGAGAGCTGCTCGCAATCAGTGAGCTGTGCGCTTTTTAGTTTGGGACACACATGCTTTATAATTTGGTTATGCTTAACCCATTAATGTCCAATGTACGATAAATTGAACAGTAACAGCCAAAGTCACGTTCTCGAAAGAAAACCTAAGCGAACGAACGCCAATCACTCACTTTCGTTCTTATCCCAGGCTTTAAATGTTATTGTGTGGTTGTGTGTTTGCAAAATTGGAAGCCACTAACTATTTTCGCTGTCATCCAGTCACTTGTCTTTTGGTTGTCGCATAGCTGGAAAAACAATTTATATAGAATTCAATGGAAGAAACACAATGGACAGAAAATAATGTCATTATAATAAATTTGTTATTACAATATATTTCCATTTCAGCACAAAAACGCCAACTTTGCGGCACCTGCAGATACTGGTTCCTCGTACTCTTCTCTCTCGCTCCGTAATTAAATGGCGAACGTCAACTTTATGTTATTGCTTTGAACAACAAACACGCAAACACACGTAAAACCATGATAACGACAAGTCGAAAGATAGTGACTCGCTTTTTGAAACGAAAGTGAGTGACTGACTTCGTTCGCTTGGATTTTGTAGGAGAGGGTATAAGTGGGGTCCAATTTTGTACTGAATTGTATATGTTTTCATTCGCTTGTTAGTGGCTCCCAAATCAGCTGTTTGTCGCATAGAAAGAAAGAGAACGTTAACGTTCGACATCGTGACTTTGGCTGTAAATATTTCTATCAAATTACGTCGGTATTTATTAGGGTAACCATTCAATTAATCAATATTCGGTTAATCGATTAATCGTGTTATAAAATTAACCGAACATTTTAATAATAAAATTTTTCGAGTAACGATTAACTCGAACAAATCAGCGCGATTAATCGATTAATAAAATATAAGAACTTGGTTATGGAAAGCAGTTCGTCTTGAAACACTCCTACAATGTGGCAAATCATATGACAAGGATTAGCGAACAAATTTCATAACTTTACACACATTTCGAACAGATTTGATAGTTTGTTGCGAGAAAGCGTCGCTCAGTGCTGTGGTTCATAGCTATAAATAAAAAAAAAATTGTCTCAAAATTGGTTCATCAAAATGGGTGTAATAGTCTGATGAAATTTCAAGATCCACAGTGCACTTTGTATGGGGGGTATCAAAATACATAGTCCGATTCTGCTCAAACAATATACAATAAGAACAATAGCCAGAAAATTGTTGTAAAATGTAATCAATCCAATAGGGTGTTATAGTGTGATACAGTTTCAAGGCGACCCTACCCTTTGTATGGGGGGTACCCGAATTCCTGGCACTTTTGGGTCCAAACTTTGAGATTTTTTTAAATTTTGCCTTGGTACCAAAAATTGTACCTACATATATTTTAAACTTTATAATGAAGTATGTTGTTTTCTTTTCTTTTTGTTTTGTTTTATTTTATTCGAATAATCGATTAATCGAATAATTTGAATGCGTTTTGTTCGGTTAATTGTCAGATTGAAATTTACGATTACCGATTAATCAAAAAACCCGATTAATTGGGTACCCTAGTATTTATAAAGGGATTTTAAAGGGGATTTGCAAATACAACTCTATCTAGCGTGAATTTAGGGACACCCTTTCTTATTTGGATTAGGCGTTAAATTACACTTCGTACATGCTGATAAAAAACGGCCCCGTCCGTTTATTGCAGCAACCATGTATATGTTTGCATTGTTTTTATGTAATGAAGATCTGCTACTTTTTTGATACTTTGTTGTCGCCACGCTTTTGTTTTCAGAAGTTTTCAACAAACAAAGACATATTTAGGTCATAAAAAAATACAGCAGACAGTTGTCCGAGGCCTTCGGCCACGGACTGTCCCTGCAGGCTGTGTCAGAGACACGGCCATTAAGTTTAACGTAGAATACGCCATCCGATAAGACAGAAAACATATATAACAATAAATTCATTTGCTTATATTATTTATCATTTATTGTTATATATGTTTTCTGTCTTATCGGATGGCGTATTCTACGTTAAACTTAATGGCCGTGTCTCTGACACAGCCTGCAGGGACAGTCCTTGGCCGAAGGCCTCGGACAACTGTCTGCTGTAATTTTTATATTTACCAACGGCATTTGATTCAAGTCCGTTTAAAAAAAAATATTATGTTCAATTTTTTTAAACTTAATTTAATTTATGTATTTTAATTAATATTTTTATTGAAATAAGTTCTGCGAATGTTGAGAGGGCCGCCCTAATATTAAAAAAGGTTTACCTTATCGAGTCTTCGCATTAGCATTCGAGCGTTGTGTGAAAGCTTTACGCTTTACAATTCAAAATTAATGTTACAACAGCTTTATTGAAGCTTTCGCAAAAAAGCTTTATTACGTTAGCTTACTGTTTGTTTCACTTTTTACTAGATACATGTTGCCAAGCAACATTAGCTTGCTGTTCGTTTCACTTTTTACTAGATACATGTTCCTAAGCAATGTTGAGCAACCAAAAACACTCAACCAAACACCACACATATGTTTGAGTGTATGTGTTTAAACAATTTTCATTTGAGAAATTAAAATACTAGAAATATATCAACCAATATGAAATGTATATCAAACGAAAGATAACATCTTCATTTACCTACAAAAAAAATTTTAAAAAAATTCATCTAGCCGTTTCCTCAAATTCAATGAAATAAAGATTACAACAATAAAAACCTGACATGACTCCTCATACCGTAAGGTAAGACGTATTCTACGTCAACATGTCTTACAACCTATTAATAATTGTGTCTCCAACTTGTAATATTGAATACTAAACACAATGTGTTTGAACACAAGTGTACTATATATTCGCGACAAGCTACAAACACGATATATTTGCATTTTAGCAACTAAAAAAAAACAGATTTTTCAGAGTGTGTGTAGAAAAGTTATTTACAGATATATATAAAAGTTATTCAGTTAATTTATAAGGGGTGGGCCAGGGAAAATTTCGAATTTAATTTAATTTCGCTTTAAAAAAATACTAATAAACATTTTGGTAATGCCCCCTCATTCGATCTACCACATTTTGTAGTACATTTTCGATTGTTTCTTGTGAACGACAGCGTCGATTTCGTGTTTTAATGCCTCAATGGGCGACGTGTAGAATTTTCCGAGCCCTACATGGGACAATATTGTTAGCTTCCGAGGTGAAATCGGAAAATTTATTGGTAAAATTTTTCGGTAAAAATTGTTATCTTTGGAACTCAGAGCTTTGGTAGAAAGTTTTAATTATTTCCCACTTTTCTTCAAGTGTAAAGCGACAATTTTGTAAATTTCTAACTTTTAACTACAAATCTGTCACTTCATAAATGTTAAACTGTACCTCGTTTCTGTAGTTCTCGAATCAAAAAAGATTTCACATTAACCATGAAACAAAAAATTCCATCGTTTCTCGATTTGTGAGTAAAAAGTGTTTCTGTATATCAATGCGAAAAGTGGCAATACTGATGACGTTTTTATTGGAATATTCCAAGAGAGCTGTCAAGTAATAAAAAAATATAAACAACACAAAATAAGCTAGTGCGAAAAATAACAAAAACAGAAGTTGTTTTAAGAGATTCCCACTGCTCCTTACAATTTGTGTTGCAATTTAACCCTCAAAGCTGTCTCTTGCAAATTGCAAATTAGTTGAGATACATATATTCAACTATATTTTCTTGTCGTTTTTTGATTTTTCTGTAATATTTAGGAAAAATTAAAATTTGATATAATTCTTATCTTCTCTATTTAAAGTATAAATTCTTAATTTCTTAAAAAGCCTTTTTATAGAAACAATATCAAAATCTCGCACCGTTTTAATTTGTGAGTATTTTCGACGTTTCAAATTTGATATTTTTCGAATCCCTACTTTTTAGAAACAGTTTTTCTCGCATTTTTCCAATAAGCATGAAAAAACCACTACGTCACAGAAAGTTCTCGCAAAACAAATGTTGTAGAAACACTCACATGTGAGAAGTGAGTTTTTGTACCGATTCTTAGTGTTTTTATTTCAATTCACATGTTTCATGTGAAAACTTTTTCGATTCGAGAACTACAGAAACGAGGTACTGGTCGTCTGCTTTCGAAATAACGTAGGGTTCAAATTCAAAATTTTTCATTACAACAATGGGCCGGTTACAAAAAAAATTTAAAAAAAAATAGAAATTAAATGGAAAATATTAGAAAGAAATAAATTTAAATTAATTTCCTTTAAGACAAAGAGATCATGTTTTCTCCGGTTAGTCAAAAAATTCTGTTTTGGAACTATCGCACGTTGAGGGATGGGAGCTAAATGAAAAAAGCACATGAGGTGTCATGGGACACCCGGATGGAATGAAGTAAAGGCGTCTAAGGCGCCCCTTGAAAAATATGATAATTTAAATGAATCTTTAAGAAAAGGTACTTTTGTAAAATAAAAAACTTTTTTTAAGAAATTTTTTGTTTGTATGTTTTCCACAATGTATTTTAAAAAAAAAATTATATTTCTAGGGCCTTTTTGTAAGAATACGTATAATATTTTCGTCCTTTTCTTCCTTTATTAAAAGATAATGTTTTTTTTTAAGAAAAGGTATTGCTTTTTTTTACAAAGAAGTACTTTTGTAATAAATAAAAATAACAAAACGAATTGGTACAACTTTCAAACACTAAATCACGAAATCCTAAAAGTATGCAGAATAATACTGGGTTGTATACTGTGTTATAGCATAATACGTTTACAAAAAAATTGTTTAAAATTTTTTCATTTAGCCCCCATTCCGCAACGTGCGATAAGTCCCAAAAAAAATAGTTCGAAAATAAACAGCTTTTGTTTTAACACTATTATGCTATAACCCACAATTATCAACTATATTGTTTATTTTTGCTTTGGTTTGTGTCTAGACTAACTAGATGTCTCACATATGTTGGGGAATTTCTTGTTTAATGGGAAGTTTTCTAGGTGGAGCCTATAACCAATATTTAGTATATACTGTATTTTTGAACCTAATAAAAAGTAAATTTAGAAAAGCCAAAGTGAAAGAAGTTTAAAAGAAGACCATTTTCTTTTCTTAAATAAGTAAATTCTCTAAAAAAAACAAACACCTATTGATATTCTTCAACAAAGTACATTTTCTTAAAAAAATACCTTATCTTAAAGAAGTACCCTGGCCTAAAAAACGTAAAATTTCTTACAAAAAGTACCTTTTCTTAAAAACAGTATTTTTTTTATAATAAACACCTTTTGTTTTTAATAATTGTTCAGTTCAAGATCAATAACTATTAAAAAGTACCTTTTCTATGAAAAAGTAAATTTTAATAGAAATATTAAAAAGAAATGTTTGAAAATGATCATAATAGTGGATGGTTGGGAATATAGCCATTTCAATGCCCACCAATGCATATCATCAGCATATCAACCGAACAATTATTATACATAACAACATAACAACTAAAAGATCGAATAATATAAACTCAAATGGATATATGTATGTAAGTACCTTTTCTTAAAAAAGTAAATTTTCTTACAACAAATTGCATTTTCTTAAAGAAACTACTTTGTCATTCAAGAATACCTTTCTTTATGAAACAAACTAAGTTTTCTTGAGATAAGTACCAACTCTTAAATATGTACCTATTCATCTAAAAAGGACCAATTCTAAAAATAATTTCCATTTCTTAAAAAAACATTTTCTTCAAAAAAATTTCTTCTCTTAAAAAAAACCGTTTGTTACAAAAATTCCTATTTTTTAAAGTACCTTTTCTTAAATATAAAGTAATACCTTTTCTTTTCTTTTCTTTCTGAAAATAAGTAAATTTTCTTTAAGAAATAATTTTTCCTAAAAAGAGTACCGCTTCTTTAAAAAGTACCTGTTTTTAAAAAAACTACTTGTTTGTAAAAAAAAAAATCATACTCTTATGTCTTTTTCGTACAGAAAGTACTTCTTCTTAAAAATATTACCTTTTCTTAAAAAAACATTAGCTTTTAATAAAAGAAGTACACCTCTCTTTAAAGAAGGAGCTTTTCGGGAATATATAATACATGTTCTAACAAAAAGGACTTAAAAATATACATTAAAATTCATCAGGGATGATTTATATTTATTCGGCCTTTTTATTTGTACTTTTTAATTTTATTGCTCAAGCTCGAGGCCATTCTATGTCTCTATTAATAGAGATATATTTTTTTTAAAAAGGAGTTTTGCAAATGTATAAAATTAAAAAGTACCAATGAATGGCCGAATAAATAAAAATCATCCCTGATGAATTTAAATAACGTGGAGCACGACGAAACTGCATGCAATTGTTATTGTGTGTACAAAAATTGTGTTGTCTTTTAGGCAACAACAAAAAACATGTCTATTGGGAACCGATGGTTTTCTGGAGATGGAAAGAAGTTTCAGCAAATGATTTCTTGAGTGTTTTACTTACTCAAATGAGATTTCGTTTGCATTTAGTTTGATGCATTTTTCAATAGCATCATTCCAAACATAGTGTAATAATATAAGTGGAAGCATAAGCCCAGCTGATCAGGCATTTTGTTATCGGGTTGTTTCTTTTTATCATTCTTTGTTTACGTAATACACTCGAAGTGTCAAACTTGTCGCATCATTTGTTTTGAATCTTCCTTGCCCTCTTTGCTTACGCTGGTCGTTTCACCGCCTGTAGTTTTTTTGATGGCTAAAAATATATAGAAGAAGTAACTAAAATTACATAAATACATATGTATGGACTTACTGATGGATACTTACCAATTTGGATCTTAAATGCGTTCCAACTTTCTGCCTATTACTTTTTTTTAATACATGTAATTCTATGCATGTAATTATTTACTTTGGCGTTTTTCCTTTGCCTCTCTTCGTATATAAAATGATTTTGACATATCGAGTGTATTGTCATAACAATAGTACAACAAAATTCTGTCAAAATCGTTTATTATTACAACAACACGCCACGCGTCGACTTATATTATTAGACTATGATTCCAAACAACCGCTGATGAAGATCTGTGGCTAGATCTGAAAATAGCTATACGGTTGGCCAGGAATCGTAGGAATACATTTGCAAAACTCCTTTTTAAAAAAACTATATCTCTATTAATACAGATATAGAATGGCCTCGAGCTTGAACAATAGAATTAAAAAGTAAAAAATACATTCTATAAACAAACAAATTTTTTTTAAAAAAGATTTATCATTTTACAAAAAGTATCTTTTCTTAAAGATCCATTTAAATTATCGTATTTTTCAACAGGTGCCTTAGGCGTATTGGAACTAACTAGTACATTATATATAGCGGAAGGAACTTCGTTCCAACCGGGTGTCCCCAACACGTCGTGTGTTTTTTTTTAGTTTTCTGACTTGAAATTTGATTTTTCTGCTCAAATTGCAGTTACATACAGAGCTTTGCTAAAACGAATAATAAACAAAAATTACCTACACCCTAATGGGTTAAGTCAATGATATAATCGTTTGACTTTAAAAGATTAATGTCGCTCAATCAAATTTTCTCATTTAAACTATCCACATCTTTCTTTACTTCGTGTTACAAATGACATGTGCAATCAAAACCTCAGTAAATCCCTACAGTCCATTGCTAACAATGTATGGCACTTAAGTTGCCTCAACAAAAAAATGCAAAACGACCGTTTTTTTTTTTAGTCATGCCAATCAATAAGTTAGTACTCGTATTATGTAAATACAAAGTGTCAAGCATAAATAATTTAACTACACATGTGGCTAAAAAATTATTTTACTAAGCCGTGTGGATGGATGGATACACGGCGTTACATTACACCACGTGCTAGCATTTGTTTATAATCATAAATTTTATTTACAAATTATTTTCCACCTTATTCATTTTGTCTCTGCGTTTTGGTATATTAACTGCAACCGACATTATTTTATTGATACAATATCAACCAAAAAATAACAGCCAACCAGTGGATGGCAAAAGTCTAGCAAACATTTGTTTTGAATTTTGGCAGACGCCAACGAATTTCGAATTCAAGGCTTTTAAATTCAGTCTTTGACGTCTGGAACGAAAAGTGTTGCCTGATGACGAGACGAGAAGCGGCGCGACACGGCGGCCCATACGGTGAATAATGCGTGTAAACGGTGGTGATGATATTTCTTTTCAAAATTGACACAAATGATGACCTTTATATGCAACATTGCTCGTTGTTATTTGGGCTTTCAAGCTGAGAGAGTTGAGCAAAAAATTTATAAAAATATAAAAAAAGGGTATAAAAAATACTGTAAACTTGCTAAAAATATAAAAGACAAACACTCCATTTCAAATGCATAGGGCCAAATAATCGTCAGCATTTATCAAATAACGCAAAAGTACAGACATAACTCGTAAGCGTGTTAAGAAAGGGGGTATCCATGCAACAGCTGAACAACTACGACGTGGGAAATTATTAGAAACGAGAGAGCGAGAGAGCGATAACATTGTGGAACACAAAAAAAAATACAAGGCTCTGACAACGGATTCTGGTAGAGGGGTTAAAAAAAGGTTTCCATGTATCGGCGTTTTGAAAGTTTACATACTGCGGTAATTAAAGGGGGGGGGGGGGGGTGGTTAAAGTTTCCCCCTCTTGTACATGAATCTACATTGGAAATCATTTGATCCTTTCATTTTAGCTATAGGATGTGTTCAGCAATTTTGTGTAAAATTTTACGAGAAATATTTTTGTTGAACATTTAACCCTCTAGCTCCTCAATATATGGGTCTTTTATGCCCCCTTTGGGCGTAACGTGTTAAAATGTACAACAAAAAATATATCTCGTAATATTCTACTGTAAGTCCCTGAATACACGAAAGCTCGAAACTCAACCTAAATGCCAGAAATAAGTCAAAACTGTAAATGTTTTCTTTGGGTTACTTTCTTACTTATTCCGAATTGGCGCTAAAATGTCTAACCATGTATATGTTTGGACCACACTTCAAACATTCATATGTTTGCAAGTCCCAAAATCAATTTTATTCAAATTCAAACAGTAGCATGTTTACTGGCAAACATGTATGCCTTTACGTGGAAACATATGCGTATTTCCTCCCAAACATAATAATATTTAGAGACGAATTATTTTTTGATTTCAATATATCTGTATTATTTATTGGAATTAATTTTATCAAAATGCACATTTATAAATAATTAATATAAAAAATTAAAAGATTTTAAACGGACCTTTTCACATTTACTGGCATTGAATGCATATCTGTTTTTTTTATGAAATGAGTATCTGTTGCTCTTTTGCTTCTCCTTTCCTTGTTGTCGCTCATATTTTAGTTTTCAGAAGGTTTCAGCTATGCGTTGGTTATCACTATGCGTTGAAACATAAACAATATCTGTATATATATAAAATTCACGTGTCACAATGTTGGCTACCTTTCTCCTCCGAAACGGCTGGACCGATATGTATGAAATTTTGTGTGCATATCGGGTAGGTCTGAGAATCGGCCAACATCTATTTTTCATACCCCTTAATGATAAGGGTTACCCGGGCCGTCCCACGCCCCCTTTTCAAAAATCGATCTGAGGGGTTTTCTAATATACCGACTGTTATGAAAATTTCATAATGTGGTACTGATGATCTACTGATAGTCCTTGGTTATACTTGGTAGTGATTGGATAAAGCACCGTGGCACCGCCCATGCCATTTGAAATTTAAAATGGCTATATCTCATGAACTATCAGAGGTATGAAGATGGGATTTGTTATATAAGTTGTTGATACATTATGAATTACAGCCAGGCTGTACGTAGACGGTGCCACGCCCCCTTTTCAAAAATCGCACTGACGGCTTTTCTAATGTCCCGATTGTTATGAAAATTTCACAATGTGGTACTGATGATCTACTGATAGTCCTTGGTTATAGTTGGTAGTGATTGGATAAAGCAGCGTGAAACCGCCCATGCCATTTGAAATTTAAAATGGCTATATCTCATGAGCTATCAGAGGTATGAAGATGGGATTTGGTATATAAGTTGTTGATACATTATGAATTACAGCCAGAGTGGTAGTGGGATGTACCACAGTATGTTACAGTTGGCTTACATATACGAACAGGCTATTTGGAATCAAGTTTGCAAAAAGGGACGAGGCGCTGAACACACACGTCAATATTTGACTATTACATATACTATATCAAACAATTGTCCGTAAACCAGGCACGTGACAACATATTTCAATGTATCTCAAAAAATATATATCCGATTCGATTTAAATCATTTTTTTTAAAGTTCAATGCTTCTAACTTTAAAAAAAATATTTGAATCATATCGGCAATATATCTTTTGAGATACATTCAAATATGTTCACAACTGCCAGGTGTACGGACAATTGTTTGATACAGGGTAGGAATGTGAGGTTCGGTACATATACTACTGATATGATGCAAATTACTGTTTGGAGAAAAGCAATAAAAATACGGCTATTAAAAAGGTCAGACTATGACGCTAAGAAAGTGACCACAGGTACGAATGAATATGAATATCGTTGAGGTCAGTTTCGAGAGCATCGTAAATAAATATCGTAATCCCAATAATGCATTTTTTAAAAAAAATTCAGAATAATCTTATAGAGGCTACTATATTCACTGGAAATTATAAACGAACTGATGTACTGATTCCACGCATTCCCATGATACCTACATACATGCCCATCGATTTCAAAAGATTACAGTTTCCGGTTCTGTTGCCATTTGCGATGACCATTAATAAAGCGCAAGGGCAGTCGCTTAAATTTGACAAATGCGTTTTTTTCCAACGGACAATATATGTTGCGTGTTCACGTGTATGTAAACCTTCCGACTAATATACATTTGCACCAGATGGCAAAACTAGACATATTGTATATCCTAGAGCACTTGAATAAATAGAGAAAAATAACAAAATTGTGATTCATTAAAATTACAATTCAGGGATAGCGAAGCGCAACGGGTACATCTATTATAGTATAATAAGAAGCTTTTTGAAAAATCGGCACACGATCGAAATCTAAACAAATACTTCTAACAAATATTTATTTTACATTCTACAGGTTTATTTGCCTATTGTCAACTAAACGTGGCATTATCCCGTGTCGGAACGCCAGCAGATATATTCATTTACTGCAAACATAATGGAACAAAATAATGTTGTTCACCCTTGAGTATTACAAAAACTTTGAAGGCAAAACGAAGTTTGCCGGGTCCAGCTATACTTATATATGTATAGATATATAGATAGATAGATAGATATATAGATAGATGTTGATTACAGGCGCTCCTCCTAGAAACTTCCCATTAAACAAGAATTTTCCCTCCATATGTTAGTCTAGACACAAACCAATGCAAAAGTACCCAATATAGTTGATAATACTGGGATGTAATAAATGTGATAAAAAAAGTTGTTTAATTTTTTTCAAATTTAAGCGACTGCCCTTGCGCAACAACAGAATCGAAAACTGGAATCTTTTGAAATCGATGGACATTTCTGTAGGCATCATGAGAATGCGTGGAATCAGTACATCAGTTCGGTTATAATTTCAAGTGATTATAGTAGCCTCTATAAGATTATTCTGAATTTTTTTAAAAAATGCATTATTGGGATTACGATATTTAGGATGCTCTAGCTGACCCGGCAGACTTCGCCCTGCCGACAAAAAGTATTCAATTATGTCATGGCCACAAATGAATTCACACATTTTATATAGGAAAACACATCATCACAAAAGTGTGCGTAAACCGGAAATGCGTAGATATGCGTAAATGCGTAAATGAAAAAAATTAAACAACTTTTTTTTATCAACTTTATTACATCCCAGTATTATCAACTATATTGGGTACTTTTGCTTTGGTTTGTGTCTAGACTAACATATAGAGGGAAAATTCTTGTTTAATGGGAAGTTTCTAGGAGGAGCGCCGGGTCAGCTAGAGCATCCTAAATAACCTCAATGTTTATACCTGTGGTCACTTTCTTAGCGTCATAGTCTGACCTTTTTAATAGCCGTATTTTTATTGCGTTTCCCCAAAAAGTAATTTGCATCATATCAGTGGTATATGTACCGAACCTGACATTCCTTCACTGTATCAAACAATTGTCCGTACACCTGGCAGTTGTGAACATATTTCAATGTATCTCAAAAGATATATGGCCGATATGATTCAAATTTTTTTTTAAAGTTAGAAGCGTTGAACTTTAAAAAAAATGATTTAAATAGTCAAATATTGACGTATGTGTTCAGCGCCTCGTCCCTTTTTGCCAACTTGCTTCCAAATAGTATGTTCGTATATGTAGGCCAACTGTAACATACTGTGAAATTTACAGGACGATCAAACTATTATTATGACTGCTATAGCGGTTTATTTTAAAAGGGGCCTGGTACATCCCACTACCACTCTGGCTGTAATTCATAGTGTATCAACAACATATATACCAAATCTCATCTTCATACCTCTGATAGTTCATGAGATATAGCCATTTTAAATTTCAAATGGTGTGGGCGGTGCCACGCTGCTTTATCCAATCACTACCAACTATAACCAAGGACTATCAGTAGATCATCAGTACCACATTGTGAAATTTTCATAACAATCGGTGTATTAGAAAAGCCGTCAGAGCGATTTTTGAAAAGGAGGCGAGGCATGGCCTGGTTTACTCTTATCGTAAAGGGGTCTGAAAAATAGATGTTGGCCGATTCTCAGACCTACCCGAAATGCACACAAAATTTCATACATATCGGTCCAGCCGTTTCGGAGGAGTAAGGTAACTAACATTGTGACACGAGAATTTTATATATATACAGATGTTGTGGTAACCGAATTGGAAATGAATTCGGTTGTACCTAAAGAATTATTGAGAAATTTGGTTACAGTAACGCCAAATTCGGTTGTTGCAACCTACTCAATGCTAAATTCGGATATTGCGACCGAATTGATGGCAAATTCGGTTATTGCAACATTCGGTTACTCTAACCGAATTTGATAACAATTTCGGTTGCTGCATCTGAATTAATTCTAAATTCCAACCGAACGTTTAGAAAATTGGTTGATAGAAAGAATCTAATTAAAGATTCAGTTGTCGCAACAGAATCAATTATGCAGCGAGGTGGCTTCAACCGAATTTCAGTTGTTGGGACTAAATTCGGTCGTGACAACCTCAACTCGGTTGTAGCAACCGTATATTCGGCTGTTACCACCTCTTCTCAAACAATAAGTTTTCTGGCCGCATTTCCAAAACTATATGAGATACAGTTCAAGAAAGTTGAAACGAGAAATCAAATTTACAATATTCGAATTTCAAAATAATCGAATATCTGTAATTCGAAAAAAATTCAAATTTTTTTTTGTGCGCATTATGCACATTTGCGTCAAAATATATTAAAAAGACATTGACAGAAAAACCCCAAAATGTTTGTTTTCTTTAAAACCGAAAACTGAGAAGAGTAGTCAATTCTATTTTCCAAAATATACCCAATTATACTATTTTTAATCTTAATATCACCAAATACTTCTTGACTCCTTGCATACAATCGGTTTTTACAGAAATTAGAAATGCTTACTAGATCTAAAGATATTGAATTTTCGCCGATGGAACTCGATTCCGAACCTCTGTGCGTCATCGAAGAAAATGTAAGGTGGTCAGAGCAGGGATCGAACCCACGTTCTCATGTACAAGAATCGCGCTCTAAACATTGCCCAACGACCACCTCACGTCTTCTTTAAGAATTGAAAATTTTATTTGAGAAACTGCAAATTGATATTGCCCATTGAATAATTAGATTGACATAAAACTAATTTGTATGAACAAACGAAAATTGATATTGACAAAATGTGAATTTGGTTTCAGATAAGCATAATAATAACATAGAGTAAATATTTACCTAGCGAAAACATTTTGCTCAGCAAATTTATGGCATTAATCTTGGTGTGATATGAACGTTGGATGTTGAAAACAATTGCTTTGATAATACCAGATAGAGGGATTAATTCAAAACAACCAACAAGAAAACAACAACGGTATTTCGTCTTTGGTGTATTAAAATTGTTATGTTAAATACAACACAGATGTACACGAACAATAACAGTCAACAAAAAGGTGTAAAAAAACATTTAAATTTCACAGTTTCTCACCAAAACAACATAAAAATATCAACTCAGGAGTTCTTTTAACTCCACCTCGAGTAAGTCAATTTTCATCAAACATCTGTCTATCACACCGACCTCACCACCAAGGATGTCAAATTAAACATCCGACGAGAGACATTATCTCTCTAGGTATATTTACTCTATGCTCAATAATAGGAAATCCAAATGAATATTAAATTTAAAATTTAAATTGAAAGTGTCATTACAAATCTAGTCCATTGTCTGAATACTTTTTGTACTACATCCCACTCTTTGAAAATTTTGGATATATCTACATACATATATTTTAATTCAGTAACGAAATTCAAGAACTTAAATTCCGTTTTATCAACGCTATTCATTTGCAACGCAGTGTTCGAAATGTTTCGGTCACCAGGCCCCAACAAGTTCTACACAAAACTGATTATGTTATGCTATTTGTTACAGTTGACAGTAAAGTAAGTAAGTACACTGAAAAAACATTGCTACCAAAAAGAAAAGATTGTACTTTCGACGATCCAATGATACTTCAATGACTTTGTACGTAGTGGTATTCCGAGATTTCGTCGATGTAACAAAGCTTTTTCTTGCAGTGTAGTACTACGTGTATTGCAAGGCATTAACAAAATTTCAGCATTATGAGATCTTTGACCAGAATGTTGGTTTAAATAACGTTGTATTTATTGTCGTGCAACTAATGATGTTGACACATGGTGTCAACATACTTACTTTAACGTTTACACCGTTCTAGTGTCTCTGGACTAATAAGTAGATCTTCGGTAAAGTTATTGTTATGTTGTTGAGTTGCTTTTTCTTACAGTTATACCGTGAAAAATGCAACAAATTGCTGAAACCCAAACAAAACAAAACAAAACAATAATTTTAATCGCATCAACCAACCGTTTCCTTAAATATTTTTCTTTGAAGGGACAGGGGAGAGAGCTTCTCACAATCATAAAGCACCAGATCTTCAATTCACGAATCTACAGTTTTACACGGGCTCCGAACGGGGGTTTTGAAATGCATTTCTTTTAAAAAAGCTAATAACTCGATAACGTCGCCATCGCTAAGGTGACCGTCGTCGAATGAAAAGTAAGACGGTCAGAGCAAGGATCGTCCAAGTTCCAATGAACAAGAGTACACTAACAATTGCACCACTGAGTGCCTGCGGCAGCTTTTTTAGTAGTCAAAAAACGTTGACTTCACAATTTATTGTAATTATGACGACATGAAAATTTAAAAAAAAAATTTTATGGGTATCGTTTCATAGGTCTTTTGGATGCCCCGATTTCATTTTTGGCAAACATTTTTCGATCAGTATTTCGATAACTAACCTAACGGAAGCAAGAAAGACCATGTACAATTTTACCTTTTCACATAAAATGTCGTTTCTTAACAAGGTTAAACGTTTTAAACTTTTCTACCAACTTTATTGGGAATTATAAAATAAATTAAAAGTTTGTTTCGAAACCATACAAGATTTACTTGCGACCTCAAAAACAAACTTCGTTGAAAAAAAATCTATATCATTACGTTCGACATTTTCATCATCGTCGTCTTCGGAACTTTCGAAATTTTAGTTTGAAAGTTTGAAATTTTAGTTTGACATTTTATGGTATTGTCAGACCTAAATTCCAACAGAGTAATGTATTTAACTTTACACTGAAAAAAATCAATTTTTACATAAGTATATTATATTTAAATTTGAAACCAAAAACTGCGTCAAAGTTTAAAAAAAACATGTTTCTTCAGCAAGTGGTAGTAAAGGGTAACGAAATAAAATCAGTGACTTCGGTTAGGGTCTAAAGCAGGGGTAGTCAACCTTTTTTTACTTACCGCCCACTTTTTCACCTCGAGTGATAGAAAAATATTCTTACCGCCCACCTAATCCACAGTGTTGTTTATTGATAAACTGCTTTTATTTATTAGGTTTTTACATTTTATTAAGTAATTTTAATTAAGTATAGTGAAATATTGAGTATTTAATGGGATCCCTGAGGCTGATGCTGCGAAATTAAATATTTAATATCTGGTTCTATTTTCGTCAAAAACAAGCGAAGGTCTCCTCTTTCAGAAATATTAAGGCGGTTCTTTCTTTATTCATGATGTGGTTAACAGCACTAAATCCTGATTCGACTAAATATGAGGTAGGAAAAGGTATTAATAATTTGAATACCTCTTTCCACATATTTGGATATAAAAGAGGTATTTTTTTATGTTGCCACAACTTTTCATATCCGCCATTTTCGAAACTCTGTTTACAATCTTCATCATATTTTATTTATAATAGTTCTTCTTGATACTTTGTATCAGCTTCCTTAGCATTAGCTGTAAATGGATTTTTCATCCATTGGTACACCTTTAAGTTCAAAATGTCTTCAAATCGTTTTTTCATGTCAGACTTAAGTTCACTAAGGTGGCTGCAAAACTTATCAATATCCTTTGGAGTTACTTCATCTTTTATAGATGATAATTCAGGAAACTGACAAAGCTCTCCATTTAACAGATTATGACGGAAAAGTTCCAGTTTGTCAATAAATAATGACACAATACTTTGGCAGCTTATTAGAGTTTTATTTGTGCCTTGGAGTTGTAAATTAACGTCATTAAATCTTTTGAAAATATCTGCCAAATAAAAGGCATCCTTTTTAACAACTGCTAATTGTTGGCAGAGAGTGGTTTCAGAGCTCCTTTCAAAAAATTGTATAATAGTGCTATATAATGCAACAAAACGATTTAAACACGCACCTTTTGACAGCCATCGTACTTCTGTGTGCAAAAGAAGTCTTATATATTCTTCATTATTATCTTGACATAGCAGCCGAAACATTCTATCATTTTTGGCATTAGATTTAATTTTATTTATAGCTCGAACTACTATATTTAATGACGAATGGAGACTTTCACCTAAATTTTTTGCAACAAGATGTTGTCTGTGCACTACACAATGGATACATAAAACATTTGGTACTTCAGCCTTCAAAAAAGCAACAAATCCACGATAGCGACCTACCATTGCTGGTGCTCCATCGGTAGCGCAAGGAACAATATTATGCAAAGGAATATTATTTTTGGTAAGATATGATTTCACAGTAGTAAATATGGATAATCCAGTTGTATCTGTAGTAAGGTTTATTGCGAATAGCATTTCTTCTTGTAACGTGTTGTTTTCATCAAAATAACGTACATAGGACATCAATAGAGCGTTATTGTCTGCAATGGTAGACTCATCCAATTGCATGGAAAATTGACATTGTTGGAGAATACTAATCAGTTTATTTCCCACGTTTACTGCCATATCTTCAATTCTTCGCTTCACTGTTGTATCGCTTAATGGCATTGTTTTTAAAGCTTGAGGTAAATTTTGATGCATGACAGTGGTGATGAATTCTTTTATCGACGGTATTATTAATGTTTCTCCAATATTATAACTTTTACCACTTTTTGCAATTAATTGCGATATGCGATAAGAGGCTAGTAAACCATCTTCATTCGCTGCACTTTGTTTTTTAAATGATGCAACGATTGTTGGCCGATCTAGCAATTTTTTATGCAATTCTTGAAAATATTCCATCGGCTTGTTCTTATCATTTGGATGTTTTGTAGACAGGTGTTCTCGCAATCTACTTGGCTTCATTGCCTCATTTGATAGTGTTTTATTACATATTAAACACATTGGGGTTTGTTTATTTACGATGCTTTCAATGAAACCTAACTTCAAATATTCCGGTGAATAACCACGAGTGTATTTCTTTTTTTGGGACATTTTGTAATGTTTTTTAAAATGCTTCTGTAAATGAAATGACCGACTGTGACACATTCGCAACACTAAATGGACCATTCAAAAAAAAGGGGAAATCCCAACAAAACGTTGCAGGAGGAGTGACAACAGTTGTCAATTTCGTTTGCAACAGTGTTGTGCTAAAAAGTATTGCCACAGTGGCAATGGAAAAAGTAAAGAAAACAAATTTATGCTTTTGGTGATCTGGCAACTATGATATTGGATGTGTCAATAAAAAGTCTAGATGGAGGTAGAGTTTGTATGTGATTTACCATTAAAGGCGTCCCTCTGCCATTTTGTTGTGGTACAAATACAACAAACAACTTCAAATAACCTATCTACGCAATACATCGTCTGTGTGTGTAAATAGTAAAAAAATGAATTTGCGTTGTAAGCTTCTACATTTACAGCACGTTGTCTTTTAAATAAAACTAAAAGCAATTAGATAGTTAAAATATATAATATACTTTGGAAAATCCTACCGCCCACCAAAAAGTCCGTATCGCCCACTAGTGGGCGGTAGGGACCAGGTTGACTATCGCTGGTCTAAAGTGTTCAGAAGTGAAAATCGCGCGCCGGTCCTAATTTTTTTTCGTCCACAAAAGATTAAAAAATTTAATATATTTAGTCAATTACTTGCATTGCAATTGAACTAGAAACCTTACCTAAATTAAATTAACTTAATGTTCATTTTTGTAGCTCTTACAACACAAAATAAGTAAAAGAAGTTTAAATCATCCAGAAACATAACCTTCATATAACACACATCTACTAAAAATAGCCCAAAATTAGCCTGCATGCATGTATTGAAACAATACTCAACTTTGGGCCCTTTGCCTGATTAGCAACGTGCAGGGAACCTTCAAAACAGTTAATTTTCGACCTCAGTGGTTAATTGGCCACTGTTGAAGTCACTTATTTTATGTGGATTACTGCTTCGATTTTTGGAATTTTGTCCGGTCATGTTTTAAATCTGTCCCAGTGTGCGGTGGTTGATTTTTTGTATTTCTCCAAAACATTTCGCCAAACAAATTGTCGTGTAGCATTCTGAATTGACTTTTCTACGTAGCTCTAATTGCACGGTGGGAAAAGTCAATGCTTTTCAAAGAAACAGGCGATCATTTGCTTCAAAGTGATACGTGCGCGAACAACTTTCGTTGAATTTGGCACTCAAAGAACCAATTGTTTGAAGAGAGGTTGCAGCAACCGTAACCGCCTGTTGCCACCAAATTGCGATTGCTACAACCGAATTGAGGTTGTCCCGACTGTATTTAGTCCCCACGACTGAAATTCGGTTGACACATCCTCGTTTCATAATTGATTCGGTTGTGATAACTGAGTGTTCAATTATATTCCTTATGTCAACTAAATTTTGTACAATTTCGGTAATAACAACTAAATTAGAAATTTATTCAGACACAAAAACCGGAATTGGTACCAATTTCGGTTGCAACAACCGAATTTGGTATCAAAATTTGGTTGCAAGTAGAGATGGGTGCGTGCCTAGACACGACACAAGCACGAAGGTGATATCAACAAACACGCGCAGGCACGCACGACTAAATTTTGGCAAAATTTGTACAAACATTGCTTTCATGAATTGAAGACCTGCTGCTGGTTTGTTTCTTTGTTGCCTGCAACGTTTTTGTTTTCAGTAGTTTTCGACAAACAAAGACACATTTGGGTCACAAAAACTTATGTTATAACCTATTAATCATTGTGTCTCCAACATGTAATATTGAATAGTAAACACAATGTGTTTGGACACAAGTGAACTATATTTTCGACAAGCTACAAACACGACATATGTGCATCCAAAAAACAAAATACCGATTTTTCAGAGTGCGGAAACTTAACATTGAACACGGAGTTAAGAAGGGGCATGGTGCCTTCTACGTTTGCCGGAAAACAGGTGGTCTTAACACGAGGATGAATGTACACGGCGGTGGTTAAAACCGTATGGTGGCCGGCTTTGGAGAAAGATAGAAAACTGTCTACAGTACAGAGAACAGCAATCTTTGGCGTGTCAAGGGTATTTTGGACGTGTCCCATCAATAATTTTTTTTTTGCTCAAGCTTTATTTGAAAGCTTATAGGGTAAAGTATTTTTGAGAATTTTTTCAGATTTTTCGGAAGTGGTTTCTAGGTCGCACAAGTCGAATTTCCCCCAAAAATCGGGTATTCCGGGCGTTTTTTGGATTTTTTTTAAAACTCGGTCAATAACAACGATTTTCTTATTTTGTAAGTTAAAATTTTTGAAGCTAAACGTCCAAACTTTTATTGTATATGCACAAACCACCAGGTTTGGCAATGATTTTTCTCAATAAGGTACCACGTATTAAATTTTTTCGTAAATTTTGTAAATAACGCTATAAATCTTTTAAAATTCCTATGAAACTTCGAAAAACTAAGACGTATAAATTCCAAGCAATTTTGTAAAAATAAATTTTGAATTTGCGGTTACTGTTCCAGAGTTATACAATTTTAAAGCCTTATACCCATTGTACTATGAAACTAATAATATTATAATCTGTTTGCTATTTTTGCATCGGATTTGCTTTAAATTTCTATGAAAATTTAAAATACTAATGATGCACTTTAAAAGATGGGTAAATTCCAAGTAATTTGGTAGAAAAAATTATGAATTTGCAGTTACTGTTCCAGAGTTATACCATTATAAAACTCTTTACCCACTTTATGAACCTAATAATATTATAAACTATGTTGCTGGGGCCGTTTTTTTCTGCGTGTAACACTTGGTCGTTACTTAGCGCATGTAGATTTTTTAATGAATACAGTGTTTAAAGCAAATCCGATGAAAAATTGGCAAATAGTTTGTAGTATTATTAGTTTCATACAATGGGTAAAGAGTTTTATAATGGTATAACTCTGGAACAGTAACTGCCAATCCAAAATTCTAAAAAATTGCTTGGTATTTATCCGTCTTGTAGTGTTTTAAATTTTCATAGAAATTTAAAGCAAATCCGATGCAAAAATGGCAAACAGTTTATAATATTTTTAGGTTCATACAATGGGTAAAAGGCTTAAAAATGGTATAACTCTGGAACAGTAACAACAAATTAAAAATTTTTTTCTACAAAATTGATTGGAATTTATCCGTCTTTTAGAATGCATGATTAGTTTTTTAAATTTGCGTATAAATTTTAAAAGTTATAAAGCGTTACGAACAAAATTTATCCAAAATTTACGAAAAAATGTAATACGTTGAACCTTATTGAGCAAAATCATTGCCAAAACTGGTGGTTTATGCATGCACGATAAAAGTGTGGACGTTTTTCTTTAAAAGTGCTTACTTACAAAATAAGAAAATCGTGTTCGTTGACCGAGGTTTCAGTAAAATTCATAAAACTTCCGGAATACCCGATTTTTGGGGGAAATTCGACTTGTGCGACCTCTAAACCTATTCCGAAAAATCTGAAAAGAAACTCAAAAATACGTTACCCTATAAACATGAAAATCGAAAAAGAAAAATTTTTTTGGCACACCCTAGTGCCCCTCTGCTGCTCTTAAGACAATGCTGAATTTGCTTCCTATTGAACAATTTACTTAGATTTTAGATGTCAAAAGTGCTCTGCGGCTGAGACAGTTGAAATGTGGGACCAACAAATATATGGGCAGTGTAGGATTCTGCGCATTTTGCTGTGAGAAAAGAACTTCAGGACAAACACACCGCGTGGAGCAGAATGGAGGAACCACTCACCGTTGCAGAATGCTGACATAGACATTATTACGGATGGTTCTATGACGGATAGTGGAGTGGTAGCTGGGGTTTTTTTCATGTTCATTTGGTAGAACACTATCAATCGGTCTCCCTGCTTTTGGTTCAAGCCGATGTATTAGCAATATCGGAGGCGTGTCGACAATTGTGAAATTATGCTTTAGTAGAGAAGAGTGTGAAAATCTTCTCGGACATCCAAGCGGCGATAAGAGCTCACTACAAATAAATCGAGGCGTTTCAAAAGGAGTCGCTTTTCCAGCAACTCAAAAGATGCATAATATGCATATTAATCGCTTCCATAGAAGCATTTCTATAAAACAATCATAGAATCATAGAGCAAAGAATGTGGTTCTCACTAATTAATTATAACAAAAAACATACTTATATATATTTCAGCATCAATGAAACAGTGTATCAAACTATAAACATTTTCACTTATTCATTTCTATCAATGAAAAAGAGTATCAAAATGTATGGATTTATACTTCCTCATTCGGCAGAGTGAAAATATGGTGCGTAGATACTACAACAAAAGTGATTCTTTTCTGCGCCAACCCATATTAATCTCACTAGTGATAACGCACTATTTCACTGCGTCTACCTATGATAACTTGGTGATTTTGTGATTCCTTGGATGCATTCTAGTTGCTGGGGGCTCAATCCTTAGAGAAGAATAGATGGATACTGGTTCTTGAATGCAGGAGTCTGCTAGACAAAATCGGCGCCACGATAAGACTTTCCCTAGTGTGCGTTCCGGTTCATACGAAAATAGTTGGAAACGAAGCCGCTGATGAACTAGCCTGGAAAGGTTTTAGTGGAAATACGGATGGGCGAGGCTTGATTGAAAGCCCTCTAAGAGTAGTGGGTAACGTGATTGAAAGCCCCTTCTAAACAGGAGGCTGACAGGAACTGGAGAGACAGAACTCACTACCTGTCACATATCACGGGATATTGACCCCAGATATGGCGGTAAGAAACCCACGTTCCTGATGACTCTGACAAGAATATAATACCCAGAATGAGGGCTGTCATAACCGGTCGACAGGACGACTGGTACACGTGCTGCTAATAGTTCAATACAATGCAGGCGTTGTAGTCGTCGTTGCAAAGTCGAACTTGTGGCGGAAACACCTGAACACTATCTCCTACAGTACCCAGCCTTGGCAATCATAAGGAGGACAACTTTGGGAAGGCCCTTTTTTGACTTTACTTCTAAAATACATTAACAAAACTAATTGGATATAATTGGTAACCTGCATTTATTATTGGCCTATTGGCCGTCGGTGGTGCAATGGTTAGTGTGCGCGGCTCTTGTGCATGAGATCCTGGGTTCGAACCCGGCTCTGACCACCTTCAAATTTTCTTTCGGCGGCGGTCACCTCGCATAGTGACGGCGACATTATCGAGTATCTAGCCATGAAAAAGCTTCTCAAATTACCGTTCGGAATCGGTGTAAAACTGTAGGTCCAAATCAGTGAGTGAAAACTGGAAAGCGCACAGCTCAGTGATTGTGAGAAGTTCTCCCCAGTCCCTTCATGGGATGTAATGGGAAACCATTTATTTTATTTATTTATTGTTTACTCTGTTTTTTTCGGATAAAGTGGCTGTTGAAAACAGCATGTCTGCTACTTGGGTGAGCTTCCTTGGGAAGAACTCACACTCACTCTAACCTTAACTAACTGTTAACTTTAACAACTGCCGCATCTTCTTCCAAGATAACACATGTCTCTGCCCCTTATAGCAACGTCTGGCATAACTGGAATTTTTGCTCATATTTACTTGATTAGGCCAAAGAAACCACTCTATATTCGCACGCAGGAATAATGTTTGAGTTGTTAATAAAAATGTTGTATTTTCTTGTCTGATTCGGTTAAGGTCACAACGGGGCTTAACACGTTTTATTTATTATAATGAGATGACGTTTTCTACGCTGATACCATATTTATCTCAAGTACTTGGTGTTGCCATACGCTGAAAAATTTGAATTATTTTGTTGCTTGGATTCAAATATAACTTGTTTATAGCTTGACGCAAATATAATATATTTGTGTCCAAATACATTGTGTTTGTTAATCAATGTCACATATTGTATACACAATGATTAACATGTTATTATATACATTTTTGTGACCCAAATATGCGTTTGACCGACAACATAGAAAAAAAAAAACAGCGGATCCTCAATTCATGAAATCAATGCTTGCACTTAAGAACACGCCGAAAATGCAGTCTTTTTTGTTGTTTGGATGCAAATATAACGTGTTTGTAGCTTGTCGCATATATAGTATACTTTACTTGTGTTCAAATGCAATTGCATTTACTATTCAATATTACATGTTGGAGACCCAATGATTAATAGGTTATAATATATGGTTTTGTGACCCAAATGTGGCTTTGTTTGTTGAAAACTGCATAGGACTGAAGGACTTCCAAGTTGTTCATTTTCATGATAGTAACATGTTCGACTAGAAAAAGGGGATTGTGCGGTAGGTTATACTGACAAATATTTTTTGGAATTTAAAAACATGTTATTCTCAAACTATGAGTATTGTACAACTAATAGCGGGAATGCCAAAGTTTTTTGTGCGAGGGTACTTTCCACTCCACACAAAAAAATATTCTTCATACCATTTATGATATGTATATCCTTCATTAAAAATTCTTAATAAATCCTGTTGATTTTTTGTAAATTTCATAGATATTATGAAAAACACTATTTATTCGGTCTGGATTTTTAGAACTGGATATTTTTAATTTTTTATTTGTTTTTAATTTTTTATTTATGCTATATCTCTAGCAATAGACATATAGTTTGAATCCTGTAAAGCGTATAGCTACTTCAGATATAGCCACATAACTTTACCCAGGGGTTGTTTGGAAAGAGCAAATTGATAAATTCATCAAACTAAATGCAAACGAAAACTCAATTGCGACGAGAATTCTAACTAGGCAAATGTTCGAAAAATATCGTAAGCACAAACACACAAGAGACATTCGCCAAACTTCTTTACATGTCCAACTCCGTTTTCGCTTACACTTGGGGTGTTTTTTCATTATGAATGTTGGCCCTAATGAAAGTGGACCCCAATTATTTTTTGGGAAACATTTTCATTTTACTTGCGGTCCGTCTTCATGTTTTGGTGTGTTATTTCATAACTAAATTGGGGTGTAATTTCTCGGGGTGCAATTTCGAATGGCTACTATAAAACTTAATGAAAAAACACCCAACAATAACAAATGAAATTAGGCCCCAAATATTATATATACAAAAAAAGTAAATAAAAGTAAATTTTAATAAACTATATTTTACTGTTTTAGAAAGAAATAAAAAAAATTCCAAAAAAAAATTGCGCGATTTTTTGGGGAAAACAATTTTTGGCTGCGGCGCTTCAACACACAATCAACAAAAATTTTGAATAAACTTTATTTTACTGTTTTAGAAAGAAATGAAAAAAAATTTTCCAAAAAAATCGCGCTTCAACACACGATCAACAACATTTTTAATAAACTATATTTTACTGCTTTAGACAGAAATTTAAAAAAAATTTCAAAAAAAAGACGTCAAAAATAACTATTCTATTCTATCTTATTTTGTTTAATGTTTCACTGAATACGTTTATGTGTATATTGTATATTCATTCTGAAATTAATCAAATCGACGGATAAAACAAAACCATTTTTTTCTATTGGGGCCGATTTTCCTGGGGTGCAATTTCTATTCTTTAAAATTACATTTCAAGAAAATATACCCCAAAGAGTCAATGAAATCTGGCCCCCAATTTTATCAGTATGCAATAAATAATTATTTTGGGGTCCTCTTGCGCTTATTGGGCCTTATGTTTAAACGGTAAAAAAAACAAAAAAATCAAAGCCACCCCCACTAAAATATTTGGGGCCGTGCTTCACAATTTTTTGGGGCCCTTGATCATTGCTTGGGAGGCTATTTCATTTTGAAATTTGGTTCCCTCTCACCTTCATAATGAAAACAAACCCGAAATTTGGGGCCCATTTTCATTTTGCATTGCATTCCCATTGGACGTGATTTTAGTTGTTTCCTGAAAGACAACACAATTCTCTAAGCTCTACGTTCAAATTCATTAGAAGATCTGAACTAGCTATACGATTTGTCAAGAATCATGAGGAATAAATTTATGAAACTTCCTTTTAGTTACAAAATCACTATTAATAGAATATATTTTCTGTTCACTGCGTAAGTTTTATCGCCAATATGCGTGTTTGAAGGAACCGGTTTATGCCCATATTGTATTCGTCGCCATATCTGAGGTTTAGATTTTATAGTTACGATTTGGATTCAGCGAACTCAAAATAATCTCCATACTAATTTATTGACGTCTGACAACTTACTTACTTAGGAGGTGACCTCAAACAACTTAGAGGGGTCAAGGGCCTTACAAACTGAGAATATCATGTTTCTTCAACCGGTTCGATCTTTAGCTTTTCTTCTCTAGTTGGTAACAACAAGTTCTCGCAGGCTATGTTCCACCTGGGTTTTCCAGCGATCTGATATATTCTACTGACATGGCCTAGCCAGCGTAAACGTGCTATTTTGAAACGTATAACCAGATCGATGTCGGTATACAGATTGTTGATCTCGTAGTTCATCCGTCATCGATACTCGCCGTTCTCTATTATAGGACCATCTATTTTTCGGAGCATTTTTCTCTGGAAGACTCCCAGTGATGTTTCATCAGCATGCGATGTGGCCCAGGATAATGCAAGACAGGTTGTATGAAAGCCTGATATAGTTAGATCTTCGTTTCTCGAGAGAGTTTTTTATCTCTGAAGTTTTTGCGTAGCCCGAAATAACACCCGTTTGCAAGCACAATTCTCCGTTTGATTTCTAGGCTGACGTTAATGCTTCTGTTCACGGCAGATCCGTGGTAAATAAATTCGTCCACTACCTCAACATTACAACGGTTATATACCTTCAACCTTACATCCAATCATGGTTTGGATGTTCTGCTTGTCGAAACATTAATTATGTTTTGTCCTCGATTACTGTCTACCCCACTTTTGCTGATTGCTTCTCAATTCTCAAAAATACTGCAGTAACTTCTCGCATACTTCGCCCAATGATGTCTAAATCATCAGTATACGCGAGCAGCATGTGACTTTTGCTGCTAATAATTTTATTCGTGTTGACTGCAGCTTTTCTCACGATGATCTCAATTAATATGTTAAAGAGATCGCATGATAGGGTGTCGCCCTGCCTGAAGCCTCGCCCCGAACAAAATAGTTCGATGAGATTTTTATCAATCTTTACTGAGGGTTTCGGGCCGCTCAGTGTCATTTTACAAAGGCGTGTCGGCTTAGCAGGAATACCCAGCTCCGACATAGCTTGATACAGTTGCCCTGTATCGGACTATCGAAGGCAGCCTTATAATTTACAAAGAGGTGATAGAAGTCCATTTGTTTTTCGTGGGTTTTCTCCAGGATTTGTCGTAATGTGAATATCTGGTCGACAATTGAGTTTTCAGGCCTAAAGCCACTCTGATAAGGCTCGATCAGGTCTGCAACAAACTGCTTCAGTATTTCGCACATTGCGCTCAAGAGTACCGTGTATGCGATGGATAAAATGCTAATTCCGGGACGCCTCATCCTGTACGTCGTCATCATTCTGTACCCTCATCTGTATTGAAGTCTATATTGAAGGACAAGTAAAGCAGAGAAGTGAAGTCTCCTGCATATCTGTGACAAGATTCCCGTCCTTATCTCTACAAAAGTGGGGCTCTGATCCATTTCCATTGCTTTTGCTTTGTACTTTTCGGTAGAATTTACGGGCCCATTATTCCTTCTGAAGATTCAATTTGGTCAATTTCGCGCTTCCTCCACAACAGTTTTATATTTTTAAACAAATGGGTTTCCTCTCTCCTCTTCTCCTTATAACGCTCTATCACTGCTCGCATTGCAACTGACTGAAGCGTTGCCATACGTACAGCGTTATTTTCATCACTTGTCCTGCGACGCTCTTCATCATACTATCGCTTGTCTTTTAGCGGGTTTTCACAACAAAGTACGGTCTCTGCAACAGTTTTCATAAAGTGGGAAATGTATTTCCACTGTGCATCAGAATAATGAGGCGGAGGTGCGTTCTACGCCAGTAGCTGGGTGAGCTTCTTTGCATAGGCCGTGGCTATCTTTGGTAATTGCAGCTTTCCATTGCCCAGCTTTCTATATATCTGGTATCGTATGACCTTCGCTCTGCTTAACCTTGTGCGAACCGTTGCTGCAAACAAGTAGTGATCCGAATTGATATTAGCTCTTCGATTCACACGTACGTCTATTACACCAGTAGAGTGCCTTCCATCAATTACCAGTGATCAATCTGGTTCTTCGTCTCACCTAGAATCACCTAGAACAATCTTAATATCTTTTTAGAAATTTTCTCCGCCATATTGCATCCCCCATTTTGAGTTGCATTATTTAAAGTCCTTTTTTGAAATTGGCAACCCCGAAATCCTAGTATATTTCTTTAAGCCATCTATAATAGTAAGTCTAAAAACTCTTGACCGAAAACATTTATCTCCGTGTCAGTGTGCCATGATTCAATTTTTATTATTGTTTAGGAAAGAAAATTATTATGAAACTTATAGTGAATGGTATTCAATTTATTTGAAAGTGTGACGTTGTAAAAGATTCAGATTTTATAATTTTAAATGCAAATTTATTTCTTTATTTACACTTTCTCCGAAATTCAGTGCAACCCAGACACCATTAATCCCCTGTCGACCGAGATATCGCAAGCATGGCGCGAAGATGGAAAATATTGTAACTCTTGAATGTGCTAGTTGTTTTTTATTAACAGAAGATAGAATTGAGAAACAATGAGAGAGAAATATAATTTTTGAGTGTATACTTGTGTGTACACTTCTTTCTTTTACACATGGTCACAAAATAAATATTGTTGCGTCAAACCACCTTCAAAAGCTTTTTGTTCCTTGTAGAGTCTAAGGCGAGTCTTCCATGTATTTTTGCTGTTATATCGAAATGTTATACGGCATTTACACCGATCAAGATTAGCACATTTCGAAGGTTAACTCCGTTAACCCAGAATTGAATTTGATGCAACTCTGTTAAGTATTAAAAAGATTCACCCATAATAAAACCATACACAAAAAAATTAACTGTTTGGCGGACTTAAACCGATCGACAATTTTCCGACGCGTCGCCGCCACCAAAAATTTGTTAAAACTCACGCCGCTGCCGATACACTTGACTCTCATCGGCTTAAATGTGTGCCGATTTGATTGACTGACCCGATTTGACCGACTGATCCAATTTTATAGGCTCAATTATATCAAAAACAACCCAAATTTGTACAAAACTGGCAAAACCAAGCGCAACCAATTTTTAGTTGTGTCTCGCCACGAAGTATCTCTGAATTGGTTTAAGCACAAAGTTGCCACCTGAAATCTCGATTTAATCTCAATTTGGGTGGTGTAAACGGCAGAGATTAGAGATCAAGGTTATCGCTAATCTGGCCGCGCTAAACGGCGGTCTGAATGTGATATTAAGCTGGAGTCGCAACCAAATTTGGAGTTAAACACTTTTAAATTGATATAGTCGGAGCCGGAAGGAAGATCTCGCAACTTTTGGCACAGAACCCACCCCCTCCCGATGACGATCCTGAAGCGCAATGGACAGCCATTTCCGACGCTATAAAAACTGCCGCAACAACCGAACTTGGTTTTGAAAAACCGCCATGGTAAACCATGGTACGATGAAGAGTGTCGCACGGCAAATGATAAAAAGAACGCTGCAAGTATGGTAATGCTTCAGTCAATTGCAACGCGAGCTGCGACTGAGCGCTATAGGGAAAAAAGAAATGAGGTAAACCGTCTCTTTAGGCGTAAGAAACGGCAGTGGATAAAGCGCGAGAGCGAGAAAATTGAGACAAACAGAAGGAAGAACGAAGCCCGAAAATTCTACCAAAAAGTCGAAAAAGAGACTAATGAACATGGTTCAGGGCCCCCCTTCTGTAAAGACAAGGAAATCTCATCGCAGATATGCAGAGCATGTTGGGAATATGGAGAGATCATTTCTCCTCGCTACTGGTATCTGAGATATCCAATGACGATGGGACAATCGATCACAATTTGGAGTGAATAAAAGCATCAACAGCTGCTCGCGTATGCTGATGATATCGATATCAGTGGGCGGACAATTGGAGAAGTTACTGCGGTGTTTTCGAGAATTGAGAAGGAATCAGCAAAAGTGGGTCTGAAAGTAAATGAGGACAAGACAAAATTAATGGTTTCAACGAGCAGGACCTCCACGCGATTAGACCAAAGCGTGAACATTGATAACCGATATAATTTCGAGGTAGTGGACGAATTTATATACCTCGGATCTGCCGTAAACGGAGACGACAACGTCAGCCTTCAGATCAAGCGGGGAATTGTGCTTGCGAATAGATGTTATTTTGGGCTTAACAAGCACTTTAGAGATAAAGCCCTCTCTCGAGTAACAAAAGTCCAACTATACCAGGCTCTCATACAACCTGTCTTGCTTTATGGCGCAGAATCCTGGGTCTTATCGCAAGCAGATGAAACATCTGTGGGAATCTTCGAGAGAAAAATACTCCGGAAGATTTATGGCCCTATAGTGCACAACGGCGAGTATTGGCAACCCATGAACCATGAGCTGTATGAGCTTTATCCCGACATCGACATAGTTAAGTGGATCAATATAACGCGATTGCGCTGGCTAGGCCATGTCAGTAGAATGGATGAAGGCGAACCAGCACGAAGGGTTTTCAAAACTGAACTTGAAGGAAGGCGAAAAATAGGAAGACCAAGACTCCGCTGGAGGTATCAAGTTGACGAATCCCTGGGTACACTGGTTATTATCAACTGGAGAGATAAAGCATAAAATCGAACTGGTTGGTGAAATATGTTATCTTCGTTTTGTAAGGTTCCTGACTCCCCGGGGTTGCTCGAGACCGTATAAGTAAGTAATTAAGAATAGGCGAAGTCGGTATCAAGATTAAACATTTTAAATTCCCGACTTGAGCAATTTTGGGCCAGACACTGATTCCTCGTTGCTTTGAACAATAACATTGAAAGTTATGCAAGTTAAAGTTAAGCGTGGGAAAATATCGTTTGTACAGTACAAATATAATGAACATGAATATACAAGTGTATGAGTATCGGCGTTATCAAATAAATGAATGGTAAATGGCTTTGAGTGTATATTTCGCAACAGCAAACTCTTATAGCTAATGTAAATTTGAATAGATTTATTAGGCCTAAAGATGCTAAGCATGTTTGTGTCTAAAACTAGTTATTTTATAGTCATTAATTAAATTTTTCAAATATCGACTTACAACATTTTTCTCGTTTTTTGTTGAGTGTCAAATTTACTCTCCCCAGCCGACCGGCAAATTGAGCTGCGTGCTATGCTGTATGAAGATCTGTATATTTCACAAATCTATAACCTTCATCTATGAAATCAATAAACAAATACACAGTTAGATTAAAGAAAACAAAAAAAAAAACGCCCAACCATGAAATTTCACACATACGATTGATTGTCACCACAACTCTGGCGCACCCTGTAACTGAGTAACTATTTAGTTAAATGCTTTAACGGTTATATAAATATCAACAAATATCAAGTTGTTTAAATATTTAAATGTGAAAATAAGAAAGACAAATCGTTTGAAAGCGTCTACAACACACAACACAACAGCATCTTAAACATTTAACTGAGCTGAGAAGCTTTGCCACAGGAATGCAATGGAGGTATCTATCTAATCATACGTATTTCGTTTGCCGCAGTCATTCCTGCCTGTATATTACAGTCATCCGCCAAAAGGTTAAACATCTTCACTTTGGAATTCCTATTAACAGATCGTATCGCTTAACAGCGTAATTTTGCCAAGTTACGTTACGTTTAAGTTAATTTCAGTTTAAATTGTCATGACACACATCAGCTCAAATGTCATTCAAGTGAACAATTTTGTATCTGAGTCACGTAGAAATCCCTATTTACGGCTTTCAGAGATACTGTGCGTTGCGCCGCCGAACTAAAACGTAATAAAGTCAACAAAATTCACGGTCACAACCGGCACAAGCCAAAGACAGACGAAACCATTATCCTCCACTCTGGCTGGCAGAGTGTTTGACTCACGTTCATTCTCATACTCTCACACATAATAAACATTCCATGATTTAGGTCAAGTTTACACTCATTTAGAAGCCGAAAGTTTTATGATATTTCATTTGCAGGTGAGACGAATACGTCACGATGGGTTTCCCGTAGAACATCATAAAGTCCAAACCAAGGATGGTTATATTTTGACGCTACATCGCATACCCTTCCTGCAGCATTATGCAAATGGTGACGCTCATGTGGTGCGGCGACCTGTGGTCTTTATGCTGGCAGGCATTTATGCATCCTCCGATGCTTGGCTTCTAAATGGCCCGGATAATTCCCTACCCTATCTCTTGTCACGCCAGGGATTTGACGTTTGGCTGGGCAATAATCGTGGTAATATCTACTCTCGCCAAAATGTCTTCTACAATGCCACCGAGCGGGATTTTTGGAATTTCTCTTGGCATGAGATGAGCGTTTACGATATGCCCGCCATGATTGATTTTATACGTTTATATACGGGCGAATCCAAAATGCACTTTATTGGCATCTCACAAGGTGGCACAGTGTTTTTGGTGTTGAACTCCATGATACCTCAATATAATCGAGCCTTTAAGACGGCCATTCTGCTGGCTCCGGTGGCATATGTGAGCAGTACAAAAGGAAGTTTGGCCAAAGTTGTTGGTCCTCTATTGGGTACAAGGAATTATGTGTCCAAGGTTTTGGAAGGCGTCGAAATGGTGTCAACCAACAAGTATGTCAAGAAGCTGCTCTCAATGGCTTGCTTGGAAAATGAACGACCTTTGGTGTGTGTGAGCCGCTTGTGGCCAGCAGCGGGTTATGATACACAGCTGTTGAATAAGGTGAGTACGAAAATCTATGTGCACCACATCTGCAAGATGTAGTAAAACAGAGTGGAGAAGACTTTTTTGCAATTTCTTATATATCCATTGGAAACACGAAATCATTGTTGATGTTGTTATTTCGAATTTAAATTCAAAAAATGTAAATTAAAATTCGTAATATGTCTGTTGTAATTTCAAAAATGCATTTAAAATTCGAAATTAATCAAATAAATCAACTAATCAAAATATTGCATTTAGTATTTTAAAATCAATAAATTGAAATTCAAATGACATCAATTAAAATTTAAAATCCACTTACATATTGTAATTCAACATCCAAACACACAGATTGAAATTTAAAAGAAGGCAATTAGAATTCAGAAGCCACCAATTGATATAGAAAAATCAAAAAAACAAGCATAAATTACCCAGTTGGAAATTTTGTCTTGAAGACATTGTCAGTAGTATTTCCTTAGGACTATGTCAGTAAGTGATGACGATTTATATAAGACATCTTCTTGACATCTCACTAGTTTTGACTTAGGTGACATAAATTGTGAAGGGGCTGACAATCTATGTAAGACCGTCCGTCCTATTGATTTGTCAGCACTTTGTCATGGCTGAGTCTTATTCATCATTTGTCAACTGCGAATCATGTGTGTGAATTTTCAAATTTTTCAAAAACTGAATTTTTTTTTTATTTATTTGTAGTTATGAAATATACAGGGTGTCCCCTAAACTTTTGTCTAAACTTAAACACGTGATAGCTGAGAACAAAAGCTACAATGTTTGTTCTTACGCCAATTGCATAGGTGGCTTCGTTTTCGAGATATTCGTGTTTAAAATAATTGCATTTTTGAATGCATTTTCAGTAAATGCATAATCTACATTTTAAATGAAAAAGAAATATCATTGAAAATTGATTTTAAATAATTTATTTTTTCGTTTGAAATGAAAACGAATTTTTTTTAAAAATGTTTTCAATTAACGAAAATTTTCAAAATGAGAGCCTTGTTGCGTTATGCACTTACATAAGCGGTCTCTTATTTCAGTGGTAGTTGTATTAATAGTCATTTCCTGTCGCATTTGATTTAAATCAATTTTGAAGCAATTTTCAATGATATTTCTTTTTCATTTAAAAAGTAGATTATGCATTTATTGAAAGTGCATTCAAAAATGCAATTATTTTAAACACGAATATCTCGAAAACGAAGCCACCTTGGCAATTGGCGTCAGAACAAACATTGTAGCTTTTGTTCTCAGCTATCACGTGTTTAAGTTTAGACAAAAGTTTAGGGGACACCCTGTATATGCCATACGATTTCAGAATTTATATCAAAATATTTGAAATTTGTTAGAAGAATATGCGACTTTTCAGAGCATTATAATTATGTATGTATGTATGTCTCACTTTTTGTCATCTTATCTTTAAGATTTTATTTAATATCGTGCAACAGAACAGATACATACATATGCACATATGTATACATAAATTCCAATAAATAAGTACCTACATATAAGATGACCCGAAACACCGTATTTAAAGCCGTCTTGTGTAACTGACCCACTGATTACTGGTTACTCAAGACGTCTTGTGTACATGTCATAAGGTGATCACCACTGTTAACTTACTGTGGAAAATTCCTGCTGACTTTTGACCAAATGTATGCACATGTCAGGAGGTGTCATGACGTTTGTTGTTTGGGAGCGGGTCGGAAAGTCAGCAGTGACTCTGACATGTCAGTTCTTTGTCATTGATAATGTCTATAGGAAATTTCCAACTGGGTAGTTTTTTGAAATTTGAAAGAAAATTAAAAATTGAATTCGAAATTCGTCCTTAATCAATTAAAACTTAAAAACTCAATTTAAACTTGTTGCAAAGGATACCAACTAATATTCGGCTGAATTGCCGAATACCACGCGGGTCTCAAAAACAAAAAAGAATAAAACCAAATTACAATACAAACTAAGAACACCAAATTAAGAAAAAAAAACATTTCTGTCGGTCGGATCCATGGGGGTCACAGGATCCAACAGACGGGTCCACCTAGGGATATCCAGCAACATGCAAGTGTTGGTACTCAAATAAAAGGTAGTCTTCTCGCGAATTATATGGTGCATTTATTTTTCCTGTGAATCGGAAAACGGGTATTAGCTATAAAACAGCAAGTGCGGGTACTGAATTGAAAGGTAATTTAAATTATAACACCGTACGACAATTTAAAACAAAAAAGTCGTTACTTTTGAACCGGATGATATGCGTCTGAAACTATAGGTAAAATGGAGTTAATTGGCGTTTTCAGTCTTTAATTTTCTCATCCTGTACCCCATAAAAGGACGACAAATTTTCAAGGGATAACATTTTTCAAAAACAAAAAAGTTAAATACTTATTCGCACCCTACGATACCGATATAGGTGTCAAATTAAAGAAGAGAATTATGGCTATTTTCATTATTTTTTTATTTATACCGTTCCAGGATAAAAAGACTTAAACAATGTCCTTAAAAAATTATATCCTTTAAAATCCTTTGAAAATCTACAACAATTTATTCGAAAAAAATATATGTTAATATCCTGTATATAGTGTAATACTCCCCAAAAATTTCAACATTCTAGCTTTAATAGTTAATTTTTAATACTTACTTTATTATATGGATCTTTATTATATGGAACTGAGTATACAAATTTTTTAAAAAAAGGTGTTACACTTGGACCAGATGATATACGAATGAAACTTTAACCTAATCGGACTAAAATGGCATTTTCAGTTTTTCATTTCGTAATCCTGTTGGCCTGACTTCAAAACTTCAAAGGATAACATTAAAAACAAAATTTAAATACTTGTTCTCACTGTCCAATAAATACATTGAATTTATTTAACGTGTTTTATAGCAATATTTCTGTAGCAAGTCTTGACAAGTTGAAAAATTCAGAGGCTCAAAATTTTTCTGCATTTCGATTTTTCCTAAAACAAGAAAGTGATTAAAAGCGAGTAAACGTGATTATGGAGTGCCCAAATCGGAACAAGTTTTGTATTCTATTTTTGTATGCCACTTGTTCCATCATCTAAAATAATCCTCCCGCCACTTCATATTAAACTGGGTTTAATTAGAAATTTCGTTCGGGCACATGGCTCTCAAAGTGCAGCTATGACGCATCTGAAAACAGTTTTTCGAAAACTTAGTGATGCCAAGATTGAGGCTGGTATGTATTGATTTACTGATACTTGATATTGAAAGGTTTATTAATTAGAAAATAAAGCTTGGAATAGTTTGGATGCTGTAACTGAATAGTTTGGACTTTTTCCCTGAAAATTTAGGAGATTTTAGTGATGAACACGGTGAAAGATTTCATCAAGATCTCGCCGTTATGGAGAAACGGTTCCGGGGAAAAATTTAGCCCACGTGTTGGCAGATTACTGTTCGTCAATTTGTCGTGATACTGCTGGTATATACAAACGACAAAGCAAAAGTATACACTTTTCTTAAGTACCATTCTTTTTAAATATCTATGAATAATGTTATCCTTTGAAGCTTTGTAGTCCTTTTAAGGGGCAACAGGATGGCGAAATGTAAAACTGAAAATGCGATTTTAGTCCGATTGCATATCACTCTTATATCATCTCGTTCAAGTGTAACTCCTTTAAAAAAAAATGTATTCTCTATTCCATATAATAAAGTACTTTTTTTGCTGGAAGAGTTTTATGTAAACTTTTATTAAAAATTAACTAATAAAGCTATAATGTTGAAATTTTGCGGAGTATTACACTATATACAGGATATTAACATACATTTTTTCCGAATAAATTCTTAGAGATTTTCAAAGGATTTTAAAGGATTTAATTTTTCAAGGACATTTTTTAAGTCTTTTTTATCCTGGGACGGTATAAATAAAATAATAATACAAATAGCCATAATTCTCTTCTTTAAGTTGACACCTATATCGGTAACGTAGGGTGCGAATAAGTATTTAACTTTTTTTTTTTGAAAAATGTTATACCTTTAAAATTTGTAGTCCTTTCAAGGGGCAACAGGATGAGAAAATGAAAAAATGAAAACGCCAATTAACTCCATTTTACCTATAGTTTCAGACGTATATCATCCGGTTGAAGTGTAATATGGACTGTCGGACGGTGTAACATATTTGTACCAAAAATTATTTTGTTAACAGCGTTGCTTCTTCTTTCTTGAAAAAAATCATAAAAAATTGCACTTTATAACACAAAAATACTATGCCGAAGCCGCGAAGCCGTTGTTGGACTTAAAAAAATCTTTAAAACTCGGAAATACTATGCCGAGGCGGGGAAGACCTACCCCAAAGGAAAAAATTCATAAGCCCGGTCGAAGGCCTGCCACGCAGAAAGCTTTCTAGACAAAAAATACTATACCGAGGACGCGAAGCCGGTGTTGGACCTACCCAAGAGGAGAAAATTCTCAAGCCCGGCCGAAGGCCTGCTACGTAGAAAGCTTTATATCACAGAAATTCTATACCGAGGCCGCGATGCCGGTGTAGGACCTACGCCAGAGGAGAAAATCGAAGACACGCAGAAAGCTTTGTAACACAAAAATCTTAAAAATAAGAGAAAAAATTTAAATACATTAAGTTCCGATAACTCGATAACTAAGCGAGTTATCGACAAGTATTATTTATTTTTTCGACATATTTTGAGGTATTCTACAAAAAACGGTCATCAAAATGGTAGCTTTTTTAAAACATTCTTCGAGACGCATTTTTTTGAAATTTTATATTCCGATAACTCGATAACGAAGCGAGTTATCAAAAATGTATTTCTTTTTTCCTCATATTTTGAGGTGGTAATCTATAAAAAAAAGTTCATGCAAACGACATTTTTTCAAAATCGTTCTCGAGACCCGTGTTTGGACCCTGTGCAACCCATGGGTCCGGCCGTCAACATTTTTTTAAGTTTTATTATATTTTACTCTAATTTCGGGGATTTTTTTGAGACCCGCATGGTGTTCTGCAATTTTGCCTAAAATTCGCCATCCAATTATTGTAATTCTTCAAAATTACACAAATGGAAATGCAGAAGACGCCATTTGAATTCAAAAGAAACCAATTGATGTTGAAACGAATCCATTACAAATACATAACTCAATGAAATTTAAAAATAAAAGAAAATAATTTGCATTTCCAAATTAATCAATTAAAACTCAAAAATTCTATTAATTTTTTTAATTCAAAAGACACCAATTAAAATTCAATATTCAACATCGACTTATTATTGATATTCAAAAAACATAATTTGAAATTGTGAAAGGTGTCAATAACAATTTAAAAGAACGAAATTGGAAAGAAATTTAAAATGTAATTTGACATTCGAAATTAATCTATTAAAACAATCAGTGAGTGAAAACTGGAAAGCGCACAGCTCAGTGATTGTGAGAAGTTCTCCCCTGTCCCTTCATGGGATGTAATGGGAAACCATTTATTTTTTTTTTAAACATAAAAAGTACATTCGATATCACAGTGCAACACGAAAAAATATAACCATATACGGACACCACCACGTGATAAAAGACACAAAAAAAAAATACCAGTGTCTCCCAGTTTTGCCCAAAGTCATGCACTTTTTTTATATGCCCCCAAAGATTTGGGGCCTCGGTATCTTTTTTGCAAAAAAGTGATCATTTTGTCAGGCTCATATCTTACAAACCGTTCGGAATATTGATTTACTCTCTGAGGGAAAGTTGTAGCTCTTGTCATAAAGTACAAAACTTGTGAATATATAAAATAAAAAAACTTACACCAAGATCCCAAATCTTTGGGGGCCCATTTTTTTGGTCTTTTATCACGTAGTGGTGTCCGTATATGATTATATTTTCATGACTTAAAAAATTACACATAGTGTATTTTACAATCAGCGCAATGAAATTCAAAAAAACATCAAGTATCATAAAAAATTCAGCTACTGTAATCTAACAATAATTGAAATTCAAAACACGTTAATGCAAAGTCAAAGACAACACTTGAAATGAAATTTAAACCATTAATTAAGAATTTCATTTAAAATTCCAATAAATCAGAGCAATGTTTTTAAAATTCTATGACATTTTAATATTCACAAATTGAAATTCAAAAGACGGCAATTGAAACTCAAAAGAGACCAATTGATATTGAAAAGGCATAAATTGTATATAAATATGTAAGTGAATTGAAATTTAAAACCCTAAAAATTCCATATGATTATTTTCCATTGAAATTCATACGACCTCAATTAAAATTCAAGATATAAATATTATAATTCAAAATCTAACTTACTGCTATATAAAATGCACAAATTTTATTCCAAAAGACTCCAAATGAGTAAATTAGTCCCTAATATAAATTTCAAACTTATATTTGAAATTCGAAATAAATCATTTTAGACTTAAACCGTTTAGTGTTTTAAAGTTGAAATTTAAATTCAAAAGACATTACTTAAAATCAAAACTGCGCTTATTTAATTTAAAATCCTCTAATTGATGTAGAAAATTCATAAATTGTAATTGTAATTGAAATAATTTATTTAAATAAATGCAAAAGTCGTGGATTTTTTAAAAACGACGTTTAAATGTTAAATAAATAAATGGTTTTCCATTACATCCCATGAAGGAATTGGGGAGAGCTTCTTACAACCAGTGAGCTGTACGCTTTCTAGGTTTTTTATACTCATTGATTGGGACCTACAGTTTTTACACCGATTCTCAGCGGTATTTTGGGAAGCTTTGGCTCATGGCTAAATACTCGATAGTGTGGCCGTCACTATGCGAGGTGACCGCCGCAGAAAGAATATTTCATGTACAAGAGGCGCGCACACAAACCATTGCACCACCGACGGCAACATTAATACAAGTCAATTTAAATTCAAAAGATATCAATTAATGATTTAAATAACAACATTTGGAATTTGAAACTCATCAATTAAAAGTAAAAGAGATAATAAATAAAATTTCAAAATAGATCAATTGAAATTCAAAAACAAATAATTGAAATTCAACACGGCAAAAAATTCCAATGTTATTTATATTTGTGTATTTTTTCAAATTCAGTCAAATTATCAATTGAATTTAAAAAAAGATTTTTCAACTTCTATTGAAATCTTTTGAATTTCTATAAATATGTCTTCAAATTCAATTGACATCGTATGTTATTGACAAATTTTGGTATCTTTTTAATTTTAATTGCTATTTTTTGAACAGAATTTTTATATTTAACTTGATTAATTTTAAATTTTTTGAACATGTAGTTCCTTCGTAATGAATGTTGAAATGCACTTATTTGTTAGATAGTAATTTCATCTACTCTACTCACAAACCAATCTAAATGAAAAAAGCTTGGCCACATTTATGAAACAACTCGTTAGTATGTGTAAATGGAAATTTCATTCTTTGCGTCAATGAGAATTTACGTACTTCCGACGATTTCGTCGTCGTTGTAATGAATTTGTTCGTTGTGGTGTTAAATCAATGAAAATTTACGTACTTCCGATGATTTCGTGTCGCTGTAATGAATTTGTTCGTTGTGGTGTTAAATCAATATGTTAGCTCATCTTTGAAGAAACTATTCATCCAGGTTTCCAGAGGTTTTCCTTTCTATGTACAGTATACATTTTCTTAAATATAATTTCTCAAATTAAATTAATTTTTTTTTTCAGACCCTATTACCCGACATTATGGCCAATTTCCCCGTGGGCGGATCATTTAAACAAATCATGCATTACTTTCAAGGTTACATGTCCAAGCAATTCCGCCAATATGACTATGGTCCCGAACATAACTATCTACACTATCATCAGCTGGAGCCACCCGAATATTGTTTGGAAAATGTCGCAGTGCCCACTACCATTTATTATGCGGAAAATGATTACATCGTGTCTGTCGAGGATATTTGGAAACTGATACGACGTCTACGTAATATACAGGCGATTTACAAATTACCCCATAAGAAATGGAATCATTTTGATTTTATTTGTGGTCTTGGGGTGAAAGAGATTATATTCGATAATGTGGTAAATTCGTTAAATTTCTATGAATATGGTTAACACGAAGAAGTAGAAGAAGAGTAAACGTAAATTAACAAAATATTTTTTTAAATATTAGTAGTATTAATTTTATATCGATAAAATATGCCAAATATTATGCTTTAATACGAATTTTGTGATAGATTACAAGTAATAAACTAACAAATTGCAAGTTATTTAATAAATGTAATAAAATTTGAAAAAAAAATCATATTTGGTTTTTCAGAAATTTCCTAAGAAAGTATGTAATAATATGAATTTATTTATACTAGAATTTGAATTAGATTCGCTACTTTAAACATCCAGTACTTAAAGTAAAAATGGTTTCCGCTCAAATTTCAGACGTGCATAGTCCTTTCATTTCCTTGACATTTGTGCATCCTATTAACATTATGTTTCGTAGGATATATTGCAACCTTAGACACCAGTCCGGATACATCCACTTTTTCTACATAATCGTGTTGTGATACACGTCGCCTCCCCATATTAAAATATTTTTACTCTATATTATAATATGTTTACCAAATACAATATATGTTTTTCGAATGTAGTTTCTTTTACAGGATGATTAGAATTATTATTCATATGTTTCCCTGGAAATATTGTAAAGTTTATGTATTTTGTATTATTCTGCGTCTAAATATAATATATTGTTCATTTTAATTTATAATTGAGGTCTTAAATAAACAAATTGTTTGTCAATTGACCACGCGGTACCCATTTGAAAATGAAAATTCCTAAATGCCGGAGATTTAATGGATTTAAAAGTGTGATTTACGAAATAGAGGCAGTTATAGGTATTTGGAAACCAAATGTTATAGCAATTGTCGAGTAAAATAAAAGCAAACCCGTCAGTGGGTTAATGTTTATGTACCTCATTAACATTTATGTTATAGTGACAAACACATCACATCTCTGAATCTGAGTTACTGGTTCAATTTTACGTTCTTATTTTCTTCGAATCTTAGAAAAATCTCTAAATAACATAAGTAAAGATAACACTGTGTGTAATTTTTTAAGTCTTGCAAATATTAACATATACGGACACAACTACGTGATAAAAGACCAAACACGACCCAGTTTTGCCCAAAGTCATGCACTTTTTTTATGGGCCCCCAAAGACTTGGGGCCTCGGTGTCATTTTTGCAAAAAAATTATAATTTTGTCAGGCTCATATCTTGCAATTCGTTCGAAATTTTGATTTACTCTCTGAGGGAAAGTTGTAGCTCTTGTTATAAAGAATTGCCAACATATAAAATGAAAAAAACTTCATCTTCAAGGTCAAAATCGCAAATGACTTTAAAAAATTCGATTTTTTAATCTTTTTCCCCCTGTGCAGGTCCATAGGTAGCAAACCGATCAAAATTCAAGGAAACAATCAACTACAAAAATGTACCTAAGATCTTAATAAACAACTTTCTAGAATAAATGAACTTCCTAGGAATGATTTTTATACTGTGTGCTGCGTCCCTTGTTGCGTGTGCTGAGCTTACTGCTTTGCCTGTGCTGCTGCGGTCGGTGAGATAGCATAGTATCTCAAAGTTGAAGTAAACGGTGTTATGAATCACTCCTAGGAAGTTCATATGTTCCAGAAAGTTGTTTATTGAGATCTTAGGTACATTTTTGTTGTTGATTGTTTCTTTGAATTTTGAACGGTTTGCTACCTATTGACCTAAACAGGGGAAAAAAGGTAAAAAAAATCGAATTTTTTTAGAGTTTATGCAATTTGAAGATGAAGTTTTTTTGATTTTATATGTTCACAATTTTTGTTCTTTATGACAAGAGCTACAACTTTCCCTCAGAGAGGAAATTAAAATTCCAAACGATTTGCAAGATATGACCCTTACAAAATTATCATTTTTTTTGCAAGAATGACACCGAGGCCACAAATCTTTGGGGGCCTATAAAAAAAGTCCATGACTTTGGGCAAAACTGGGAGACACGGGTCGTTTTTTTGGTATTTTATTACGTAGTGGTGTCCGTATATGGTTATATTTTTTCGTTTCCACTGTGAAATTTACGGAATAGAGATAGCCATAGGCATTTGGAAACCAAATTTTATAGCAATTACAATCACTAATATATCTTTTATAGCGACAAATACATCACATCTCTGAATCTGAGTTACTGGTTCAATTTCACGTTCTTATTTTCTTCGAATAATAAACATAAGTAAAGATAATGCACCAGAGATGGGACAATCGAGTTAATGTTTCAAACTAAAAGCAAAGAAAACTGTTGTTCGCCACAAACAAAATTGTATACAATTAAAGTACGTTTCAGGTATTAATTTGCGGTAAGTGAATATTTATAAGAAACGAAAAACGTTCCCCTCAAACGAAGTCGTACCAACTAAACTTCGTTCCCTATGCGGTAGGTACCTACGGTAGTTGCCTACGATGGGAACCAATGGTAGTTGCCTATAAAGATATAGTTACCTAAGATAGGTACATACGATAGTTAACTATATTGGGTGCTTATCCCTTTCAGACCTAACTATATCGATAGTGATTTGTTAACCAGTAAGTAGTGATTGTGCGTCTGCGCTTAAAAAAACAAAACCACATAAATAATACTATAATAGTTATAGACCTACAAAGTAAATGTGTTTTGGTTACACCGCTTGCTTTTATATTCGCTTGTTTTGTATGAAGCACTTAGCGAAGACTTAGCGAGAACTTAGCGACGCGATTCATTTTCGCTAAGTTTTAAAATAAAAAATGTTGACATCTTTTGTCGTTTTTAACCATTTTTGCATATTTTTGAATAAAGTGACTTCTCGCTAAAAAGCCGTTTTCTTTGCAACTAAGCAAGCGATAATCGCTTGCTTGTAACCAAAACACGACTATTGAAATGTGCGTGAAGATAAATTCGTATTTAAAATAGCAAAGACGCAAACAAATTTATTTAGCAGAGCTCTGTTATTGAACTTACAGAGATCTGTTAAGCACTTTATTTTAAAAATAAATCAGCAGTTTATCGATTTTTTTTAATTGAAATTTAAAATACAGTCATTAATAGAAACACACTCCAAACTGCATTTATTTGCTGCATAAACTAATACATACTTATACGCAAAATCCCAAATATTGGTATTTTAATATGGCACATATAGTGGGACTATTAAGTAAAAATACGGTCATATAAAGAATCATCCACGAACCAAACATATGGCAGACGTTAGTTCTTAAGGAGCGTGTTCGAAATATAAAATCTAGAATTTCCCAAGGACCTTCAGAAATTCAGAATTTGTAATTCTCTGTGTGAGGTCCTTGTGCAAGATTTGGGCTAACTGTGTTTCAACGAAGAATTTGTCAAGAACAGGGAGTGACTCTAACTCTCACCACAAGTCGTGGGGTAGTACTAACTGTAACCGTAGGGGTCATACTCTAGTAGAATATTTGAATACTACCGACCTTTTCACACTGAATATTGGGAACAAAGCCACTTTTGTCAACAAAATTACGGAAGAGGTGTTAGATATCACAATCTGTTCTGAACACTTTATAGATGAGATTCAAGAATGGAAGGTTTCAAATGAGAACTCATTCTCAGATCATAGATACATTAGATTTAGGATAACACGGATAAGTTTCCGAAATAGGACCAAGACAAACTGGACAATGTTCGGATGCCTACTTAGGAATCGACTAGATCACCCTTAAGTCGAATACTCTAGCAGGGACGAATTAGACGATAAGGTGACAAGGACAACGCAAGCACTAGTAAAGTCTTTTGGGGACAGCTGCCCACTTAGGGAAAGGAAATGGGCCCAAGAAAAACCCTGGGGTACAGGGGAAATACGAAATCTAAGCAAGAATGTCCGTAGACTTTACAAGAGGGCCACACGTAAGAAATTACCAGTTTACTGGGAGGACTATAAAAGGAGTCTCAGTGAATACAACGCAATATTGAGAAAAGCGAGACGCAACTCCTGAAGACTATTCAGTGAACAGGTGGACAGTGTCAACGACATGTCGAAGATGAAAAAATGCATCTCTAAGACCCACGTACAGGCGGAAACGACAGTAGATAACACGGGAAAGAGAATGGATACAATGGAACAAACGCGAAGGCACCTGATGGATACACACTTTCCAAATGGGAACGCGGAACCCACAGGCGAATGGCCACAAAGTGAGAATGTAGTACATCAGACGCCAATTATTACGGACCAAAGGGTCGAAAGCTATAAAGAGCTTCTCCCCATATAAAGCGGTGGGACCGGATGGTATTTTCCCGGCTATCCTACAATCCTTTGGGTTGACCAAATAACAACCTATTTGGCAGAAATTTTTACCGCATGCTTAAAATACGCCTACACACCCAGAAACTGGTAGGAGGCTAGGGTAGTATTTATACCCAAACCTGGAAAAGCAAATTATGCAACGGCAAAGGCTTATAGACCAATTAGCCTTACCTCGTTTCTACTCAAAACCCTGGAGAGAATAGTGGACGACATGGTGAGAAGTGGAATACCGAACGATATGCTGAAGTTTAGGCAACACGCATATGTCAAAGGTAGATCAGTGGAAACCGCACTTCATGAGCTTACCTACTACATAGAGCAATCTTTCAATGACAAACTATATACGCTTGCTGTATGCATAGATATTGAGGGAGCGTTCAATAATGTCCGGACCGAAACACTCATCCAATCATTAGACCAGTTTATGGTGGACCGGGCATAAAAAGACTGGATCAACCATATGCTAAGGAATAGATGGATAAACTGTGGTTCCCATGATGTAAATAGTAGACACAGGGTACAACGTGGAACTCCACAGGGAGGGATTATACCACCACTCTTATGGGTCCTCACAATACACAGTCTCCTAAGGAAACTTACCGAAGAAGGAATTAAACCAGTCTGCTACGCAGATGACGTTATAATACTTCTTAAGGGAAAGAATCCTAATCAATTATGCAAAGAGGTCGAGAGGGACATGTGTTAGCGTATGACAGGGCACGGCTAAGGGGCCTAAATGTAAACCCGGACAAAACGGAAATATATTTATTCACAAGGAAGACGAAAATCTCAGAATATGAAGAGCCACGATTCCTGGGAAAGACGATTAAAATATCCGATAAGGTTAAATACCTAGGGGTAATCTTAGATCGGAAACTGAATTGGAAGCACCACGTAGAGGACTATGTCAATAAGGCCTACAAATGCTGGTCGCTATGCAGAAGAGCATAGGATTCAAATGGTGCATCAAACCAAATATAACACCCTGGCTCTACAGAAGCGTAATCAGGCCCGTACTAACATATGCTTCTGTAGTATGGTGGACGGCAGTTGAGAGGAAATGTAACATCGCAATACTGCAGAGGGTTCAGAGAATGTGCTGCATTGGTATTAGTGGTGCAATAAGGACAACCTCGACAAGAGCCATGGAGACTATTTTATGTATCCAGCCAATCGATATTAGAGTCAAATACGAAGCCGCCCTTGCGGCAAAACACCTACAAGCAACAGGTGAATGGATCAACAGGGATATTACGTCAAAACACCAACGGATAATTGGGGCAACTAGAGACGCTTGGCAGAATGGGACCCAGTCACAAATGCCAAATGGGACTCGCTGCTACACGGATGGCTCAAAGCTAGGGGAAAGAACGGGTCTAGGATTCTTCATTGAAAATCCAGCATCCGAATCCCACTACGCCTCTCTGATCATAATACAAACTTTCAGGCGGAAGTTCGGGCGATTACGGAGTGTATCAAATGGCTCGGCAATACGGCGATACAAACCTAGTCGAAGCAAATATCTTCACGGATAGCCAAATGGCAATATCATCGGAAACTGTCAAATCTAGAACGGTCCTTGACTGTAAGAAGGTGATAAACGATTATTCTATGCACGGTAGAGTTAACATCACCGGGGTGCTGGGGCACAGCGGAGTATTCGGCAACGAACCAGCGAACCTCCTATCAACGAAAGCCAGGAAACTCCAAACTGTGAGCCTTGAGAGAGCGAAACCCTTTGGGGTGACGAAGGCTGAGTTGAGTAAATGGGCGGAGTCGGCACATATAATACAGTGGAACCAGGAATCAGTAGGCAGGATGACAAAGATCCTATGGGGAGACCCAGATGGATTGAGGATAAAAGGTTTGCTGAAACTGGGAAAATCTGAAATGAGCAAGATGTTGGGAGACTTAACGGGACATTCGGGATTACGGACCCACCTGTACCGTATTGGACTAGTGGCGAATAGTGAGTGCAGGGCATGCATGGAGGACGATGGAGCATTTATTATGCCACTGTCCGGCCTTCACACAAGCTAGATCCACATATCTTTCGGACAGTACGATACCGCACATAACCAAACTTGTGGGTATGAACTGGAACAACTGAAGGAATTTCGTGAATAGCACCGAATTCCTATAAGATATATAGTAAATTAGTAGGGTAAACTTAGAGCGCACAACAGGTCGAATCAGCGGCTTAAGTGTATTATATTTTCCCATTACATACCACGAAGGGATAGGGGCGAGCTTCTCACAGTCACTGAGCTGAACGTAATTAAAGATCATAATTTAAAAATTAATTATGTCAATTGAAATTCAAAAATAAAAGTGCAGTTTGAAAGTCATCGGTCAAAATTGAAAAAGACAAGGCTTTGAAAAAAAATTTAATCTAATATTTATAAGCTTTTCAATTGTTATAAAACAAACACTTACCCCTTAAGACATGAGATTAGATATTAGACTGACTCACAAAAAAATTTAATTTTGTCCACCTCTCAAAATGTACCTTGGATTAATTTATGATGATTCCCACAATAGTTCGTGTCTAGCATTAAGATCCCGTGAGGTGAACCATTTTTATAAAAGGTATTTTTTTGTAGTTTTTCAAAGAATTTTTTTACTTTAACTATGGACGATGTATACAATATTGGTATTGGTAGTATGGCGCGTCCAACGGTCAGTAAAACATGCCAACGAATGTCCTGAAACATCCCTTTTTCAGGCATATTCTCCAAATAAAAATAATTTTTTAGTTTTTGGTACAGGTTTAAATGTCCGATTTACATATTTTAATCTTTAGTCAATTTAAGTAAATACGAGCTTCAGCTTTTTTATAAATTCGCACTAGTTCGCGTTTTACCCAAAATTCAAGACGGTGAGAACATTACGTTCAAGATAGGGCAAAATTGGTATTAAATCTTTTCATTGTTGTATACACGCTGAAAAATCGGGCTTTTGTTGTTGGTTGGATGCAAATATATAGTGTGTTTGGAGCTTGTCGCAAATATAATCTACTTGTGTCCAAACAGATTGTGTTTGCTATTCAATATTACATGTTTGAGACACAATGGTCTGAAGGAAATGCTTTGAAAATAAGTACAATTGCAAATGGTATTGAAAGTTTTTTGAATTTGCATTTGGACAGGAAATTCAAATTAAACAACAAATTCTAATTGTCATATACGTAATTTGCCCCATATATGAGAATACTACAATTTGTGCTAAAGAACTATTATTATTAAATATTACACGGTAAAAAATATTAGACAACCAAACTTCATCATTTGAGGAATTTATTTGCGGTAAACGAACATTTATGTTTATCAGAAATTCGCCATGGCAGTAGCACATGCGACTACATCATTTCCAAAAAATATTTATTAAATTAAATACAAAATTATAGTTGAAATTTAATATACATAAATTGGAATTTAAAATTTCTATTTGAAATTTGAAAACAGCAATTAATGCTTAAAAAAACATCAATTGAAATTGAAAAAACAACAATTAAAATTTAAAAGACATCAATTGAAATATAAAAGACATCAATTGAAATTTAAAAATTATTAAACGACTTTATGTAATAGATTTTCAAATTCCATTGATCTCTTTTAAATTTCAATTGATCTGTTTCAAATGTCAATTGATGGGCTTTAAATTTCATTTGATGTGTTTTATATTTCAATTGATATCTTTTAAATATCAATTGGTGTCTTTTAAATTTCAATGATGTCTTTTAATTTTCAATTGATGTATTTCAAATTGCAAGTGCAATTTCAAATTTCGAACAAATTTGTTTAAATTTTAAATATCAATTTATATTTTTTATATTTCAATTAAAAATAATGTAGGAAATGGGAGCTACCGAGAGGCACAGGTTTAAATACCCGTGGAGTCCATAAATTTGTTTAATTAATTTTATAAATTAATTTGTAGTTTAAATTTATGGTTTAGCAAAATGTACTATGATAATTTCACTGAACGGGTTTCATTATGGATAAACCCTTAGGTTTTTTAATTTTGAATATACATCTATTTTAATATACACACTTTCACCGACTGAAATTAGATTTCCACTTTTGCAGACAAATTTGAATTGTTAGGAAAATAAATATTTTTGCGGCAAAAAACTTTTTTATTTCTTTGCGTGTATAATCCGATCGTACCAAAATTTTGTACGCGCTACAGACGCTAAATTTCCAATGGAACCGAAAGAAACTGGTACTTGACCCAAGTGGTGTTTAACCATCTGACGATATTCGTCTGTGTTTTGTATTTTCATTATATAAGAATAGAAACAAACGTGCCCAAACCTATAATAAAATTCTGATAAGCGCTACGTTGGCAACAACAGAACTAGTATAAAACCGAGTATATTTAGCCAAGAGATGTTAGTTATATTCTAACTATTTTAAAAACATGAAGACATTTCTACTATTGAATGTACTCTGTGTGACGGTGGTGTATGGATCTCTCTTCGATACCACTGTAAGAACTTCGAGCCATAAGGAAACTATCTTATAAGGGTGGGCCGTGTAAAATTTGGAATTCGAACCCACCATTATTTCGAAACAGACAGATTATTACTCATACGTTAGAAATTTACGAAATGGGCCGGTCTACGCTCGAAGAAAATTGGGAAATATTAAAAACTTTCTTCCAAAGTTCTGAGTCTTCACTCAAAAATCTACGAAATACATTCGATAGAAATGGAGTGCCATCATCACAGTTTGTGTATCAATTTGTGAAGCGAGTTCAACAATGCGGATTCTTATTGGACAAAATAAGTCGTGTACATGGTGACCCAATGTGTTCAGTGGAAAATATTTCCACTGTAGCTGAAAGTGCGCTCGAACAGCCAAGAACATCAACTCGCCACCGTTGGCAGCAATTGAGTATTTCTCGCACTTCTTTGCGCAGAATTTTGCATAAAGAACTTTGTATTATAAAATCCAATTGGTCCATGAACTGAAGCCTCGTGACCATCTGATGAGTTTTAGCTTCGCTGAATGGGCTGAAGATCGCTTGTCTGAAATGAGCTTTTTGGGATCGGAGAATTCACACGTCATCGAGGAGAAGACGATGTATCCACGACGAGTGACTATTTTGGGCGGTTTTTGTGAAGGCGGCATCACAGGCCCATTTTGCTTCGAAAATGGGCAAGGACCCACCGTTACCGTCAATGGCGAGTAGTATAGTGCCATGCTCAGCGAATTTTTGTTCCCAACATTTGAAGAGGATGACATGAACGACGTATGGCTTCAACAGGACGGCGGTACGTGACATACAACCAACGATAGACTGGATCTATTGCGCACTATGTTCGAAAGTCGCATAATAAACCGAAACTCGGAAGCCCATTGGCCGCTTTGCAGCAGCGATTTGACCCCTTTAGACTATTATTACTGCGGCGTTATGAAACATAAGTGTTACGCAAACAATCCCGAGTCCATTGAGTATCTAAAAGACTAAATAGACGTTGTCGTTCACAAGATGCAGGCCAAAACATATTGAAAAATTGGGTAGATCGAATGAGATACTGTAAAGCATAGATAAAGTAAACAAATAGATGAAGCACAAGTGTTGGGAAAATTTTAGTGTAATGGGTAATTTTCTAGATGTCGTTGATAGCAATGAATGGGTTTTTTTTTGTTCCCAAAAAAAAAAAGTCAAAAAATCTGATAATAAAACTCTAAAATTTCATATCAAAAAATTATTTTCAACAAAAATATCAAGAATATAAGAGTACAACACGATACTTAAAGTAAAATATCTGATGGCCATCGAATTGCAAAGCCATGTCACCACCGTCTATGTCCTAATAAATTGGTTCTTGCTCCGGTTCAGCTACCATTCCTTGTTGAGAGTCCTCAGACACTCTAACGGTTTTGGCATCTGCGACCGCAGAAGTTGCTACAGTTTTTGACCGAGGAAGTTTTTAGATTAAAAAGGCGTTCCGGGATGTTCATCTTTGGGCGGTCTTACGGGGTTTCTCCTATTGATATCCCAATCGCATGAACGATTTACATTGATTTACATTACATTGTTTAAATGACTTTCATAAAAATTTCCCACAATTTTGAATAAACGTCAATGAGAATTATGGGAAACTTCAGTGAAAGTGACAGTAGTACATGACAGCACCTAGTGAACAAAGTTGACAATGGTCGCGCTATATCTATTATTTCCTTTATCTATGCTGTAAAGCAACTCGTGAAAGCCGTATGTATGAACGATGTTATGTTTCATTTATAAATGTCAAAAAATCATAATTTTGAAAAAAATTCAATTATAATTTTTAAAAAAATTCAATTATAATTTTTTTAAAGCGAAGGCTAATTCCTCGTTTTCAGTGTGATCGCATAGCCAAAACATGGATATCCTTGCGAAAACCACACAGTCCAAACAACCGATGGCTACAAACTGACCCTGTTCCGTATACCCTTTTCCCATAACTTAAACAACGAAATGGATACCAATAAAAATGCTGTCCTCCTAATGCACGGTCTCGTGAGTTCTTCCGATTGTTTTGTGCTCACTGGCCCACAAGATGGTTTGCCCTTTATGTTAAGTGATGCAGGCTATGATGTCTGGCTCGGCAATGCTCGTGGCAATGATTACTCCCAGAAACACATATCTAAATCACCATTGTTTCCTTCGTTCTGGAATTTTTCTTGGCATGAAATTGGCTCCATCGATGTACCAACAAAAATAGATTATATTCGTTCCCAGACGGGTCAGCAAAAGATTCATTATGTGGGGCATTCACAGGGAAGCACCACTTTTCTAGTTATGCTGTCCAGCCGTCCCGAGTACAATGATAAGATAAAAACTTCTCATCTGTTGGCTCCACCGATTTATATGGAGCATATGAATTTACCATTGTCCAAGATTCTTCAAGCAGCTTTTCTTGATATGCCGAGTTCTGTTACTACTCTTATTGGTACCGGCAAATTTACGCTAGCAAATGAATTATTTAATCTCCTGTTGCCGCCGGTGTGTATGCTGAATCCGGCTCAAGATTTGTGTAGAAACCTTGTCTTCCTTATCGCAGGTGGTACATCTCCGTTTACGAATCAGGTTAGTTTATAACGTTTTTGAAAAATATAATATTTCATTTTGTTTATTTCTGATGTTTATTACGTTTATCTTCGAATCTGTTTTATTAAATTTGTGGCGATAGACACATCATACAGCTAATGGCCAGTTTTTAAGTCGGTAGTTAACTATCGGATTACTTAATCTTAATTCTAAGTTAATTAGAGGTTAACTTTGCATTTTGTTTTTCAGTGGTGAGTTAATGTAAGTCGCCATATTGTCAACTAATATGGCAACCCTTGTATTCTTATTGGAAAAAACGTGTGTTTTGGGATAAATACCAAAACAACAAAGGGGAACAAACAAAATGGAATTATGTAAAATAAGAAATAGATGCATAAAATCGAAGTCATTTTAACAAACATTTTTAAAAAATATATATAGGCGCAACAATTTAACGATCTAGACTCATGGTATGTGTACAAATACGCAAATCTGGAACATGTATTTTATACAATCCTCATTTCTCCCTTTGACACTCACTAATTTGATTGTCAAAATAATATGGTTCTCACTATAAGTTAACCAACCCACATTGGGTGGTTAAATCATAGTAAAACAGTGACTAAAAAACACGTAATAAATAAATAAATGAAATTCGATGTTTAACCACAATTTAACAAAGAAACGAAGATCACCACTGACTGAAAAACTGGCCATAAGTGTTCCATAGACAATAGGCGTGTTTTGGTTACACCGTTTGCTTAGATTGTCGCTTGTTTTGTATGAAGCACTTAGTGAAAACTTAGCGAAGACTTAGCGACACAAAAATTTCCTTTAAGTTTATAAATATATTTTTTTTTTTGAAATTTTTTTCAAGTGTTACCATATTTTTGATTAATATGACTTGTCGCTAAATATCCGTTTTATTGCAACTAATCAAACGATAATCGCTTGCTTGTAACCAAAAGACGGCTAATATTTACAGTAGACCACATTCAAAAAATCACTTTTTTAGAGAAAAAATATTGAAACGGCAAATATTTGTTAATAATTATGTCATTGTCAAAAAATGTTTATCTCTTACCATTTTCGGAAGAAATCAACAAAATTGATTTAAGCGGCTGCTTTTGGCGTAAACGATTCTGGAACGCAACAAAATCCACTTGCTTCTAAAAGCGAAGATACAGTTGTGCCCTTTTTAAATACTTAGATTATTAAAGCTTTTGCTAAATTTTTCGAAATGGATTTCAAATAAAGTCCCCGCTTAGATTGTAGTAGCTTTCATAAAAATTCTATATTACAAGCTTTATTTTTTAACAAATTTTTCTAAACTATTTTATCCTTTTTTGGACATTAACGTTTTTCAAAAAAGCTGCAATTCAATTTGAATTTTAAGAATTTTTAACGATTTTACATGTGTTGCATGGCTTGGAAACCATTGCCAATTGAATCTACGTCAACATGTTCATATCTTAAAGAGCTTATGAAATTAAAATCGTCAAGATCGATTTTAGCGGTTTTTGCCAATAAAGTGTACTAACTCCGAAAAGTGGAATTACTTTTGACTTTTGTTAGTTGCTCAAATTAGTATCGTTCCAAATGCATAAATATGGGGTTTTCAATAAGAGCGCTACAAAAGTTTTTATAAATAAACCAAAACCGGATTTTGATACCAATGAAATTCTTTATTCCTGTGAAAGTACGTTCGATGCCATTATGTATGGAACTCGATTTCTTTTGCATGGCCACCACGGGCACGCTTGCAGAAGTCCAGACCCTGAACCCAATTTTCGACGGTTTTCAAGCATAAATTGGCCGATACTGCTGCAATTTCACGTTCGATATTCGTACGAAGTTCATCAATCGTCGCTGGCTTGTTGGCATAGACCATAGACTTGACGTAGCCCCACAGGAAATAATCTAACGGCGTCAAATCGCACGAGCGAGGCGGCCAATCGACTGGGCCATTTCGTGAGATAACACGTTCACCAAACTTGGTTTCCAATAAATTGATTGTGGCATTCGCTGTGTGGCTTGTGGCGCCGTCCTGTTGGATCCACATGTCCTCCAAGTCCATATTATACAATTGGAGCCAAAAGTATTCGGTTATCATTGAACGGTAGCGATTCGCATTCACAGTAATGTGCCGGTCTTGATCATCACGGAAGAAGTACGGCCCAATGACTCGCCGGCCTATAAACCGCACCAAACCGTAATTTTTTTGGGATGCAATGATGACTCATGGATTACGTGTGGATTGCTGTCTGACCAATAACGCATATTTTGCTTATTAACGAAGCCATTCAGCCAGAAATGAGCCTCATCGCTGACGACTATAAATTGGACGTAGCGCTCTTAAAGTTGAGGCCACTGACTCCAAATTTCGGTAGTAAATTTTATTAATTTCGACTCGTTGTTGGCTCGTATGTCTTTCCATGATGAAATGGCAAACCTTACTGAAGAGAAATGTCAAAAGAGCGGGAAAGAATATGGCGTCGTTTGCTGTCCCTATCGATTTACTTCTGTAGCGTCTCTGTTGAAAAACCCTTTAAATGCGCGTTTTTTTTTTTGTCATAACATTCATATCTTAAACCATTTTCGAAAAAGTACCCAAAGTAGATTTTAGCGATTTTTATCAGAAACTCAAAAACACCACTTTGTTAATTTTGTAGTTTTGGCAAATTTTTTATATGTTGACATCTATAAGCGATTATAATTGTGTTTAAATCTTGTACTACATTTTATTTTAACGATTTTTCGCAAAACAAGTTCTGCGTCAGAATTCTGTAACTTTTACCGACAAAAATCGGTAGTTAAATTGTCCAAATTCAAAAAAAAATTCCACACAACATTTTAGAGTTTTGTCAATTTAACCACCGATTTTTATCGTTAAAAGGTTACGGAATTCCGGTGCAGATAATCTATTTTTTTTTAATTTTTAAAACATATTTTGAAATCAAAAATTCATTTCTAAGACATTTTTGAAATAAAGCAAATATTTGTATTGTTTTTAGCGTTTTTTGCCATTGAAATTTCGTAACCTCAGAAAGTCCAAATTATTTGTTTTTGGAAATTTTAACGGTTCGTAAACAATAGAATATTGTTCTTTGTCAAAGTTGTCATATCTGGAAATATTAAAAAAAAAAATTTAATTTTTGAATTGCGCCACAGATTCTAAAAATACTCTTCAAAATATTGTGTTGGAAAAAAACAAATTTCTGTTAAACAAATACAAAATGCCTGTCCTACTGCGTTTACATTACTTATTTTATCATGGATCTACTCATATGCATGTACAAGGTGGCGCAAAAGTAAACTTCCGATTTTTTTTGGCTGTAATTTAAAAAAAAAATGAAAAACTTTGATTCTTCTTGTGGATTATTTTTATTTGGTCTTTTAATTTATTTTGCATTAAGTCGAGAATATGATGTCATGTAAAAAACTTTGTCACTTTGGCCAAAACTTCCGGCGATACGTCCTCACTTTCTTGACGGATATTGTCTTTAAGAGCTGCAAGAGTCTGAGGCTTGTTGACATAAACCCGCGACTTCAAAAAGCCCCACAAAAAGAAGTCTGGAGCGGTCAAATCAGGCGATCTTGCTGGCCAGTGCAAATCGCCAAAACGGGAGATTAGGCGCCCGGGAAATGCATCCTTCAGCATATCGGTTGTGGCACGTGCAGTGTGTGCCGTTGCACCGTCCTGTTGGAACCACATGTTTTCCAATCCCAATTCATCAAGTTGCGGCAAAAAGAACTCGTTGATCATTGCTCTGTAGCGTGGCACGTCGTCTGGTCGATGTCGACGGCGCATCCATGACATCCTCTGCTACAGCAGCAATATTCTCTGCAGAACGGCTACTCCGGGGTCTGCCACGCCTGGCAGCATCTCGTGTTGTGCCTGTCTCTTCGAGGCGAGCGGCTAAACGTCGCAGTGTTTCACCAGTAGGCGTTGGACGGCCAGGAAATCTGCGACGAAATTCACATTGTGCCAAAGTCACCGACAGATTATTGGTCAAATAAATAGTCAGCAATATTCCGCGTTCTGGAGCAGTGTAGCGTAACATTGTTTATTAACGTGTATGTCGCATGTGTTTACTACACAAATGTCAAAACAGAACTGACATTAGGGGCCAATCGCAAAATTTATAGCATTTTCTGATAGGAGGATTACTTTTGAGCCACCTTGTACTAGACATCTGCACAACACGTCTTGAATGGTTATTCAAACATATGCTTTTTTCAAGACATGTACTGTAACGAAGTTCCGGCAACCAAATACTTCAGTATTCTGAAAAACAGCATTCGTGTATCTGTATAAAGGTGTAGATCACAAAGGCAATACTACTACTTCTACTTCGCTTCAAGTTGTATTATGTTTTTATATACTCATACATAACGAAGGCTTTGTCGACAGTACCCCGAAGTCATAGAATAATACATACCATAGAAGCTTTTATTCGCTCAATAAATTAAACGTCATAGGTAGGATGGAAAGTAAACATTGGATGGTGGAAAATATGGGTTCAATAATACCAGATAGTGGCAATAGTATACAGCGATCAACAAAGGAACAACAACCGAATTTCGTGTTTTTGTGGCAAACTAGTTGTGTTAAATACAATACAAATGTAAACCTACGATAAAATTCAACAAAAAAGTGCAAATAATATATTTAAATTTTTCAGTTCTGCACCAAAACGACAGGAAAAAGTTAAGTGAACATATTTCGTAACTCCACCTGGTGTAAGATAATTTTAAATTTAATTGCTCTCATTTCCACAAACCTACGATGAGAGTGTGAAATGAAACGTCAGATGAGAGAATAAGTTTATCTATGTATGTATTATTCTATGCCCGAAGTACTTAGTTGCCGCAACATCGCTACAGTACAAGTCTTAAAAAAAATCAATGAGTGTTCGATGCGATCTGTTAAAACCTTTTTGTTACACGGTACCTGTTCGATTTCTCTGAACACATTAGTAAATGTTACATTGGAAATGAAAAAAGGAATAGTTTTTGTGCAGAGGGCTCTTTTGCTGTTGCATTTTCTTGTTTTCTTACATCTGCTTTAACGATAGATGTATTATTGTTAAAATAAATAAAGGAATATTTAGGTCTCTGAAATAATTGTTTTTGTTTTGTCATAAACAGAGCGGCGACAAAAAAGTACTGAATAGTAAAGAGAACTTATTGCACTCTTTTTCCGCTCTCACGTAGATAGTCTGAGTAAGAGAGCATAAACCAGTCTTATTCTCTTTATAGAATATTTCAATATAAATGCACTATTTCGACAATGTTATTACATAAAACAATACAAAAAGCATATATGTTTCAAAAGGCATCAATATTTCATATCAAATTTATGAATGGACCAAGTTATGACAAAAAGAGAGTAATACGTTTTGAATTATTCGCCAGATCTGCATACCGTCAACATAACCTCCAAATTTACTCATAGCTCTTCGCCTTAAATCGGAATAAATTCACGCCTGAAAATCTGTATTTTTGTTCTTGTTTTGATGCAAAAATAACGTGTGGCCGTCGGTGGTACAATGGCTAGTGTGCGCGGCTCTTGTGCAAGAGCCTTCGACGACGGCCAGCTCGCTTAGTGATGGCGACACTATCGATTACTTAGCCATGAAAAGGCTTCTCAAAATACCGCTCGGAACCGGTTTAAAACTGTAAGTTCCAATCAGTGAGTGAAAAATTATAAAGCGTACACCTCACTGGTTGTGGGAAGCTCTCCGCAAATCATTCATGGTATGTAATGGGAAAAGGTTTTTTTTATAACCTGATTGCAGCTTGTCGCAATTATAGTATACTTGTCCAAACACATTGTGTTTGCTAGTCAATATTACATGTTTGAGACACAATGATTAATAGGATATAATATAGGGTTTTGTAACACAAATGTGGCTTTGTTGTTGAAACTGTTGAAAATAAAAACCTGACAGACGAGAAAGAAACAAAAAAGGAGCAGGCCTTCAATTAATGAAATCCATGCTTGTTGGTTCGATCCCTGCTCTGACCACCTTAAATTTCTTTCGACGGCGGTCACCTCGCTTAGTGACGGTGGCACTATCGAGTATTTAGCCATGAAAAAGCTTCTCAAAATACCGTTCGGAACCGGTGTAAAACTGTAGGTCCCACTCAGTGAGTGTAAAACTAGTACGTGCAAAGCTCACTGGTTGTGAGAAGCTCTCCCTAAACCCTACATGGGATGTAACGGTAAACCATTTGTTTATTTTTTAATGCATGTAAACATATACATGTTTCCTGCAAATGTGTTGCAAATACCTGCTAGTTCGAGCGCGGCTATACAGTAATATACATAAAAGTATATAGAACAATTTTACCACAATTTTAATCTTCGAAAAGTAAACTCTCGCCAGTATTATCAATTTACCTTTAAAAATCACAGACTTCACTAGCGGCATGTCTTCGCTATGAAAAGCTCTTCGCCGATAAAATGTCATATTTCGAAATCAAGAAATAGCTTTGTCGACATTGTCGACATTTCTTTCATACATCTACTTAGACATGTTTGGGCAAAACATATTAATCACAAGTCTTTCGATGAATAAAAAAATTTGCTTCTTAGTTGGCATCTTATTCATACCTTCAACAAAACCTCCAAATTTCAATATTCAACCAGTATGCATTTACATAACTGACAGAACCTCCAAACAAATTCTACACCCTGAAAAAAAGAATCTGTAACATATTCTCTCAAACACATTCTGAAGGAACCATGTATGTGTTTGGAGCACACTCCAAATATTCATATATTTGAAAGCCCTAAACTCACTATTGTTTAAATGTAAACATTAGCAAATTTAGTTGATAGCATATGCGTGTTTCATTGCTAACATTCATATTATTACGTCGGAGCATACGTGTGTTTCCTCCAAAAGTCCCAAACGAACGATTGACGAATGCGTGAAACTAAAACGCAATAGAGCAGAAAACATAAGAAATACTCAACTGACTCAATCACTGACTGAAAAAATAATATAATAATATTAACCTAGACTGAGAATAATCTCTCTTTGCCCGTGTTTTATTATGTTGCCCTCCACAAAGCATAGCGACAAACAACAGATATATTTGTATCACAGACAAAGCTGCATTTGGATCACAAATACATATTGTGTCTCAATATTGAATAGCAAACACAATGTGTTTGGGCACAAGTATACTATATTTGCGACAAGCTACAAACACACGTTATAATTGCATCCAAACACGAAAAAATACAGATTTTTCAGCGTGTAGATTTAGGTGGGTCAAAAATTTGATTAATCGAATTCTGTATAGGTCAGGGCCCTTTTTTAACCGTGCTCCATTCGTATTAAAGTTTTAGTAGTAACTTGTCTTCATGTTAAAAAAATTAAACATATATATTTTAGTTATTTTCCTGATCTCGCTTTGCTCCTGATTTGGTGTCACGTTCTGTCTGCCGTCTGCAATTAGAATTGAGAAAAAACTTTTTTTAGTCAAAGTTTTTCAATGTTTGTAGATATACTACTCCCCAAATTTCTTGATGCTGGCTTCACCGCTTTGGTGCGAATTTTGATTTATATGATTGAGTTCCACGCCGCTAATTTGTCGCCCGACTTAAATTTGCATATAGGTATGTGTCCATGGCTAAAGTCGATGTTATAATCTATTACCCATCTCTATGGGTAAAGTGTAAATGCTGCCTTCCCATTCCTCATGTGTAATTTGTAATCGTGATGGGTAATTCGCCATCGTCGAGGGTAACTACAAATTATTTTCCCCAATACCCTGTGTGTAATGGGTAATCGTGATGGGTAATTCCCCATTGTCGTGGGTAACTACCCATTATTTTCCCCATACCTTGTGAGGAATGGGTAAACGATCGGTACCCATTCCCCACGCTAATAATAATGGGTTACCCAGGGTAACCTATTACCTACCAAATACGAACCCTGAGCAATTTGACATATACGATATAGATAATCTAAAGCTCTGTCGTGCCATCGTATTTTCCGCATGCCTGTAAACTGTTCCGTCACTCATAAAATGTTTCGATGTGAACTTCAACATAGTCGAATAACAACCATTCTTCAAACTTTCACAAGTCTCTTTTTATTAAGCTGTACTTTTTCAAATTATGGAATTTATACCCTGAACGGAAAAGCATCGTCACACGGATGAAAATGTTCATCATTCCAACAACTTTTGTCATCGAAAGTGAGCTAACGTAACGTTTCATTCCCGCTATGAAAATGTGTTCATCAACTGCAAATTGTTCGTTACTGTGGTGAAAGTATGGTTATTGCTACAATGAATTTGCTTCATTATTGCAACGAATTTGTTACGTTGCTGCACTGAATTTGTTGCATAGTTGCAATGAATAGGTATCGTTCTTGCAAGGAATTTGCTTCATTGCTGCTATGAATTTGTTTCATTAGTGCAATGAATTTAAGTCATTGTTGTAATGAATATGTTTTATTACTACAATGATTTTGTTTCATTGCAACAATAAATGTTTTGAAGTGTGCTTGAAATTATTTATTGACAATTGTACATGTAACATTGCAGGGGTTTTGCTAAAAAAAAATTTCAATTTTTGTTTTCGAATATATATTTACATTCCATGTTGAAACACTCATCTGGAGAAGATTATAATTATGGTAGTCGAGGGGTTGAGTGTTATTATGACCGTCATATTGAGGTCCTGCAATTAAAAACATTCGAGGAATTTATTGTTAAGATTTCTATTTAAGATATGTACATATCTATGTCTGTACGTACCATGAACATAAGCTGTACTTCCCTATGCTCTACTCCTTTAACATAGAACCACATCATTGTTTTGTTAAATCATGCAATTGTTGTTGTATATAGGGGTTTGATATTCAATTGTAGCGCCAAATCTCCCCGTCATTAAGCCAGTGATCGCGCTGTAAACATTTTCTTCAACTGCTCTTTTATTTACTTTAACCAAATTTTGCTAAAATTTCACACACATACAAAAGTTCAGTTACATATTTCGGGGTAGTTTTTCTGCTATCGATGCGTCACTTTCTTTGCGTCGTGTTGCTCCTTGAATTCTGTTTGTTTATCTATTTGATTTGCAAGTTACACAAACGATCACAAACAAACATTTAAATTCACACAATTTAATTTTCACAATTAAAGATTATTACTAAGTATAACTAATTAGTCTGTTTTAACAAATTTATTTAAATTATTCCGGCGGAGAAATATGTCTACCACTTTCGATTGCTGCTATGGAACTGATTTAAGATGTGTACGTGACCCACAACACACGTTAACCATTTTCTTTTGCTGGCCTCTTTTTTACGCTCGCTCATTTTGTCGACTGCTTCTCTCTCTATACCATCATGAAAATTAGTTTCGTTACAATAACGAAATTGTTTCGTCAACTAAAAATTTTGACAAACTTTCAAAATAAATAAATAATAAATATAAACTATAAAAAGTAAGAAATAAACCAAATATCAGTAGATTAAAACTCATGCCTTTACTTTTTTTTAATTTTCAACACATTTTTCTACAAAATTCAAATTAAATAAAATGGTTGATGGAACAACAAGTAAGTTGTTGCAGCAACAAAATGAAAAATTGTCAAAGAAGTCAAGTATGAAATTTTTCGTTGCAGCGACTACCAAATTGTCGGGTATACGACACTTTTCACTATAACAACGTAAAAACATTAACAAAAATGTTTAATCCATGCGACGAAGCGTTTTTCTTTCAGTGTACTCACATTATTTAAAATTTGTGCCCAATTCCACTTGTCTTTTGAATCTTTTTCGAAAATGGTTTGTATTTATTTATGCTAATGTATTTATTTAAAACATAAGTGATGGTTAATGTGATATTAACCTCAATATTGAAATTCTCTATTTCCTTTTTCAGACGCTGTTGCCCGCATTTTTCGAAACACACCCAGCCGACTGTTCTACCCGCCAACTCTTACACTTTTTACAGGAACAAGATTCGAAACAGTTTAGACTCTACGACTTTGGACTAATTACCAATTTAGTTAAATATGGTAGCAATCGGCCTCCTAACTACCAACTGGGAAATGTTAATCTTGAAATTCCCGTTGGTCTTTACTACTCCGACAATGATGACTGGGTAGCTGTACAAGATGTAAATCGTTTAATCAGTGAACTTGGCGCAAAGGTGACATCGCATCATGTTAAATATCCCGAATTCAATCATGCAGACTTTTTACTTGCTAACAATGTTAAGGAGGTAATAAATGATTGCATTTTGGACCAAATGAACGAGTATGATGGCAAACCGTTTACTGGTCTACAATGCACTGGCTTTATTTAAGCCCACTAACTTTCTTTTCAAACATTTTTAATAAATTCAGCAAAAAAAAATTAAATTTTTTTTAATAATCGTTATCGTACTTTTCAATGATTAAGTACGATATCGATTATTAAAAAGATTTTAATTCGATAAATAAATTTAAAAAAGAACTCTGGTTGTATCGACCAAACCAAAGAAAACACGAAGGCATCCTCAATTTTGTTATTTGCTTCGTGTGCTTAATTTCACAATTTTCTTTTTATATTATTCTAGTTTTATTTTCTAATTATTGTAAAGGGTAATTCATTTAAAGGCACTTGTTTAAAAAATAAATCAATTATATCTGGCACTCTTTACTATCGATGTTTCTGTAATGATTGTAATTTAACCAACCAATTCTAGGCAGCCATGCATGCGCAGTTAGAGCAACTATGTTGCCTTATAGAGTAATACACGCTGAAACAGCTGTATGTTTTTGTTGTTTGAATGCAAATGTAACATGTTTGTAGCTTGTCGCAAAAATTGTATACTTGTGACCAAACACATTGTGTTTGTGTTTTAATATTACATGTTGTAGGCACAATGATAAACATGTTATAATATGTGTTGTTTTGACCAAAATGTTGCGTTGTATGTTGAAAACTGCTGAAATTAAAAATTGCCTGTCACAAAAAAAAGCACCACCAGCCAATTATCAATTCATGAAAACAATGCCTGCAAACATATACTTGGTTCCTGCAATATGTTGCTGGGGCCGTTTTTTTTAGAGTATACGCATCGGTGATGATAGCATGATATTCATGATGCTGCACCAATCTCCTTATCACTTTAGCTACCATCACAGGTGATGCTTGACTTATGGCCAGTTTTTCAGTCAATGGTGATCTTCGTTTCTTAGTTAAATTGTTTTTAAACATCGAATTGTGTTTTTTAGTCATTGTTTAACTATGATTTAACCATCCAATGTTGGTTGGTTAACTTATAGTCAGAACCATAATATTTTGACAATCAAATGACTGACTGTCTGACTGACTGAAATGAAGATTGTATAAAATATATGTTTCAGATTTGCGTATTTGTACACATACGTTGAGTCTAGATCGTTAAATTGTTGCGCCTATATAGTTTTTTTACACATTTTTGTTAAAATGACTTCGATTTTATGCATCTATTTCTTATTTTACATAATTCCATTTTGTTTGTTCCAAAACTTCGTATACGATATCGCATACCAGAGTTACGCGAAACTTTTGCGGGTAAAACTCTCGAAAACAGATCCGAAAGCGATCGGAAAATGAATCATCAGTCGCTCAGTTTGTGGCAGTAAAAGTTTCGTTTACGATGTCTTGCAAGAGATTCGTTTGCGAGACTTTTGCAATATGTTTTGCGAGAACAACACGAAAAATAAAACAAAATGCAATTGCCAAAACATTATTGTTGTGTCGTGTGCCTGCACGTGTGTGCCTCTATTTGGCGCACGACACAACGACAACAATGTTTCTCTCTCTTTTTTCGTCCGTTCAGCACCCGTTTTTAAACCAGTTTGCGAACATTTGGGCGAGTTTAATTTCTCCCCCGGTTTTGGTCCGGTAAATACTCTTTTCTGAGCCCGTTTGCGAGCATTTAGCGTAACACTCGCTAAGGCTCGGTTTTTTGCCCGCTGGGTTGGTTAGGGAAAACTATATTTGTTAAATTAATAAGTAAGAAACAACTTTTAAACAAATATAAAACTGAACAACATATTTTTAGAACAATACAAAATAATAAAAATCTACAAAAAGTATTTAATTTTAATTATTTTACTTATGATCTATCTTAACACACCAATTTCTAAATATGACGTTTCCCCATATTCACCTCGATAATAACCGAATATTACTCGTATATTCGCTTCATGTACACAAGTTACCGGCAACTTTTACTTCGGTTTACCCGGCGCTTACGAATACGTCAGTGTACTTTCGTTGTTATCTTCTCGTACCTATTCATACTGGAAAGCGTCGGTACGGGGGTGTACCTCTCTTCGCACACACAACTGAAGTGAAGTAGTGTGTGTATATTACATACGAATGTTTTCGTTTATGCGAAAATGTATGCCGTTGCAGGGCTTTAGTTTTTACGTTGCAGCAATGAAAAGCCTCGTATATCCGACATTTTGGTTGTCGCTACAACGAAAAATTCCAAACATGATTTCTTTGACAATTTTTCATTTCGTTGCTGCAACAACTGATATTTCGTTCCTGCAACAATTTTATTAATTTGAATTTTATAGATAAAATAGTTAACAATTAAAAAAAAGTAAGTGGAAGAGATTTAAGTTATTGATATTTGGTTTATCTCTTACTTTTTAGTTTATTTTTGTTATTTATTTATTTTGGAGGTTTGGCAAATATTTTCGTTACTGCAATGATTTAAGTTTTATGACGATCAAGAGAGAAAAGTAGTGAGCATGAGTGGTGGGTCACGTACAAATCTTGAATCAGTTCATTTGCAACAATCGAACGTGGTACACGGTGGTAGACTCCGCCGGAATAATTTAAATACATTTGTGGAAACAAACTACATAATTAATTATTTTATTCTGAAAAATAAATTGTGTGAATTTATGTGTTTGCTGTGATCGTTTGTGTAAATTGAATATCTATAAATCAAATAGATAAATAAACAGAATGCAACGAGCAACACAACAGTAAAGAAAGTGGCGCATCGAATCTCATTGAACATTTGTGTGGGTGTGTATGTTCCCGACATTACAAATCGCAACACAAAGTTGAGGTTTTTACAAATCGAAAAAATTGTTTTTTAACCATAACTTGGTCGCGCACGGGCCGTTGCATTGGTGTTTAACAAATTTGGTTAAAATAAATGAAAGTGAGCGTTTGAAGAAGAAACCACTTGCAGCGCTATTACTGGCTTAATCTCAGGGAGCTTTGGCGCTGTTATTGAATGACAGAACCCTGAACACAACAGCACTTGCATGATTTAAGAGACCAAAGATATGGTTCTATGTTAAGGGAAGTTTTCAACATAGATCCACTGCTGTGATGAAACCCATTGGAGAGTAGAACTTATGTTCATGGTGAGTAACTTGTAACACTTGTTATTTAAATATACAAAAAGCTCTCCTCGCGGACATGGTGAGTAAAGACATAAATATGTACATATCTTCTACACTTGTTATTTAAATATACAAAAAGCTCTCCTCGCGGACAGCTCCAATGAGCGGACAGCTCCAATGAGCGGACAGCTCCGTTGAGCGGACAAATCTTGGGTTTCAAGTTCCAATCTTGTAAACAGAAAGCAAAACAGAAAGATTCTAATAAGCGGACGTTCCTATGACCGGCCGCGGACACATAATTCGCAAACTTTTGGTCAAAAAATCTCTAACAAGCGGACACTAATTCCACTGAAACACAACAAATTTGAATTCATATTCCAAATATAGTTGTTTTTAGATCCTCGTTATGTTTAAAGTTGTAATGTCCTTTAAGGCTGTAAGAGATCATGATTTCTCCGGTTAGTGAAAAAAAATGTAAATGCCGCGGGTGGGAATTCGGCATTTGAATTCATATTGCTTTACAAAATTTAGGGCTGTACAAGTAATTACTTGCAACCGTAATTACTTTCAGCACTTTATAGTATGCTACGTTACGTTACGTCAGATTCACTAATCAGTCCTTAAGAGATGAAAAAATCGTTAGGAAAATAAAAGTTACACAAGGGTGATAAAAAGTGTAAGCAAGGTTTGGAGTTCCCTTTTAGTTCTCATAATTTTGAAGTTTCACTTGTTTCGGTTCACTTGTACACTTGCTTCCGCCCCAAAGAAAGGTTTTGTCAATGGAAAAACTCAAGCCGGAGAGATATCAAAGAAACAGAAACTGATACGATCACAATGACACTCTGGAGTAATAAATGTAAACCAGAAGAAAATTTTTTTGCAACCCAGAGGTTCACTTATAGATCAAAAGTGTTTCGAGTGGTTTGCAAAAGCCCGGAACCTGAATATTCCTATATCTGGATCAATAATAAAAGCTAAGACAAAGGAGATTGTGGAAAAAGCTGGCTATTACGATTTCTCTGCCTCTGATGGCTGGCTGCAAATGTGGCATAACAGACATTCCGTACATTTTAAGAGCACTTCAGGAGAAGCTTCAAGAGAAAATCCAGCAGATGTGACTGAATTCTTGCAGAATGTACCCTCTATGTTATCTGGATATATGTCTGAGGACGTTTATGATGCAGATGAGAGTAGCCTTTTCTTTTGTGCTCTACCAGATAAAACTCTGGCTTTAAAAAACGAAAAATGTGTTGGTGGAAAAATATAAAAAGTGAGACTTACAATTTTCTTTTGTGTCAACATGGCTGGGGAGAAAGAACAATTATTGGTGATTGGAGAAGCAACACGTCCACGAGCATTTAAAAACGTTGTCATCAAAGCCTACCGGCGATTTGGAAATCCAACAAAAAGGCTTGGATGACTCGAAATTTTATGGCTGAATGTTGGAACAATTTTATAGAAAAATGCAAATTGAAAAGAGAAATATTCTTCTGTTTTTGGACAATGCTGCTTCTCATCCTAGAGCTATGAAACTGAAAAATATAAAAATATATTTTTTGCCTCCAAACACAACTTCGGTATGCAGAACTTCATACAGAACTTCAAGACCCATTACAGAGCTTTAATCATTAAACACTTATTGCCAAATATTGAAGTAAACAATTCTGCAAGAGATTTGATAAAGAGCATCAATGTTCTTGATGCATTGCACTTTATTAAACATTCGTGGGACAAAGTAACAGCCGAAACTTCTAAAAACTGAAGACTTCTAAACTTCTAATTTCTTCGGAATTTGATGAGGATGATATGTCGTTATCAACTCTTCCAACATTTGATAGTCAAGTTGTTGGATCTCAGAATTTTCAATGCCCTTAATTTATTCAAATTGATGGAAACCTTTTGACAGAACCTGATAATATAGAAGTCTTTGTTGAAGACCATAACATAAGCAGTTCGGAAGATGATACAGTTATCACAGTAGAAGACCTTAATAAAATATCTTCGTATAAGGAAGCCTTAGAGCAAATTGGCCGTTTAAATAAATTTCCAGAAGAAGACTACACTGCATTTGAACATGTAAAGTCATTAGAAATAAACTATAAAGAGCAAATGTTGAAAGAAACAGAAAGCAAATTCAAGCAAAAAACTATCTGACATTATTTTCACACATCTTAATTTAAAAAATTTTTAAATACTGTTTTAACACAATACATAAGTAATAAGATTTCTACAAAAGATATAAATTCAAAAAATTAATAATATTCAAAAATTTTGTGTTCCGCTCTAATAAACGGACATCTCCACTTAACTGTATACTGTATATCGTAATAATAAATTCCTCATATTTGTTTTTAATTGCAGTGCCTGAATACGATGGCCACAATAACACTCAACGCCTTGACAAATCTTTCTCCAGACGAGTGTTTCAACATGTAAAATATTTATCAAACTAAGTAAATTTTCGAAACAAAAATAAATTTTTGTTTATCAAAATAGACGAAAACACCAGCAATGTAAAACTAACCGTGTATTTATGTAGAATTGACAATAAATGGTTTCAAACAGTTCAAACCTTCATTGCAGCAGTGAAAAAAATACATTCAAGCAATGCAACAAAATCACTGCAGTGATGAAACAATTTCATTGCAACAATGACTCAAATTCGTTGCATCATTGAAACCAATTCATAGCTGCTATGAAACAAATTCATTGCAGCATTGAAATAAATTCATTGCAACAATGAAATAAATTCATTGCATGAATGAAAGTTATTCACTGTAACAATGAAACAAATTCATTGCAGCTTTCATCACAGTGACGAACAATTTGCAATTGATGAACACATTTTCTTAGTGGGGATGAAACTGTACGTTAGCTCACTTTCGAGGACAAAAGTTGTTGGGGTGATGAGGTTTTCCGTTCGGTCTACACGCTGAAAATCAGTTTTTTGTTGTTGTTGTTGTTTGGATGCAAATATAACGTGTGTGTAGCTTCTCGCAAATATAGTATACTTGTGTCCATTCACATTTTTTTTGCTTTTGATTAATAGGTTATAATATCGGGTTTTTCAATAAGAGCGCAACAAAAGTTTTTTTAAATAAAACAAAACCGGTTTGTTTTAGATACCAATGAAATTCTTTATTCCTGTGAAAGTACGTTCGATGCCATTATGTATAGAACTCGATTTCTTTTGCATGGCCACCACGGGCACGCTTGCAGAAGTCCAGACGCTGAACCCAATTTTCGACGGTTTTCAAGCATAAATCGGCCGATACTGCTGCAATTTCTCGATATTCGTACGAAGTTCATCAATCGTCGCTGGCTTGTTGGCATAGACCATAGACTTGACGTAGCCCCACGGGAAATAATCTAACGGCGTCAAATCGCACGATCGAGGCGGCCAATCGACTGGGCCATTTCGTGAGAGAACACGTTCACCAATCTTGGTTTCCAATAAATTGATTGTGGCATTCGATGTGTGGCTTGTGGCACCGTCCTGGTGGAACCACATGTCCTCCAAGTCCATATTATCCAATTGGGCCAAAAATATTCGGTTATCATTGAACGGTAGCGATTCGCATTCACATTAATGTGCCGGTCTTGATCATCACGGAAGAAGTACGGCCCAATGACGCCGCCGGCCCATAAACCGCACCAAACCGTAATTTTTTCGGGATGCAATGATGACTCATGGATTACGTGTCGATTGCTGTCTGACCAATAACGCATATTTTGCTTATTGACGAAGCCATTCACCCAGAAATGAGCCTCATCGCTGAAGACCATAAATTGGACGTAGCGCTCTTAAAGTTGAGGCCACTGACTCCAAATTTCGGTAGTAAATTTTAATAACTTCGACTCGTTGTTGGCTCGAATATCTTTCCATGATGAAGTTGCAAACCTTACTGAAGAGAAATGCCAAAAGATTGGGAAAAAATGTGGCGTAGTTTGCTGTCTCTATCGATTTACTTTTGTAGCGTCTCTGTTGAAAAACCCTTATTAGTTGTGTGGATTCGTTAGTTGAAAACTACTGAAAACAAAAACGTGGCAGACAACAAAGAAACAAAAAAGCAGAAGATCTTCAATTCCCGAAAACAATGCCGGCAAACATGTACATTGTTCCTGCAATATGTTGCTGGGACCGTTTTTTTTCAGCGTGTATACACAGCCCTTTCAGACACAAAATTAAAAAGGAACAAAATAAAACCTATGTATCGTCTCTTGGCAACAGGTTCTTAGCGTGCGGAGACAGTTATTGGGGATCTAGGCTAATCACAGCTAAGGAATTGCAACTACTACTCTCTGCAATTAATTGTCTCCACTTAAACAACATTATTTCTCCGAACTCTCCCACTTACTGGCCCTCAGCACTCAGGAAAATTCCCCATTTGATTGGTTTCTGTGTCTCTAAAAGTGTATTTACAATGTCTGTTAAAAGCTTTACCCTCCTGAATTTGTCTTCCGACCATTACCCAGTACTATTACAGCTAAGCCAAGAGGGTTTCCTTGTATAGCTTCCATGTAGACTACATAACAAGTATACTAACTTGAAATTCTTTCAATGTTTTATAAAAAGCTACGTATATTAATACCAACATTTCTCATAAAACTGAAGACGAAATCTCAGAGGCAGTAGCATATTTGTTAAATTGCGTTCAACAAGCTGCGTGGAATTCCACTCCCAAACTCACATTCATGGTTTCAAAACCGCCGGTGTGGCAAGGCTGTCAGCTGTTATATATCTATAGTGGCAGTATCTTAAGTGGCATTTATTTACAACCGAAGACCGCGTTAAAATAGTTACTCAAACGTGACCACTTTTCTTCTTCATTTTCCTTCAGCGATGAAGCTCATTTCTCACCCGGTGGTTACGTCAGCAAGCAAAATTTTCGCATATGGGGCTCGGAGTGACTAATGCCTGTTTGTGACTAATGAAGTTTCCAGAACGCGTAGTTTTACGTTTTGGCGACGTCAGTCAATTGGCCGCCATACTCATGCGATTTGACTCCGTTAGATTTTTTTTTGGGGGGGCAACGCCAATGACCGTGTCAACGCGGATAATCCCCTAACGTTGGAGAATTTGAAAACCAATATTCGTCAAGTTATGATTGGGATGCCGCCCGAAATGTGCGAAAAAGTGGTCAAAAATTACCTGACATATAATGGCAATATATATTTCGGGATGCCGCCCGAAATGTGCGAAAAAGTGGTCAAAAATTACGTGATACATAATGGAAATATATATTTCGGGATGCCGCCCGAAATGTTCGAAAAAGTGGTCAAAAATTACCTGATACATAATGGCAATATATATTTCATACAATGTGGCAACGTCAAAGCATTATAATGAAATAAAAGTTTCATCGAAATCATAGCTTTATGTGTGTTTTATTTAACTTTACTTTTGGGACCGCAAAACGGATGTTGCAAGGCTGTCAGCTGTTAAATAGTAATGTTCTGCAATTATCACAGGTTTCCCAAAAGCATAAGGCGAAAAAAAGTGTCAGTAAAGCAGATACGACGCTCAAAAAACTACTCTGAACCGACAAACATCTAATCTCAAAACACTTTTAAACTCAGAGGAGTTTAGGAATTGTAAGCGAAATAAGAAATATTGACCCCTCAAAATCTACAAATTACTCCTTATGGAGAGTATCGAAAAATATTACGAAGCAGTAGAATATATATTTTCCCATAAGAAAGTCGGATAATTCCTGGACCAAAACAAATTTTGAAAAAGCAACATGGAACTATTGAGCAAGACCAACGACTAGTGGAAAGTATCCATAATACATACGTTTGAACAAAAGCAGTACTACTCAGCTGTATTTCTGATATTGTCCAAGCATTTGATAAGGTTTGGCACGATGGCCGACTTTGCAAATTGAAAAGGCTGCTTGCCGTAAATTTCTATTTATTTTTAAAGTTCCACATTAAGGGTACATTCTATTGCGTCAAGGTATAAGAAGAGATTAGACGACTTGGTAAAATGAATGCCGCTGCTCCACAGGGTAGTATCTTGGGTCCCACACTTTATTTGCTCTATATCTCGGATCTTCCCAATACTGTTGGAATCATAGTGCGAACTTTTGCAGATGATATAGCTGTTAACGAAAAGTGCCTAAAAGCTAGCAACATTCTTCAAAATTACATTGACAGTGTTTCTATCATACAGGGTTTTTTTTTTAATTTTAATTGGATTTTAATTTGCATTACTTTATCTAATGCAAATGCAAAAGAATTACCATTGTTCCCAATGGCAATTACAAAATTTTTAATTTGCATTTGCTCAGGCAATGCAAATGCAGGTTGTGGAATCAGATGTCAATTGTAATGAAATGGGGGAATGCTTTTTATTGTTTTGAATTTGTTTGACTGCTGGCAATTCTGTTTATAAAGTATTTTATACAAGGTGAATTTTATAGGAAACACAGATTGTCAGACTGCGAAAAAACACACACTGATGTAGCGGCAGCAAATAGTTGTCTTTTGTGGGTGGGGAGCACTCGGACAGCAAAGAGAATAATGACGTGGTTATACGTACATGTATAAAAATGAGATAGCAAGAGAGCAACGAAAATTGTGTGAACTTGTGTAGCGTATGTACGAACATAACTATGTAGTATGTACATGTGTCTGTTGCTTTGTATTCTGTTTGTTTTCTTGTGGGTATACAATAAAAAGTATTAAGCAAGAAAATAATGACACATGTGCTTGCACTGGTCTTTAAATAATTTTAAGTATTAATATTATTTAAATGTAACGTCATCATACGATTGAACGCTGTGTTTTATTTTCCAATGTAACATTTACAAATGTCCCAGAAACGCAGGTGAATTTTATGTACAGGCAGCCGAAATAATATTGTTACGAATTTCCTTAATCGTCCTTTTACCCCTGTTTTATTCCCGTTACAGTTTCAATTCTTGCACAGTACAACCGTTCAGTTTAATTACACAACTTAACATTCACAGTGGCCTATATGCAACCTCTTTTGCTATTAATTCGCATTGTTTAATCACAGACTAACTCCTAATGTCAATGACCTCTATTTATAGGAACTCGCCATACCCAGATGGCGTTACGTTTTAGCAAAGTCAAGATCCTTTTAGTCGTTATATTTGGTTATCTTTATGCTGCTAATTTGTGTACTAATACCGTTTGTTTTCCTTTTGCTTGCTGCTCTTTCGCAATGATCGAAAACAAATTCGTCAGTTGAGCTAATTTGTTTAATCAGTACAGTTGAGAGTCAAGTGCAAATATAAAGTGGAGTATTTCTTGGTAGGTAATGGGAGTTAGGCATCAATTAATTAGTTACTTTTGTTTTTTTCAGATGCAATCAATTTGGCCGATGGGACTGGGTCAGCTGAAGAACAACTCCGAAAGGCCTTGCAGCTCTGGAAGAAGCCATACTTTAAAAACTCCAGCTGCAACAAAACCAAGAATGAAATTGAAGACAGCAACAACATCAATTGTGAATTATTAAAAATTAATAGATAAATGAAAACTAACTAATAGTAACTAATATAATATAATATAAAAATTGAACTTCACATTATATTAAAACTATTACTTCAAATTATATTAAAACGATTACTTCAAATTATATTAAGGCTATTACCGTACCCCCCATATTCATACCGACCCATATTCACTAGTTCTTCTGGGTACTCATATCACCAACCCTAGAATGGGTACCTGTGTACCCCCCATATTCACTAGTTCGCGGTACACGATGTGGTGGCGATTGGCCCTTTTTGCGGACATTTCATACAAAAAACGAAATGATGGAATGCATTGCTTAGGGTTGGCAAAGTAAGTAGAGGTGGTTCCCTAGTAAGTACTTATTTCAACTGGTACGAACTAGTGTCCAGTACTAGAGGGTTACGACTTTCCAAATAGAACAATCCACACTTAATACTACGAAATGTGGCAATATTTGCTGTAATGTGTGAAATATAATGCGATACGGCAACACGTTTGTAGCCAGTGTCAACAAATACATGGTAGCAGCAGATGTTGTTGTAGTTGTAAACAGCAACAACAGACATTTTATTTTCGTTCATTCATTTCAGTTGTCAAACCCTACACAAATATATACCAACAATACAAGAATACAAAAAAGTATAAAAACAAAATACACATGATTTTGACAAGCGAAACGAAAAATGACATGGAAATAATGTGATCACTATACCTGATAGATAATTCTACCATGATCAATATGTATAACATTTACCGCGCGTTGGTGTGAACAATTTAGTTACAATTTTGTTATTAATCGGAAATAGAAATCTATCCTTCAATTTTAGAGATATAAAAGTTACGTATTCTTCCATTAACCCGTCAACGGTGACGCAAATTTGTCTTTGATTAATGGTGACGCCGCACAGTGGGTTAGAGTAGCATGTTTTCTTGGATCAAATCAGGGAAGCTATGTTCGGATAATTTTTCTTTATTTTGCAGTTAATACCATTAAAATAAGTAAAAAAAAATGTTTTCTAAGTATATTTGAGTATAATATTATTATACTCATTATATATATATATTATATACTATTATTATTATTAAATAATGCCAAATATCAGTGTAGGTATATAGTGCAAGGAGTACAGTATGAGAACTTAAACATTGCATTTTATACATCTTAAAGTTAATCATCAACATCATCATCATTATCATCATCATTATCATCATCAGCAACTTCAACATCACTGAAATAGTTCTTGGTCGGAGCTGCAGGTACAATTAAATCAATTGCCTCCTCTTTGAACCTTCTTTGTAGGCAATTTTCGCATGCTTGAAATAATTGGGTCAAAGGTTATCAAAAACATTTTAAAAATGTCTTGGTTTGATTTCACTGTGTGTAATTTTTTAAGTCATGGCAAAATAACCATATACGGACACCACTACGTGATAAAAGACTAAAAAAAAAGACCCGTGTTTCCCAATTTTTCCCAAAGTCATGCACTTTTTTTTATGGGCCGCCAAAGATTTGGGGCCTCGGTATCATTTTCGTAAAAATGTGATCATTTTCTCAGGCTCATATCTTGCAAACCGTGATTTACTCTCTGAGGCAGTTGTAGCTCTTGTCATAAAGAACAAAAATTGCGAACATATAAAATCAAAAAAACTTCACCTTCCAGATCAAAATCGCAAAAAACTTAAAAAATTCGATTTTTTTTTACCTTTTTTCCCGTGTTCAGGTCCATAGGTAGCAAACCGTTCAAAATTCAAGGAAACAATCAACTACAAAAATTTACCTAAGATCTCAATAAACAAATTTCTAGAACATATAAACTTCCTAGAGATGATTCTTAACACTGTTTAGGTAGCACGCAAAAGTGAAAAATTTGCCGAAAATTTTTTAATTTCATTTTTTTTACCTTTTTCTCCTGTTCAGGTCCATAGGTAGCAAAAAATGAAATATGCCTGGCCAGAACCATGTGTTTGTCCAAATCTTTGGCGGCCCATAAAAAAAAAGTGCATGACTTTGGGAAAAATTGGGAGACACGGGTCTTTTTTTTTAGTCTTTTATCACGTAGTGGTGTTCGTATATGGTTATTTTTTTTCGTGTTGCACTGTGTTTTTCGCGACTGCACTTTCGTGAATGAAACTCCCTATATTTTTTAAAATCTTTATTTCGAGCTTCTTGCGCTTCTTCTGATAACTGCCCAATAGGTAAAATGGCATTTGACACAATTTCGGGTCCGTGAATAAAATACTTGTGCAAAGTGGGAGGCATATTGTACCAAGGATACGTTTCAACAAAAAGTCGTCCTGTATTGTGTGCATATATTTTAAATTTTTCATTATTAATTTCATGGCCACTGGATACAGCAATAAGCAACACGTGCATTTTTTTTTATTAAATTAACATCTAGTTTTGTTATTTCGGCAGTTTTTTCAGCGTTTTAAAAAAAACCTCTTGCCGTATTCCCATCATTCGTGTTTCCAAAACCAAGTTTGGGTTGGTCAACTATTAATCCCATATTCTCTTTAAATTTTTTATGAATTTTCAGCTACTGTTCTTTTCTAGTTCTAGCCTGCCGCTTTTGTAAAGGAATTTTATATGCCACGAGCAAAAGACATTCAAAAAATCTAATCCAGCCATGAAGAATGGAAGGCCAAATCTTAAATTGTCTACATGTACAGGTCTTTGGATCATGGCTTCTATATTATTAAAATCCTTACTTGTAGAGCCACATAAGTAACACTTTGTGTTGATGTGGTTTCTGTTAAGGCATTGCAAACTTTTCCATCTACCATCACCAATCGTGACGTTGAACAGGTTAAATTCTGTATTTCCTCTTCAACTCTTTTTTTTCACTAATTGACACAAATGCGGTTTCTTTGGTAAATTCAATTTTCAAGGGTCTGCAAAATCTAGTTGAAGACGACCGTGGATTTTGCCAAATTACCTTCCCCTCAAACATAAGCCTAAGTGGTACAATTGTGGTTAAAAAACTGATGAATCACTAGCATCAGATCCATGAAAGGCTTGTTTGTATGAGCTATGGCCAGAACTGCCATCAAAGCCCCATTTTGAATATAATACTACATTCGAGTTCTTAATGCCTCATGAGTCAGTAACAGTTGCTTGAAGTTCTATTAGTCGCTCCGCTGTGTGATTAAGAAGACCTTGTAAAGTTACTTCAACGGAGGTCTCGCTTATTTTAAAGCTGGTCGATACTGGGTAACTTTTTTTGTTTTTCAGTTTGAATGTTGTTGTAGGAGGGAAATATTTGAGGAGCAGCTTGTCTAACAACATCGTATTGATTTCGTGTTAGTTTAGCTTCTACAAAAACAGCCAAAGCTTTTGTATTTGATATTTTCAAGGTGGGAAGTGGTTGTTTCAACTTTTTTTAAAATGTATGCCCTTGCAACACTTTTCATATATGGCTCGCAACACTTTTGATTCCTCGACATAACCTGGGCTTTGTAATTTAACCTGTGAAGCATAAAGTAACTCTGGCAATGATATGGTGTCTCTTAAAATCTTTGTTTTTTTATATTTACTCCAACCACTGGACTCGGTAAAACTAATTTCTTTTCGACCACGTTTTGCAGTTGGGGCAAGAGTAAAACCAGATTTTATTTTGAGTAATAAACCTCATTTCCATTCTATGCGCTCTAGTCCACCTAGATTTAAATTCATAAAAGAAAACATCAATTCATTTATTGAAATCACACATATTATCCTCAGAGCAATTGGTGCGTTTTTTGATTTCTTCAGCTAAAAATTTCTTCTTGTCATTCATTGTTTGAGCGCTTGAATTCATCATAATATCAAATACGCTTCGACGAGTATAAAAAGCAACGTTCGAACTTGTTTCTATAAAAAAAGATAATGCTAATACAAAAAAAAACCTTTCAAAAATCCCTTTTACCCGATTGTTATTAAAATAAACAAAAACATAATATTATTGAAACAAAGAATATTATTAAAAGAAACAAAAATAACATCATTAATATACTGAAAAGAAGAGCACAAATAAATAGAAAAAAGTAACATGAAAAACCACAAAACACAACACACAACAACAGCAGCAGTCGCGAGATCAATGTGATTTTTAGCTAATTTGACTGCAGCAACACTTGTATTAAACAATGCATAGCTTCTAAAAGGCACAAAAAGGCAGCGTAAAATTTTGCAATATAATAGAGATGTATATTCTCTTTAATATAAACTAAAAATTATGACCCGAATGTGGACGAATAATAACTATATATCCATTTAAAATATAAAAATGGTAATTTTTTTGGCATTTCCAATATAAATAACTAAATCTAAAACACTTCCACACACAATTTGATACACAAATGTTAACGAAGGATTTGCAAAATAACCTGAACTTGATGGTTCCATTGAAAAATTGTTAACTTTTGCAATACTTTTTAAAATAAATAAAATTTTCAACGAGAAAGTTTTCACTTTTTTCAGACTTTTTTGCAAAAAAATTTCTATAAAGTATGACTTTGAAGTTTCACTACAAAAACACCAGAGCACTTTTGACATTTATTTTAACGACAAGTGATGTAGAATTTTATATACTCTAACCGGGTACAAAAAATGTTGACGATACTTAAAACATTTTTTTTAAATTAATCCAAGAAAACAGGCTATTCTATTCTGTGCACCGGTCTCATGCTCCGGGGTTTTCAACTGAAGATTTTTCGAAACGTGTTGCTAATAGTTGTTGCGACTGCCACAAAAAGCCATCGATTACCTGCTAAACTACCCGCAATGCTTTTGAGCGGCGAATTTAACATGGCGATGGCCGCTTTGGTGATGGCTCACCATTTGCACTACCATTCCTCGATGAATTTCTCGGTAACATTTTATCGACGAATTTGTCGGTGACATTTCGTCGACAAATTCATCAACAAACAGTGATAGCAAGTGCAGTAAAGGGAATCGACTCTACGTCGAAGAATTCATCGACTACCACAAAAAGCCATCGATTACCTGCTAAACTACCCGCAATGCTTTTGAGCGGTGAATTTAACATGGCGATGGCCGCTTTGCTGATGGCTCACCATTTGCACTACCATTACTCGATGCATTTATCGGTAACAGTTCAATTAGCGAAACATACACAACGCACGTCTTTTCTTTTTGAATTGCAAACACTTAATGACTCTTTCTCTTTCTTGCGTCCCTCAACCAAGCTCATATACTCAAGTGTGGTAAATGAATGATGCGTTTTTGTTTTTTTTTGATGTGTAAACATCTATAAGCTGGGGGTAAAAATCTTTTTCACAATACAATCACAAATTTAGAGTAAGATGTGCGATGTAATCGTTAACCAATCGTAAAGCGTTATCAAATCGGTGTGAGCTATGTATGAGTGTATTAGTGTAATCATACGCTGCATACAATATACTAAGCACCATCTAGTGTGCAATAGTAGCTACTAATTTTCGAAAACCATTGGTGTAAAACATAGATAAAGGAATTAACTAGATATCGCACATGTCTTGGGAAATTTGTTGTTCAATGGGATATTTTCTAGATGGAGCTGAATGTAATAATTACAACGTTTGATCCCGAACAAAATATACCTTGCAAGATGTATTTAGAACAGGTGCTAACAATAGGTGTGGTAGGCAACATCAACAAGGATTTTGTTTTTGTGTTGTTGTCCGTTGCTCTGAAATTCAACACAAACGAACACCAACAATAACAGTAAACAAAAAGACACAATCAAAATAACAAAATTTTAATTTGAAAGTGGGGAACAAAATGATATAAAAAAATGAAGTTTGTTGTTCGAATAACACAACCTGGAAAATGATACATTGTTCAACAAACGTCAATGAAAGTTATGAGAAACTTCAGTGAGAGTTACAAAACGACCACACAGCACCTAGTGGTAGTACTTGACAACACCTGTGCGATATCTACTTATTTCCTTTATCTATGCTGTAAAATAACTACATGCATTACATTTCAGTAAACAGCTGATTAATAGCTTGTCAACCGCAACAAATACAAAATAATAAAATATTTTACAAAACACCAAAAAAATTATAACTCAGAACATAAAACAACACAAAGTGTATCAAAGCTGAATGGAGGTAATGTTAATTCTAATAAAATTTCTATTAGATTCCAATATAAATTAAGATTATAACATATCTTCATTACGTACTGTTGCCTTACACTGAAGCTGGTGCACGACAATTGGGTAACAATCTCCATCTCATGCCAATTATTATGGGTGGAGATTTTAATACAAATTTTGCAAACCCACAGTCGCAAGCTTTATCCAAATTTTTATTTGACGTTTTCCACTTGCATATGAGCAATTCTCCACAAACCCTCACAACTAACAATTCCACTACTATAGATGCAGTTTTCCATAGATTTTTAAATACAATCGAGTCAAAAATTTAAAAATTTAAATATGCATTTACCATAGATGGGCACTTTGCAGTACTACTAAAATTTCAGTAAAAATAATTCTTTAACTAGTAAATTTGTACTGATTACAAAAATTTTTTTCAGCAATTTTTATAAAGTGCCTACATGATTATGATGAGGTGCATTAAATTTTCAGTAATCAGTAATGCCCGATTACTGATTATTATGAATACGTCCTATGATTTTACTGGTAATGCAAATTAAATTTCATTATCAGTAAAAATTTACTGAATTTCTTCAGTAATCCATAAATTTACTGCTTACTGTAATTTTTAATGCAGTACATATGTATATACGGCAGTGTGCCCATTTACTAACCAAATAAGTTAAATAAAACAAACAAAAACCAGTAAATTCCTATGTATTTACAATATTGAAAGTTTTGATACTTTTAATTGATTACTTAAAAAAATATACTAAAAGCATAAGTACTTCCAACTTAAAAAAAATTTTTCATTACTAGATGTTTACACATCTCCCCTGTGAACGGACTCACATTAATTTTTTTTTCTATTTGCAATGTAGCATGTGTTGTTGGTGGGTTTTTTTATTTGGGTTCCCGTTACAGTTTTTTGTTTGTGTCCTGTTTTTTTTTTCTATTAGCAATGTAGCATGTGTTGTTGGTGGTTTTTTTATTTCTACTTCTGAAAAGAATGCAATAGAAAATCTCTCGAGACACCACTTTACAGATTACCACTGAGTACTAATGTGATCGGCGATGTAGTCGATGAAAAGTCATCGGCAATGCAGTCGATGAAAAGTTGCCAGCCACTACTTGTGAAACTGCAGGGTCACGGTCTCACACCAGTATAGAAAAAAAAATACAGAAGTTGTGCTCACTAAGCAGCTTCGTCATTAACTGATGGTGGAGGATGTGCAATGCTGCAGCTACTCGAAATCGCAACAAAAAACAATAACGGAGAATAAAGTTATACGAATTTTTTAACACAGCCGGTCTCACAGACCAGTACGTCACCATTGGCGGGTCAAATAAAATAATTTTAATGAACTTCAAATTTGTAAGCCATTTTGCAAATTTCTGCTTTGAGTCTCTCCTTGATAACATTTTCATTCACAAGAAATGACAGCAAAAAAACTTTTTGTTGCCATTTCTTGAAATTTAACATGTGGCAACATTGTCATTGCTCAAGTCGGAATTCAAGTGGGAAATTGAAATGCCACTTAATATCGCTTAGCTGTCCCGTACAAATTAAGCTATAATTAACTTTAGCGGGGTAAAAAAACACACTTAATATGTTAAAGTCATCTTCTGACTCCGGCGACAATCCATACAATTAAAGAATTCAATTCACAATTTAAAAATGTTTTGTAAATATTCTGACATTTTTTCTTTAGAAAATTCGTTTAATTGATTTGCTCATACTATCCGGAAGTATTCTCCCAGTGCAGTTCTAAACAAATAAACGGTTAAATATTTATAACAATTTGTCAGTTATTGTTTTAATTTAATTAAATTTTGTATCTGTAAAATACCACAATTTCTGGAAAAGGAAAAAATTACATGGAAAAAATTATTTTGTTCCGCATAGGCGAAATTTTGGACGACTAAACTTTGTTTGAAGAATTTATTCGTTGCAAGCCCACATCTATGTTTATCAGAAACACCTAATGGCGATTGCACATCCAACTAGAAAATGAAAGCTGCCGAGATGCCCAGATTCATTTCTTAAATTTAATTTTTTCGAAAAATATGGGTGGTTTTGTTGCAGTTGCTCCAGTTTAAAAATAATAGATATACAAGTTTTGCTACCCGGCAGTCTTGTATATATTAATTTCCTTTAATTTGAATGATGCTGATATTTTAGGTAAATAAATATTGGTTTTCAAAACACAAACGACAGTTGCTATAAGTGTTTGGTTCATACATGGGTTTTTTTAATTTTCATTGGATTTTAATTTGCATTACTTTATCTAATGCAAATGCAAAAGAATTACCATTGTTCGCAGTGGCAATTATAAAATTTTGAATTTGGCAATGTAAATTACAGGTTGTGGAATCGGATGACAATTGTAATGAAATATTGAATTGCTTTTACATAATTGTTTTGAATTTGCTTGAATGCTGGCAATTCTGTTTTTAAAGTATTTTATATGTAGAGGTTTGTGGCTTTGATAGGCTTTGCCGCATAGTACTTTCAAATTCATAAACCTGTACTGTATAAAATATTTGAAAACCATTACTGCCAGATGTGAAGGAAATGCTTTGAAAATAAGTACATACAATTGCCAATGGTATAGAAATTTTTTTGAATTTGCATTTCGAAAGGTAATTCAAATTAAATTACAAATAATAAATGTAATATAATTAATTTGCCCCATCTATGGTTTCTATGTATATGATTCCAGGAGTGGGGAATAAAGGCAAATAAATCTAAATCTGTCCATATCACCTTTACTCTTAAACAGCAGACATGCCCTACCATTTTACAAAACCAAACACAAATACCTCAAAAGGAAGAAGTCACATATCTAGGAATGCATCTCGATAATTACATGGTAACCCCATATCAGGATTACATGGAAAACCCATATCAGAACAATACGAAAAGCATTAGACATACAAATAGTTAAGTATAACTTCCTTATTAATCCCAGATATTCTTCCTCTCTCAATAATAAGCTTCTAATTTAAAAATGTATTCTCAGACTTGTTTAGGCATATGGCAGTCAGCTATGGTGAACAGCATTACATTTTAACATCGAAAATCGGAAAACTCTAAGAAATATCACCAACGCTCCTTGGTTTTTCATTAATTCTCAAATACACAGAGACCTTAATATTTTGACTATAAAGCCGGAATCACAATGCAAGCAACATTTTCAATAGGCGTTCGCAATATAAGCAACAGTTTAACACAAATGGTTTCAGTTTTCATTGATGTTTTTATGTTTGAAATGAAATTCGAAGTACAGCGCCATCTACCGCTTAATAGTATATTATTTATTCGAACAAATATGATGCTGGAGTAGAAATAGGCCAACTTCGGCGACAAATTTGAGTTACATTTTTGTAAAAAAAAAAACGAAAAGACATTATGTGAAATTCTGTGTGTGGGAACGAGTTGGCATGAGAAACGTAACTGTCGCTTGCATTGTGAATGCGGCTTAACTGCCAGATGTGAAGGAAATGCTTTGAAAATAAGTACAATTGCCAATGGTAGCTATTGAAGTTTTTTTGAATTTGCATTTCGAAAGGTAATTCAAATTAAATTACAAATTATAATTGTCATGTAATTAATTTGCCCCATGTATGAGGAAAATAAATCATAATTTAATAATATAAAAAAACTTTCAAAATTCGTCTGAGACACTATTTAAATTCGGTTGGTACAACCCCTAAGTCTACTGTGGCAACCTCCAATGAGGTTATGTCAACCTCTAATGAGGTTGTGTCAACCTCTCAAACGACTTGTCGGCTGTCTCTACCAAAATTGTCTGTGAGTGTATGATTTTGCAGATAAGGTTGAGTAAAAATAATAATGGAAATAATTTTGCGGCAACCGACCTAAACACCGTTTTTTTTTGCGTGTATGATCCGATCATAACCAAATCGTCTACGTGCTTTTATCAACAGCTGATATATTTCCAATGGAACCGAAAAAAACTAACAAAGTAGGGCACTCTAATAACCTGGTATTTGATTTAGGTGGTATTTAACCATCTTAAGATAATCGGTCGTTTAAAATAAACTTATGCAAACATAAAACTTTGTATAAACTTTTGATAAGCATTAGATTAACAACAACAGCACGAGTATAAAGCGAAAACACTTGAGCAATCAGTTTTTAGTATTATTCTAAATATTTTGGAAACATGAATACATTTCTATTGTTTAAACTACTCTGTGTGACGGCGGTGTATGGATCTCTTTTCGATACCACTGTAAGTACTACGATTCTTAAGGACGGGTACGCAAGAAGAAAGTGTCTTCTGTATCCTTAACTCGTTTTCTGTGTGATCGAGTAGCAAAACATGGATATCTTTGCGAAAACCACACAGTCCAAACAATCGATGGCTACCAGCTGACCCTGTTTCGTATACCCTTTCCCATAACTTGAACAACGAAATGGATTCCAATAAAAGTGCTGTCCTCCTAATGCACGGCCTCTTGAGTTCTTCGGATTGTTTTGTGCTCAATGGCCCACTGGATGGTTTGCCCTATATGTTAAGTGATGCTGGCTATGATGTCTGGTTCGGCAATGCTCGTGGCAATGATTATTCCCAAAAACACTTATATAAATCACCATTGTTGCCCGCATTCTGGGAATTTTCTTGGCATGAAATTGGCTCCATCGATGTACCAACAAAAATAGATTATATTCTTTCCCAGACTGGCCAGCAAAAGCTTCATTATGTCGGCCATTCACAGGGAGGCACCTCGTTTTTTGTTATGATGTCCAGCTATCCCGAGTACAATGACAAGATAAAAACTTCACATCTAATGGCTCCAGCGATTTATATGGAACATATGAATTTACCATTGGCCAAGATTCTCCAAATAGCTTTACTTGATAAGCCCAGTGATGTGGCTAATCTAATTGGTAGCGGCAAACTAGCAATAGGAGAAGAATTATTAAATCTCCTGTTGCCGCCAGTGTGTGAGGTGGAACCGGTTCAAGATTGGTGCGGCAACCTTGTCTTTCTTATCGCTGGTGGCCCATCTCCGTTTGTGAATCAGGTTAGCTGATGACGTTTTTGACACACAAAAATTTAGACATTTCAATTTGCTGATTCGGTTTTTATTAAGTTTATCTTTGAATCATTCCTATTAGATATGTGGCAACAGACACATCATAATGCTAATTGTTCTATAGTTAAGTAATATTAAAAAACTACACAACATTAAAAAAAATCGCTTTTTTCGAAAAATTTGCCGAAAAGCCCGTTTCGAACCCGTTACGAGTTCCTAAAAACGTTAAAATGCGAATCAGTGAAATTGCGATTTGGCGGATCCGTCTCGAACTCGTTACGAGTCCGTAAAAACATAAACAGCGAATCTGTGAAATTGTGATTTGGGGGATCCGTCCTAAACCCATTACGAGTCCGTAAAAACATATAAAAGCGAGTCAGAGAAATTGCGATTTGTCGGATCTGTCGCGTATTCATTTTATTTCCAAAAAACGAATCTGAAACTGATTCGAATATGCAGTTCGTTACGAATTCAAGACTGATCCGAAAAAGTACAAAAATGATTAGCGGTTTCGAGAGGAATTTCATACGAATACGAATTCGTTATGAGTCCGTAACGGACTTCTGTTTCGGACATAATGTCCACAGAAACGGATCCGTCTCGAATTCGTAACGGATTCATATGACACATTGGGTTATTATTTTCTACTGGCCGGAAGAATGAAAACTGCATCGACTGTTCTTTTTTACCCTATAGAATATGAATTTACAATTCCTGTTCACATGAGTTTAAGGCATTTGAAATAATTTAATTTTAATCTGCCTTCTTGACGCCTGGGAAATCAAAAGAATTCTAATTTTTGTCGTCTACGCCAGAAGCGTCGTCAAACGCCAGCTCTTGTTCTTCTTCCATAAGAATACTTGTAAAAATTTTCAACGTCTACGTTATCGCTCCGATTGTGTTCGTACACTACTCTTTGTCGTCTACGCCAGAAGCGTCGTCCAACGCCAGCTCTTGTTCTTCTTCCATAAGAATACATGTACAAAATATCAACGCCTACGTTATCACTTCGATTTGCCATCAAAAAAAAATTGAAAAACAGAAATGATAATTGTATTATTACATCAATTGCATATTATGTAATTTTGCGTTTGTCAAAATATTTGTATCTTAAATTTTTGCCATTGAAATATAGGAAACGCAGAAATTACAGACATATTTTTCTGTAAATATTAGATATTGAAAGATATTAGATACTGAGAGCATTCAGAAGCCCGGTTTTTTACAAATTTTCGGAACTAAAATCGGCATAATTTATTTTTAGCGATTTTCCCTTGAAACTGGTAACTCAGAAAAGAGGAACAACTTTCGGTTTTTCTTATTTGTTTGTTATAAATAATTGCGTTTTTTGTGATAATATACATATCTGAAACCATTTTCGAAATATGGCCAAAATGGATTTTTAGCGATTTTTTTTTAATCAGTAAAATAATAATATCAGAAACACAAAAAAATCACTTTTGGTACTCTTTTTGTTTTATCAACTAACTTTTATATATATTGATATAGATCTAACTGTTATATACTCGTATATTGACATGGATTTCTAATTGTGTGTAACAGCCTGTTCCTCCACCTCGAACGAAAGCATTCGTTCGTGTTCTGGTCGACACGAAATATAGATTTGGGTTCCACAATCTTTTCATTTTAAGTCATTTTAAAACGAATAATGCAACTAATAGAGGTTGTGTTATAAGAACAACCTAAATTATTTGTTTTTTCTTCTGTTCATTACATGAACAATCAAATTCAAATGTATTTGGTTTTTGTAATTTCTGGCTTACTTTTATTCTTGACAAATACATTTGTGTTAACCTGGACACGAAAACAAAATATATTTAATTGTTGCCTTGATATATTGGCCGTAATACTGGTATCACCTGTTAGAACAAACATCTCGATTCGAAGTAAACTGTTCCTTACATATTGAAAATGTTGCTTGCATTGTGATTCCGGCTTTACAAAATTGTTGCAAATTGTTCCAGCAACAATTTCGTTCGAATCAAGCTACATAATTGACACATAGATGGCTCTTCATCTTGAATTTCATTTCAAAACCACTTGGTTCAAAAACTGTATTTTTCAACATAATTTTATCTGTAGAATTTGTTTATTGTAAATACTTAATGTATTTGAATATTTCATTAATATTCAAAATACAACACTGTATGTGATATTCGAAGTAAATTGTTGCTTACATTTTAAATAGGCGTTAGCAACAGTTTACTTCGAATCTAGATATTTCTTCTAACAGGTGATACCAGTATTGCGGCCAATATATCAAGGCAACAATAAAATATATATTTTGCTTTCGTGTCCAGGTTAACACAAATATATGTCAAGAATAAAAGTTAGCCACAAATTACAAAAACCAAATATCGTTTAACACAAATGGTTTCAATTTTCATTCATATTTTTAAGTTTGAATATGGAATTCGAATTACAGCGCCATCTACCGCTTAATAGTTTATTATTTATTCGAACAAATATGTTGCTGGAGTAGAAATAGACCAACTTCAGCGACAAATTTGAGTTACATTTTTGTAAAAAAAGCGAAAAGACATTATGTGAAATTCTGTGTGTGAGAACAAAAAGGATGTACTGGTAGAGAAGAAAAAACCCCTGCAATTTGGCAACCCTAGTAGAAGAGAACCAAAAAAGTCGAAGCGATTCACTCGAACGCATTTCTTTCCCGCGTCATAACTTGATTATTTCATACTTTTTGCATACTTTATATAATTTTATTTAAATATGGTTTGAATTTCTATAGTTAGATAGAATAACATCAGCAGAAAACTACTCGTGTATTGAAATATTCAACGAAGAAAGCGAGCAGAGAAACGACACGCTTCACTCGTTTTCTTTGGTGGCATTCCACTCCATGAGTAAATTTTCTTCTCTGTACAATAGTTGCTTTATGGTGAGAACGAGTTGGCATCAAAACGAAACTGTCGGTTGCATTGTGAATGCTGTTTTATGCTGTAGATGGCGCTGTACGTCGAATTTCATTTTCAAACTTAAAAACATCAATGAAAATTGAACCCATTTGTGTTAAAAGATGCAATTTAAAACGTAATTTTATCTGTAGAATCTTTTAATAGCAAATATGTTTAAATACATTAACATTTTTTAATATTCAAAATACAAACCTGGATGTGAGATTTGAATCATGATGCAACTAATAGAGGTTGTGTTATAAGAACAACTTAAATTATTTGCTTTTCCTTCTGTTCATTACAGATTTGTGTTAAAAGATGCAATTTAAAACGTAATTTTATCTGTAGAATCTTTTAATAGCAAATATGTTTAAATACATTAACATTTTTTAATATTCAAAATACAAACCTGGATGTGAGATTTGAATCATGATGCAACTAATAGAGGTTGTGTTATAAGAACAACTTAAATTATTTGCTTTTCCTTCTGTTCATTACAATTCTTGTCATGCATTTGTGTTAACTTTGACACGAAAATAAAATATATTTTAGTGTTGCCTTGACATATTGGCAGTAATACTGGTATCACCTGTTAGAACAAACATCTCGATTCGAAGTAATCTGTTGCTTACATTGCGAACACCTATTGAAAATGTTGCTTGCATTGCAAGCTTCAAAATCTGTTTTTAAAACCGTTGGAATTTAAAAATTTCATAATTTCAAACTTGTGTCCAATTTCACATTGATATGTTTATCGAAATTCGAATATTAAAAATATGTTTATGTATAAATGATAGTTAGGTAATGTGATATTAACCTAAATATTAAAATTCTCTATTTCCTTTTTCAGACTCTGTTGCCCGCATTTTTCGAAACACACCCAGTCGACTGTTCCGCCCGCCAACTCTTACACTTTTTACAGGAACAAGATTCGAAAGAGTTTAGACTCTACGACTTTGGACGAATTACGAATTTAGTTAAATATGACAGCAAAAAAAAAAAAAAAAAAAAAAAAAAAATTCTTTCGGCGGCGGTCACCTCGCATAGTGACGGCGACACTATCGAGTATATAGCCATGAAAAAGCTTCTCAAAATACCGTTCGGAATCGGTGTAAAACTGTAGGTCCCAATCAATGAGTGAAAACTGGAAAGCGCACAGCTCAGTGATTGTGAGAAGTTCTCCCCGGTCCCTTCATGGGATGTAATGGGAAACCATTTATTTTTTTTATGATAGCAATCGGCCTCCTAACTACCAACTGGGAAATGTTAATCTTGAAATTCCTGTTGGTCTTTACTACTCCGACAATGATGACTGGGTAGCTGTACAAGATATACATCGCTTAGCCAGTGAACTTGGCGCAAAGGTGGCATCGCATCATGTCAAATATCCTCAATTCAATCATATGGACTTTGTAATTGCTTCCAACGTTAAAGTGGTAATAAATGATTGCATTTTGGATCAAATGAACGAGTATGAGGGGAAATCGTTTACTGGTCACCAATGTACAAGTTTCCTTGAAGGACATTAAGTAATGATTTTAATTTCAAAACCTTTTTTAATAAATTCAATAAAAATATTACAAAATTTTTGTTAATCGATATTGTGATTAAGTAATACTTAAGTATACCTCGGGTTAATTGGAACTACGATTATTCAATTAATAAAATATGATTATTCAAAACGTATTATTATGGTAGTGTGCGCGGCTCTTGTGCATGAGGATGTGGGTTCGATCCCTACTCTGACCACCTTAAATTTCTTTCGACGGCGGTCACCTGGCTTAGTGACGGCGACACTATCGAGTATCGAGCCATGTAAAAGCTTGTCAAAATACCGTTCGGAACCTTTGTAAAACTGTAGGTCCCAATCAGTAAGTGTAAAACTAGAACGCAATACCATTCGGAACCTTTGTAAAACTGTAGGTACCAATCAGTAAGTGTAAAACTAGAACGCACACAGCTCACTGGTTGTGAGAAGCTCTCCCTAATCCCTTCATGGGAAGTAACGGGAAACCATTTATTTATTTTATTATTATTTACTTAATCAGGATTTCGATTTCCATGTAAACCGCGTGTTCCACTATTAGAGAAATCGTTGGATATGTCAAACTTTTCATTTGCGCAGAGTGACTGGTATAGGTATAGAGAAGAACGATTTGCAAAAACAAAATTTTCAACTTTGTTCGATTTCTCTCATTTGTAATTTTCATCAAACAATTAATTATAAACAGGATGTACAAGTGGAGAAGAAAAAAACGGCGCAATTTGGCAACCCTAGTACAAGAGAACCAAAAAAGTCGGCGCGACTCCAACGCTTTTCTTTCCCGTGTCATAACTTGATTCTTTCATACTTTTTACATACTTTATGTAATTTTATTTAAATATGGTTGGAATTTCTATAGTTAGGTACAATAACATCATCAGAAAACTGATCGTGTATTGAAATATTGAACGAAGAGAGTAAGAGAGAGAGCAGAGAAACGACGCGCTTCCAGAGTTACTTTATGAATTATACAAAGACGACCAGAAGATGTGCGCAACTTGGCAATCCTGGTAAAAGAGAACCAAAAAGTACTAGGAGTTCACTCAAACGCATTTTTTCATAGTTTATGTAATTTTGGAATTTTGTTGGTTGGAATTTGTATAGTAATATACAATAATACTATCAAAAAGCTCCCCGTGTATTGAAATATTCAATGAAGAGAGTAAGAGAGAGTTGAGAAGTACTAGGGTTTCACTCGTTTTGTTTGTTGGCATTTGAGTGAAGAGAAATTTTGACTGTCTATTTGTACATCGTTTTTGAATTATACGATCAGAGTTGCATTTACAATGAATCGACAAAGAGCAAAGAAAACACAACAAATTTTGATTTTGATTTAGACGTAACTGGATTTAGAAGTGATCCAACCACACTAGAGGGCATCACAACCTGTTCAGAAGTTCACTCAACCGAATTAGAGGTTGTCACAGCCGAATTAGAAGTTGTCACAGCCGAATTGGAGGTTGTCACAACCAAAATAAAGGTTGTCGCAGCCGAATTAGAGATTGTCACAATCGAATTGGATACTGTCAGAACTAAATATTGAAATTTTTTATTCTAATTTAGTGTTGGCTTATTTTCCTGTATTCTCACAAATAATTTCAAAGCGAAGAAATAATGAAATAATTTTGGGGTAATAAGGTCGTTTTACATGCCACACCCGACTGTTTTGAAGTCCAGGGCATCATGCGTTACCTACCGCAACAATTCTGACGTATTGGTTATGTCTGTCGATTTAGTTCCTAAACCGTTCTATATACAGACGATGGCAAATGTGAGAATTTTCTGCAAAAATTAGCAAAAATAAATAAATATTTACTTACCTTTCTTAATAACAACACAAACAATTTTGAAATCACCGCGACATTAACAATTGCCCATTCTTTAACCTTTTTCATATAATATTTGTTTTTAAAATTCTGAACATCAGGTTTGAAATATATAGAAGATGTGGTTAACTAACTTAAAACGAATTCAGTTGTTCCAACAAGGAAATTCGGTTACAGCAACAAATTGGGTTCTTGCAATCGACTTAAGGCCAGATTCGGTTATTGCGACCGCAGCGATTCAAAATTCGATAGTTGCAACAGAAGTGATATAAAATTCGGTTGTAGCATATGAATTGATGTCACTTTCGCTTTATGCAACTGAGTCTGGTACCAATTTCGGTTGTTCCATTCGAATTAATTCCAAATTCAGTTGTTTCAACCGAAATTACAGTAAGTTTAGTACACGCAACAAATATAATTGAAGATTCAGTTGTCATAACAGAATCAATTATGAAACGAGGTTGCTTTAACCGAATTTCAGTTGTGGAGATTAAATTCAGTTCGGAGGTTGCCACTGAATTGTGGTTGCGACAACCTCTTTTAAAGCAATTAGTTGCTTGAAAAAGTCTATACATGTGGAATCACATGATCTAGGCGGCTAATTAAGTGGTCCGAAGCGCAAAATTTACTGTTCACCGAATTCCATGGTTTCACGGGCTGCGTGGCAAATAGCACCATCTTGTTTAAACCCAGGGTTCGTATTTCGTTTGTAATGGATAACCCATTATTATTGCCGCGTGGAATGGGTAGTGATAATTTAGCCTTTACCCACAGGGTATGGGGTTATTACTGGGTAGCTTACTGGTACAATACAGTATTCAAAACCGAAACCGAAAATCCGGTGCTGGTTTTTTTAAAAACCTAATTTTCGAAAAAACCGAAAGCCGGTTATTTTATTGTCGGTTAAAAAATTAATAAATAATAATAAAAAATTAATAATAAATTATATGATTGTCCAATTTTAATGAAATTTTGGATTAAGAAATATGATTTCTATGTTCAAATATGATTTTATGCTTCAATAAGTTTTAAATGTCATTTCCAAAAAAATTTGTTTGTTCAAATTTCAAAACGTTTATATGATTTGATTTAAAATTTATTTTTTTTTTAAATTTCATAATGTAAATTATTTTATAATAAATGTTTTGAACTTAATAAGATTTTCATACATGAAAATCTCTCTCAAATTGTAAATTGGAATTTAAATCAGTATAATTTGAATTTGAATAAAACTTTTAAATTTTATATTAAACTCGCATTCCAAATTGGAATATGATTTAAATTGTAGTTTAAAATTGTAACGTGATTGCCAAATTTAAATAGAGTTGTAAAATTTCGAGTTTTAATTTTCGAGTTTATCTCTTAAATTAAAAACTATGCTACAACTCGGAAACGGTGCGTCCAATCGCAAAAATTATATTTTGTACCTCCATGCGAAGCTTTAACCAATTGATGTCTTTAATATACTAAAACGCTCTTAATAAAATCGCAAAAACGCCCGTATGTTTATATCTCGAAAACGAAGCGTCGAATGAAAAACATGTCTAGTTTTTGGGAGTGTGGAAGAATTTTTTTCAAAAAATCGCCGAAATAGGAAAATCACCAAACTAAAAAAAAAATGCTATAACTCGGAAATGAATAGCTAAAACTTAAGACATTTTAGAAACACTTTGAATATTTGTTTGTTTACTTTTACTGTGCTGCTATCAGTTGTGTTCATTAAAACAGCTGATATGACAGGGTTGAATTCATTATGCAAAAGTTTGGCATTTTCCAATAGAAAAGCTTTTGAAATCAGCAAAAATAACATGTTGACAACAATGTTCTTTCACAGAAGGGCTTTGAGTAAAATGAGCTTTTACTCCTGGACGAAAAAAGAAATTAGAACTTGTTCGCACAGGCTATAAATCTATCAATTTTTGAAATAATTCAACTACACAGAAAAAAATATTGCCCTGTAAATTTCAACTAAAAATATAATTACATTTTTCAAAAAATTCAATTAAAAATTAATTGAATCAATTAAATTTTTAATCATATTTACAATTTATTTTTTGAGTTTACAACAGAACTTGGAGTTGGCAAGGCGCAAATCTACGGCGCTAAAATGTTTAATTTTTGAGTGCAATATCGAATTTTTGCTGTGAATCTCTCTAAATTAATATAAATATGCATGATATGTTCTTAACAACCCTTAATATAAACAATTTTTGTTTACAAATGACAGAAAGTTGAATTTTACAGCGCCGTTGGGAGGCAATATGTGTGGCGGCTGAGTCACCAGCCGTCGTCGTCACTTTTCGTACGGCAATAGTCTTCGATATACAACACTGTTGTTATTTGTAAATCGTTTATTAAAGATTTTATTTTGTGAACTTAAAGAATAATAGTGTTTCTTGTTTCGCGGTTAAAACTGCGTTTTTTGTAATTGTGTTTAATTGGCAAGTGTTTTTGAATAAATTTTATTGGAAATGAGTGCTTGCGTTGAGTGTTTTGTTTGCAATGGAAAATGTGGCTGTCCCCAAACATTTGTTATGCACTTGAAAAGACACAATTTGCCGCCTTATGCCACATACAATTGTTTACAAGAAATTTGTTTTAAAAAATTGCACGTAAAAAAAATATTTAAGACTCACCTTCTTTGACATTTTGAACGTGTAAAAGAAGAGCGCCCTAAATTGGATAAAAGCAATACATTTCTCCCACAAAGCTGTGAATATGCAGAAGAGAAGGAATGCGATATTGGCATTTGCTTTGTTGCTGCGGAAGGAGCAGATAAATTGAATGTTTCTCCAGAACCACCAGAGCGTTCCACTCTTTCAGTTAGTTTCAGTAACGCAATGGAATTTATTGTTGAATTACATTCCCTCAATAACTGTTCTCGTTTAAGAAAACCGGACATTAGTTCCGATTATGAATCCAAATTCTAAAAAATTTATTTTTTTATAGATATAAGTTCATGTGCATCTGAGAAACCTTTCATGCTGAAAAAAGCAATAACGGTTTTAATTGATTCAATTCAAAATTTAATCAAAAATCTCGAAAAAAATCAATAATTTTTTTAATTACCTTGATTACATACTTAATCAATATTTTCCAAAATATCGAATAAATGTTTTAATCAAATTTACAAATTTTTTAATTGAATTTTTTTTTGACAAATTTACAAATACCTTTAATTAATATTATCATTTTCGTGATTACACCAAAATCAATTTAAAAATTAATCAAATAAACAATTTTTTTAATTGTAATTGACTTTTATTTTTTTCTGTGTAGAAAATGCTAGAAAATTGTACCGAAGAGCACACAGTGTATCAAAATGTACTCCATGTATATCGCAACTGTACACAAAGTGTACCAAAAAGTACACACAGTGTACCAAAAAGTACTCATAGTGTACCAAAAATTACAAAAAGCGTAAAATAAGACACAACGTGTACGAAGAAGTGAAATTCATTGCAATAAAGCTAACTTTTTAGATTTTGCTAGAGTAAATACATATAGGATTTTCAAAATATTTAAATAACAATTTTAAACACTCAATAAAAAACAATTTTCTCAAGCTAACTTTTGCAAATGTGCTCAAACTATACAAATAGGTACGAAAAGTAAACAACGTGTACAAAAAAGTAAACACAAATTTTAATTAATACACGCAGAAAAGTTAGTCCTTTTTGTTGTTTGGATGCAACTATAACGTGTTTGTAACTTTTTTGCAAATATAGTATACTTGTGTCCAAACACATTGTTTGTTGCTAAGCAATATAACATGTTGGAGACACAATGATTAATAGGTTCTAATATATGTTTTTGTGACCATAATATGACTTTGTTTGTTGAAAACTACTGAAAACAAAAACGTGACAGACACAAAGAATCAGATAGGCAGCAGATCTTCAATTCATGAAAACAATGTTTGCACGTACATAAGTATATGGATATTCGTTCCTAACATATGCATGGTTCCTGCCTAATGTTACTGGGACCGTTTTTTCAGCGGGTAGTTCCTTATTTATTTATTTAGTTCTCTCTTTATGGGATCCTGTCCTAGGATAATTGTTTTTTCAAATTATTCTACATTGTTACATTCCTTTCCAGTAAACTTGAGTCCTTCATACTCATTCATTTTGTCCACCACACAATCATTAATGACATCTTTCACATTGATGGCCCACATGACATCAAAATGATTGTACTGCTTGATTTTGACACGTAGCTTGTTGACTTTGCCCCCCAGGCTGGGTACCAAACGATGGACATCCTTCTCGGCTGCCAAAAGATCATTTGCGGTATAAAATAAGTTGATATCACCCAGGGGACGAACATTTTCCAGGGCATACTCGGGTGGATTTTTCGTACTGTACTTCTTTTTATTCAATAGTGAACCGTGGTCGTATTGCCTGAAGAATCCGGACACATATTCCTGAAGATAATGAATCACTTGATTCAAAGAACTACCGGCTGGATGTGTCTCCAAAATATCAGAAATCATTGTCTGGAAGAAGTAACGTCGATACAAGTGATGGCAATCTAAAAGCGAACACAAACACTTACCTCGTTCAAGTAAATGGAATCCCACCCACCGATAAGGAACAACAAATTACTGCACATGGATACAAATCGCGATTTCTCATGACACAGTGCGGGCGCCAACATGGTCATCAATTTATTACGGGGCATAAATTCTGAATGGCCAAGGAGATCGATTAGCAACAGTGGCGTACCCAATAGGGGTCCCGCAATTGTGGCCAAAGGTGATTGCATATGATCCATGTAGCCAATAGGCGCAAGCAGATGTGAGGTTTTAATCTTCTTATTGTAGATTGTTATGGTCGAGAGCAAAACCATGAAGGCAGTGGTGCCCTGCGAGTGACCTATATAATGCAGCGCCTCTTGCCCAGTCATGTACAGGATATAGTCAATCATGGCTGGTAAATCATATAGGCCAATATCGTGCCATTCAAAGTCCCAGAAAGGTGGTAATAAAGGTGACTTATTTACGTGCTTTTTGGAGTAAACATTGCCACGAACATTACCCATCCACACATCGTAACCAGCATCAACCAGAAGAAATGCGATAGCGGATTCCGGACCATTAAGAATCCAACAGTCGGAGGAGCTTAACAGGCCATGCATTAATAAGACGACAGGTTTATCCTTGACCGCTTTATTGTCCAAACGAGGGGAATAAGATATACGGAACATCTTTAAAATATAACCATCACTAGTTTGTACATTGTGTTCTTCCAAAGGATAGCCACAGCTTTTAACACGTTCAGCCTAAATGGAAGGTAATACAAATGTAACACGTGGACAGATATTGACTAGTGTCTTGTACAGTTCAGTGAAAACTTTCTTAATAATTTCGTATTTAAGATGTTAAAGAGATTGCAGGATTAACTGTATCCTAATTTTAAATCCTGTTTAGAGTCGAATGATTCAATTGCCAGTGAAGATTTAGTGCAAGACAGTGTCCCGATGAAAATACGTACCGGCTGCGAGAGTGGGGCGACATGCTTTGGCAAAGCTTTGCAAAGTTTTTCCGTATCTGACATACAAAAAAAATGGTTTCCCATTACATCCAATGAAAGGATTGGGTAGAGCTTCTCACAAGCAGTGAGTCGTTCGCTTTCTAGTTTTATTTGAGAAGCTATTTCATTCATGGCTAAATACTGGATAGTGTCGCCATCACTAAGCGAGGTGACCGTCGGCGAAAGAAATACGAGGTGCTCAGAGCGGGGATCGAACCCACGTTCTTATGTACAAGAGCTACGCACACTAACTACTGCACCACCGACGGTCACATTCTTGGCATTTATAGGCTGATTTATCGTCAACAATATGAAACATTAAAATAATTGTTGACAGTGTCCACAAACTAATTTAATGATGGTTACCGTAAGAAATAAAAGATGCCCACTCGAGTTGTGGACACACGTAAAGAAAACTATCATGGTTGTCCGCAAAAGTTGGTGCTTCGCTTTTATCGTAAAACTCATTTATAATAAACGAAAAAGTTTATGACAGCATAAAACCGGCTATCACGCATAAACTAAAAGGTGAAAACTCTCACAAATTCATTCTCTCTTCTTTAAGAGAAAACAAGTTTGTTCAAAGGCACACAAATACTACACTGTTCCTTGAATTGATTCTCACTTTCAGCAAAAAGAGACGTGCAAATCCGTCTTCGTCTTTGTTCGTCTTCGCGTGGACTTGCGGACTTGTAGTGAGGATTCGTGAATTCAATTCCATTTTTATTATATTAATGAGCGTAAACTTCCATCCACTATAAATCCTAAAAAAAAATCGTTTCCCATTACATCCCATGAAGGGATTGGGGAGAGCTTCTCACAACCAGTGAGCTGTGCGCTTTCTAATTTTTCACTCACTGATTGGGACCTACAGTTTTTACACCGATTCCGAACGGTATTTTGAGAAGCTTTTTCATGGCTAAATACTCGATAGTGTCGCCTTCACTATGCGAGGTGACCGCCGCCGAAAGAATTTTTTTTTTTTTTAAGGTGGTCAGAGCAGGGATCGAACCCGGAATCTCTAGTACAAGAGGCGCGCACACTACCCATTGCACCACCGACGGCCTATTCAGTGTAAAATAACTCGTTTACGTTAAACGAAAAAAACAGTCTGTCGGAAATATTTTTATTTTCTAGTAAAATAATTCTTGTGTTTGAGGATATTATAACTCGTTTGCGGCAAACGAAAGTTGTTTGATTTCAAGGCTGATTTTTATTTATTTATTCGGCCATTTTATAGGGACTTTTTTATTTTAATATTCAAGCTCAATATAATAGAGATATAATTTTTCAAAAAAAGTTTTGCAAAATGCATCTCCTCATGATTCCTGTCTAACCGTATAGTTATTTCAGATCTAACACCATATTTTTCGTTAACGTTTTCATGAGTTTATAGTTCTCGTAAACGATTTGATTTATTTAACACAAAAGATATGATATGTGGGATGTCGCAATTGCCTTCCTCAAACATAGATCATTTATCTGAGATTTGGTTTGGGCGCAACGAAAAAAATCGACCATTAAAATTTAATTTTTGCTTTATGAACTCATCACCAGCCTTGCCTCTCGTCCTTTCAACAAAATGCTACTGACGAATTAAAAAAAATCCAATGAGTGTTCGAACTCACGAGCGATGTATTAACAACTTTTTGTTACACGATACCTGTTCGATTTCTGTGAACACATTAGTAAATTTTGCAATTGGAAAATAAAAAACAGCGTTCATATGATGACGTTTCATTTAAATAATCACCCTTATTCTATTTGGCGTAGTCAACAGAAGACAACGCCGTTTTTTGTGTTTGCTTCAATTTCATATTCCCGTTGGCGATATTGCCGTATTTCGATGACTGTCGTCGGCCATTTTAGTGTTGCCTGGCGTTGCTTTGTGTTGTGTTAAATGTATTGTTGACTTTAATTTCTAATAGTTACTTCACACCGGGAAACCTGTTTTTTTTTCAAAGAAATACAACTTTGTCACTTTTTTCAGCATCCGTCATATCGAACTTTATCCATTGTGGACAAACTTCCCACTCCATGACGTCCACAGTCTCGGACAAAATCCTCGAAACTACTGGCTGTGACAGTCCCAGGTTGAAATAATTTCCAACGTTCAGCTGGTAAGATCCCTGGGCTAAAAAACGCAATGTTGCTGCCAATTTTATTGTGTTTGGAACAAGCGTTGATTTCATTCCTTTTTTTAAATGAGGCTTTATTATTTCCAACACATATTTAAAAAAAGGTTTATTCAGCCGAAAATAACCGAAAAATCTTAAAGATAAAAAATCCATTACTTAGGAAATTATGATTTTAAATATGACTCTTACTTCTCATCGCCAAATTGAAAATGCAAGAATTCTGTCTAAGCAGTCTTCTTTCCAATATTAATTTTTTTGTTTTTCTTCGTCACTCGACGAATCCGAATCAGCAAGAATAAATATTTTTATTTAAACTTCTTTTTTCCACAAAAATAGCACAGAACTTATATATTTTGAAAAACAAGAAAAAAAATTAATCAGCTGACTCTAACATTAGATATGAGTGCTGTATTTTATTAACATTATCGATAAACAGGCAACGGCGTCCTAATACTCATACAGAATATAAAATTAGCATAGAATTGATGTTGCCTTTGATTTTACTTTACTGCCGACGCCAAACAGAATAAGGATGAATATTAATACTTAACATTATTTAAAGACAAGTGCAAGCACATGTGTCATTATTTTCTTGCTTAATACTTTTTGTTTTATTCCCACAAAAAACAAAGAGAATGCAAAGCAACAGACAGATAGATACGTATACATACATTGTGTTATGTTCGTAAGCTTACGAGTAGCAAGGCTTCGGCTTTTAAGGCAACTATTCGATGCCGCTACATCAAAACCATGATACTTATTTTCAGGCAGAGACTATTGTTGTACAACAACCACTTATTATTTTCAATGCTAACGTTGCATAGCTTCGGCGTAGATAACGCTATGTGTTGTTTGCATGTGTTGTCTTTGTTATAGATGTTAAAACAACTTATTGCACTCTTTTTCCGTCCTCATCTAGAGACTCTGAGCAAAAGAGAGTAAACGAGTCTTATTCTCTTTATAGAATTTTTCACCATTTCGAAGATGTTATTACATAAAACAATACAAAAAACATAAATATTTCTCAAAAGGCATCAATGTTTCCATTCTATTTCTATTTTCATTGTTCGCTGCCTCGACATCAATACCATCATACTTATTTTCAGGCAGAGACTATTGTTGTACAACAACCACGTATGTGATGCTAACGCTGTGTGTTGTTTGCATGTGTTCACTTTGATAGATTGCCCTACCCGTGCCTATAGATGTTAACACATCAAAAATTTATCATCTTTCAACATTTATTATGGCTCATTCCAAGGCTGATTTAGTAGATGTTAACGCAGTAGGATTTGTTGTAATTTTGGGCACCAACAACAGGGAGTTTGTTTTTGTTCTATGACTCTAAATGTCAAATTCAACTCAAATACATATGAGAACAATAGCAAAATACACTAAATTTGACAGATAGGGTCATAAGAAAACGAAATCAGCTGTTCTAATACGTTAACCTCTACCAGATCAGCATTGGCTCATTCGAACTGGAAACTAATTACTTGATTTCGTATCAAAAATCCAAACAAAATCTAATGTGTTCGCATTAGTTTTTTATGAATTTTTTTTGACTGTCAATGCGCATTGAAGAGGTGGTGTTACTACGACAATAAGCCCAACATAGACATTTTGGTAAACGCATTAGAAGTTCAGCACATTTTTCTAATTGAAAAATTTTAGATTTTTATTGGAATACTAAACAATTCAGTTAAGCACACTCTCTACTAGTGCGGAACTGCGTGACATGTTCATCATCAGATGCCTAATTACTGTGCCTGAATTGATACTTTCGGTAGTCATCAATCGAATATATACAAACTGTAATATGAATTTTACATATGCGAATTAGTATCGATCGAAGATCCCAAAGTACCAACACACACTGAAATGTCGATAACGCAATAACAGAAGAAACCTTTTCCCCCATGTTCTTCTTTTCCTCTTGCATTCTCACAGTGGTGAGTGCTTTGAGGTGAGGCATTTTGTTTTATCTGGTACTTTTCACAATCAAATTCAGCACAAATGAATACCAAGAATAAAAGTAAACAAAAAAGAACATAAGCAAAAAATTTTGAATTGTAGAAACAAGAAAACAAAAATGAAAACTAAAACTAAGTCCGTTGTTCCCGTGGTACCACCACTTCAATGCGCCTTGATTAAAATGGTTGTCAACAAACGTACTTTTCATCGGTTTGTGTGACGCAAAGAGTATAGAATTTTAAGTAGAGAAGGAAAAAATGTGCGGAATATGGCAACCCTCGTAAAATAGAACCAAAAAGTCGACGCGATGCAGTCAAACACATTTCTCTCTCGCGTCATAACTTGATTATTTCACACTTTTTACATACTTTATGTAATTTTATTTAAACATGGTTGGAATTTCTATGGTTAGATGCAATAACATCATCAAAAAACTGCTTGGGTATTGAAATATTCAACGAAGAGAGTAAGAGAGAGAGCAGAGAAACGAGGCGCTTCACTCGTTTTCTTTGTTGGCATTCTACTCCATGAGTAAATTTTCTTCTCTACTTAAAATTCTATACTCTTTGTGTGACGCAAAGACGATCGCGCAATTTGGCAACCCTAGTAAAAGAGAACCATAAAGTGACAGTAAGTGACAAACGCATTTCTCATGTGCGTCATATCTCGATTATTTCATACTTTTTGCATAGTTTATGTAATTTCACTTCAACATGGTTGGAGTTTGTATAGTTATATACAATAACACTATCAAAACGCTGCTCGTGTATTGAAATATTCAATGAAGAGAGTAAGAGAGAGAACAGAGAATGGCTAGGGTTTCACTCGTTTTGTTTGTTAGCATTTGAGTGAAGATAAAATTTGACTGTCTATTTGTACATCGTTTTTGTGTGACGCAAAGACGATTTAGAATTAGACGACCAGAAGATGTGCGGAACTTGGCAACCCTGGTAAAAGAGAACCAAAAAGTGCTAGGAGTTCACTCAAACGCATTTCTCTCTCGCGCCATATCTTGCTTATTTCATACTTTTTGCATAGTTTATGTAATTTTACTTCAACATGGTTGGAATTTGTATAGTTATATACAATAACACTATCAAAAAGCTGCTCGCGTATTGAAATATTCAATGAAGAGTGTAAGAGAGAGAGTAGAGAAGTACTAGGGTTTCACTCGTTTTGTTTGTTGGCATTTGAGTGAAGAGAAATTTTGACTGTCTACTTGTACATCGTTTTTGTGTGACGTAAACAGCGTTGTATAAAGCAAGTCAAGCATTTTTCCTGACTCTCCGACAACCAGGAAACAACCCCGATTTGTCGATTGTCAACAAAAGTGGCAAAATCAATGAAATTAGCACTAATGTTAAACCAGAAAAAAATTTTAAATGTATATTCCCCATCGTTCTCTGCTATATAATTACCGTGGAAACAAGTCTTGCTGTAGTGGGATTCGCCACGGTTCCTCCTGTACAGACTACACTTAATATCAGTAGTAATTTCATATTTCGCTCTTGATTTAGAATTAATTATTTGTTTTTAATTGTTAACTTCCGACTACTAACCATAGTCAATGGTGTTTCATTCTCTTTTATAGCCACTGGCTATCGAATTTTCTTATCGTAGCGTCAGACCCCCAACATTCCAAACATTCTATAAACAGCATTTATGTATATGCCAAGCTATCCTCCACAGTTATAAGTTTGTCCAAGGTTTGTAGGTAATAATGTTATCAGCATAACTGCAATTATACTTATTCGTAAAACCAAAGTAATCGATTACGATTTAATTAAAATGGTTACTCGGTTGGACTTTGTATGCGATATATAGACGACCGTAGGTGCGAATGTTTTTAATTTCTCTTACTGCAATCATTTCTCTTACTGCAATAATTTCTCTTAGAAGAATTTTTTTTTTGTATTTTTCTTTGAGCTAATTGATCAGGGGTTTTCTATAATTCTGTTGGCAGGTTAAATAATAAAAGTAATCGATTAATATGTTATTGAAATGATTATAAAAATTATATTCAGTACTACTGACTTTGGGCCTAGGACAAACATCGGGAATTAAGTGGGTATTGTAATGTTTGCCCATCATTTGTCAAATGTTCGACACATTAGGGATGCTAAACGGGATTGATTTTAAAAATCCCGGGATTCGGGATTTTCGAAATTCCGATCCCGAAAACCGGGATTTATCGGGATTTCGAGATTCTATATTTATTTATTTTTTTTGGGAGCAGGTATATTTTACGGCTTAAACTCCAAACAATCAACCACAAGGGGGGTAGAATACGTTATTCTAAGCAAAAAAAGTAAAATAACAAAATCGGGGCAACTGCATCGTTTCGGAGTTATGGACCCCGAAATTTCTCATATGAGAGGGGGTTATGGCGTTAATGTACAGTGTAAGGCCATCGATATCAGTTTTTTTGTATAAAACAATTCAAAACAGACTCATAAAATAATGTAGCACTTTTTGATAAGTCGCTTAGTTATCAAGTTATAGGATGTTGAAATTTAGAAAACTTATCGATTTTTTTTACGTTTCTCAAACAAAAACAAAAATTATTTAAAAAACATCCCGCGATTTTTCGAATATTTTTTTTCTTTCAAATAAAAACAAAAATTATTTTAAAAAAATTTTTAAATTTTTGTTTGAGAAACGTAAACATCCGATAACTCGATAACTAAGCGACTTATCGAAAAATGCTACATTATTTTTTGAGCTTGTTATGACGACACGGTATGTTAGTGGAAAAAGTATCCGAAATGTCGGGGTCCATAACTCCGAAACTATGCATTTGCCCCGATTTTGTTATTTTACTTTCTTTGCTTAAAATAACATCTTCTACCCGACGCAATAAATTTTGCATTTTTTGGAGAGTAAGCGGTACAATCCCTAAAAATCCCGGGATTCGGGATTTCCCGTTTGGCATCCCTAGTACACATTTGTCAAACAACCAAATAACAAATAACAACCAAATAACCAATTTGTCTATCATCATGTTCAAGCCTCCTAACGTATTTTGAAATCTAGTCAGCGGTGACCACACAATGTCGAGAGAACCATAGCCGGCCATAAATAGATCTAATGACATCAAAACTTTGATTTCATAGTTTTTTATAAATACTCGAATTTTGTTTTGCACACCGATAAGCATATCTGAGGTACATTAACCCATATTTGAATTGTAGTCGAGTAGATGGAGCTGTTAAGACACTTGGAGCGATAACAGAACTACTCATAATTGTAATTCTCATTGAATGCATATTTTGTTAAACTCATTGGATTTATATTTAACAATTTATAAGATTAACTACATCCCACCAGAGGTAACTATCATGTCACAATACGCGGGCTGAAGCGTGAGCATTCTGATAAAGAATACACAATGAAAAATCTATTTTTGTTGATGTTTGGATGTAAATATAACGTAGTTGTAGCTTGTCGCAAATATATAGTATACTTGCGTCCAAAAGCATTGTGTTTTGTATTCAATATTACATGTTCGAGATCCAAATATGATTTTGTTTCTTGGAAACGATTGAAAAAAAAAAACCTGAAAGACAATAAAGAAAGCAACAGATCATCAATTCATGAAAATAATGTTTGCTTGCGTAAGTATATGGATGTTCCAAACACATGCATGGTTCCTGCATAATGTTACAGAAGCCGTTTTTTTCAGCGTGTGTCTGCCTGAACTAAATGTCATTTCCTGTTTGCCAATGCGGTTCCTTCGGGCATCTAGTAATTTCTACAGCTACCCAAGAACTGATCGACATATACACCCATGTGCTGCATTCCGATTCGTTTTTATTTCACAAAGCATTTTAAACCCACAAGTATTCGAGTTTAATGTTCTGAGATTTCACTTTTCGAACTTACTTTACGTTTTTACACAGCTGAATTGCAAAACATATGTTTTGCTGTCAAAAATTAAAGAAGACAACAGAAAGTTACAAATATCTCCTCTTGACTTCTTGTCACAAATAACATATAAATAATTATTCGTAAACATAAATTTTATTAAAATACGAGGGTTGAATTTTATGTTTCGGGATTAGGCAACCCTAGTATTGCAATCTGGCAACTGACAGCTCTATCGTAAAGATGGACATTTTTTGAGGTTATGCGTACTCAGAACGTTTTGACATACGAGCGCTATTTGTGTTGTTTAAAAATGGAATTAAATCGTGAACATTTTCGTGCGATTATTTTTTACAACTTTCGACGTGGATTAACTCAGCAGCGATGAAGCTCCATCAAGGACCAGTGTTTATCGACGGTATGGTGAATTCAGTCGTGGTCGTAGTACACTCCAAGACGAATTTCGTGAAGGTCGTCCAAAATCAGCTGTTGTTCCGAAAACCATTGATGCTGTGCGCGAACTGATTTTGCACGATCGTCATGTGACCTATCGTGAGATTGAGACAACCTTAGGCATTAGTGGGACCAGCGTACATTCAATATTGCATAAACATTTGACTGTCAAAAAAATTTGTCACACAATTTTTCAATCGCTCAAAAAATACGATCGCGGTGCTTCGAAACACATCTATGACATCGTGACAGGTGATGAATCCTGGATTTACGCGTATGAACCCGAAAGTAAACAGCAGTCAACTGTATGGGTGTTTCAAGATGAGCCAAATCCAAAAAAATTTGTTCGCGCCCGAAGCACTTCCAAGCAAATGGTCGACTGTTTTTTCGGAAAAACACGACATGTCGCAACCGTACCACTAGAACAACGCAGAACAGTGAATTCTGAGTGGTACACAACCATTTGTTTGCCAGTTGACTTCCAAGAAATCAGGAAAACCAACCGCCGAAAACGGATCACTCTTCACCACGACAATGCGAGCTCTCACACATCGGCTGAAACAACTGCATTTTTGAGCACCCAAAACATCGATTTGATGGGTCACCGCCGTATAGTCCTGACTTGGCACCGAATGACTTCTTTTTATTCCCGTACGTAAAAAACAAACTAAGAGATCAACGTTTTTCGACACCTGAAGAAGCAGTTGTTGCATTCAGAATGCATGTTTGTTTATTACCTCCAAATTATTAATCGTATGTGCGCCAAAACCAAACAAAACAAAATGACGTATGAAAGAGTTGCCACTGTTACTCACTTAAAAGCATAGAACTTAGACAATAATAATTTTTTCATTCTTGTCTTATATATGCCGTCGTGTTTATATTGATATATTTGCGATATACATCTACAAATAAATAAACTCATTATTACATTTCTTAAATTTATGGATCTGGCAACTTTGGATTTTCGAACCTCCAATACATAGCTGATTTGCATAAAACGGTATAAATGTGGAATGAAAACAGAATGGAAAAATCAAAATTTTTAGATAATTTTGTTTAATGAATTTTTCCGAATAACTGCTGGAGAAACTTTCACTTTTGAACAACCAAGTTAAGAAATAACATACTCGGCTTTCAGTCTGTAATGCTATTTTTTACGTAGTCTGCATTTTTGATACAGAAAATGTTATTTACTTTTACTTTCACAACAACATTTGATTGTGAATCAATTTCAGAAAATGTCTTGTGAAAATGACGTCAAGAACACATTTTTTGAGAAAAATTGTCACTTTCACAACAATACGGAATGCAGAACATGGGCGATAGTCGTGTTTTTGCCTTTGAAGGCGGATGACTATACTACTGGCCAACGGCGGATGAGGGCAGGGTAGAACCAAATCCAGTTCTGTCAAACTCATTGAGAGCTTCACTCTGGTCAGCGCCTGACCCAGAGTGGGAGGTCTTAAATACATCCTGGCAGTAGGTACAAAGCAATACCACGGTTGGCTGGGCTTGTCTTCCGGCACCGTTTTTCTGTGGCAATGAAAATACGAATTGAGGATGTGAAACATACCACCCACCTATTTGTTGACGACTTTTATGGTCCACGATTTACGGATATCACTTGGGGTGTTAGTTTTACTGTTAGTGTTAGTGCCACTTTCCAACTTGCAGTTGTCCTCGAGAATTATATCTAACTGTGACATTACTGCTATCCAGAGATCCGATGGGCAGGACATGGCTGTACATGAGATAAAAACTGTGACATGTACTGCAGCTGCCATGAGAAAAAGCATGGATTTGGTTGCAGCTTTGAAGTTGCCAAAAGACTGGGACATCTGGTGTCAAGGTTCAACCACGTGAGTGAACGTATGGCCCCCATCAGCACAAAAGCGGAATACTTTAATATATCGCTAATTTGTGTACATGCCTAGACGGAAGAAAAAGACGATGACACCAAGGACATGTTCTATGAGTGCCTAAAAGAAACATTACGATTGTCCTAGATGATTTTAATGTTAAAGTCGGCAGGGAAGCTATCTTTAAACGAACCAACAGTTAATTCAGGGTACACGCCATCACTTCCCATAACTGTTAGAAACATGGTTGTCAGTAGTACGAGATTCCAACAAAAAGACATCCACAAGCTACTTCGGTATCCCGTGATCAACAAATGAAACCCTAGATTGATTACCTCTACTAGTGTAAAAGATATACGAGGGCGACCCCAAACATACAGGACGATGGCGTCGACTGTCCCCTCCTGGCGACAGCGAGGTTATTACTTCAATTTCCTGGCTTAAGAACAGCAAAGCCGCAGGTGCTTATGGACAACCGTCTGAGCAGTTCAAGGCTGGGGCAATGAGTTGGAAAGGTGCATGCATCAGCTGATATACAAAATCTGGCTAAACGAATGTATGACCGACAATTGGAGTCTTAGCATAGAGAGTCGTGTCGTATGTGCCAACTATCGTGGAATAAGACTTTTATCCGTCGCATACTAGATCCTGTCGAGCGTAATGTGCTTCAAAGCTGATCGGACTTCATCAGTGTAGTTTTAGACTCGGAAAATCAACTATAGTCCAGAAATTCACATTACAATTCCTGGAGAAACCCACGAAAAACCACCACCTACCTCTTTATAGATCATACGGCTGCCTTCGATAGCCTAATATGGGGAAACCTGAACGACGCTACGTATGTCGGAGATTGTTCTTCGTGCCAAGCTGCGACACCTTCGTAGACTGACACTGACCGATACGAAATCCTCAGTAAAGATTGGTAAAGATCTCACCGAACCATTTATTACGAGGTGATGGCTCAGCCAGGGCGACACCCTATCGCGCGATCTCTTCAACATATTGATTGAGATCATCGTGAGAAAAGCTGCAGTCAATACGAATAAAACTATCAGCAGCAAAAGTCACGTGCTGCTCGCGTACGGTGATGATTTAGACATTATTGAGCGAAATCAGTAGTATTTTAGAGAATTGAGAAGGAATAAGCAAAAGTGGGTTTGGTAGCAAACGAGGACAAGACAAAATTAATGGTTTCGTCAAACAGAACATCCACCCGATAGGATGACAGGGTGAACGTTGATAACCGTTATAATTTCGAGGTAGGGGACTAATTTATTTCCCTCGGATATGCCGTGAACAGAAGAAATAATTCCAGCCTTGAAATCAACCGGAGAATTGTGCTTGGAAACAGGTGTTACTTCGGGCTAAGCAAGCACTTCAGAGATATGACCCTCTCTCGAAAAACGAAGATCCAACTACATCATACTTTCATGCAACCTTTATTGCGCAGAATACTGGGGGTTATCGCATGCTGATGAAACATCACTGGGAGTCTTCGAGAGAAAACTGCTCCGAAAAATGTATGGTCCTATAATAAAAATCGGCGTGTATCGACGACGGATGAACGACTAGATCAGCGACGTCGTTATGCGTTGCAAAATATCACGTTTGCTCTGGCCAGGCCATGTCAGTACAATGAATCAGAATGAACTAGTGCGAAAGGTATTCGAAGACGTACTTGAAGGACATCGAGAAATAGGACGACCAAGACTTCGCTGGATATACCAGGTGGAACGAATATTGCCTGTGTCAGCTGGGTGTTACGAACTGGAGGAGAAAAGCTGACGATAGAGCCGGTTGGAGAATCATGTTACAAATGTAACGCAACGAAACAAATGTAACGCATCGAAGGAGCCATTTAAGTCCCTTAGTATCTTTGAACGAAATTTGTTTTACGTCATTTTAAGACGATTGAGTATTGTCCGTCTGTCTGGCTGGCTGGCTGGTCCACACGATAACTGCCGTAAATCTTTACAGATCACAATGAAATTTTGTCAGTGACGCACGCAGCTCACTGGTTGTTAAAAGCTCTCCCTAATCTCTACATGGCATGTAACGGGAAACCATTTATTTATTTATTATTTGTACAAAATTGAGTTTGGGATTGAAAATTAGCGTTTTGACCACGCCCCTTCTGGTACCTCCCATACAAATCGACACATTTAGCACAAAATCATATTTCTTTCAAACCTTTCTTCTGGTAGATGTGATTAGCTTCAACTCACACATCGGCGGTTAATAATCTGTAAATGTCTACTTAACAGGAAGAAATGGACGAGGTTTCACGCCCATTATGGTACCTCCCATACAAAACAGGGTGTTCGTCCGGGTTTTCAATCCGATAAATCACGTGAAACACTTCCGACGTTAATGAAATTAGGTATAAGGCTTCACGTTATCAAACGCCAATCACCGACTAAAACAAGGGTGAATTTGCCACGCCCATTTTGGTACCTCCCATACAAAAGTTGTTTGGCCGTCTGCTTGTTCGCCACGAGAAGTCCCGCAAAACCGAACCAATCTTTATGAAAGTTTATACTAGTCAATATTTAGGGCGAGTTTCACACTCGTCATTTAAAAGCTGTATTTAAAAGCTCACACAAAATTTTCATATGAAATGAAATTTAAATCACAAACATCGGGCATATAAATTCAATTTAAATGGAAAAATTTCAACTGGGCATTAAACTACATTTAAATGGAGAGTTTTCAACTGTGAAACTGGCTATTAGTCAAATAAAACTCTCCTATGGAAAATGAGCTGTTTTGCCACACCCATTCTGGTACCTCCCATATAAAAGTTGGGCGGATGACCAGTTGATCGACACGATAACTCTCGTAAACTACAACCGATCTTAATAAAATTCGGTACTAGGCAATATTTTGCCAAAAGCTACTGTGTATTTAAAAACTGACTATTGTGCCACGCCCAGTTTCGTACCTCGCATATAAATATTGGGAGGGAAATTGGTTGGTAGTCAAAAAAATTCACCAAAACCACATAGGATCCTGACTAATTTATGTATTCACTAATATTTAGTGCAATGACAATCTGATATTGAATGTGGCCACTTTTGAGTATGGGCGTTTTTAACAGAACTCCCAAGCAATGGATGACTTAGGGTGAGGGTATGATTAAGTCGATTCACCCGATTGAAACTTATGTACTGGTTTTGTAAGGCTCTTGACCCCTCTGGGTGGTTTGAAGTCACCTAAATAAGTAAGTAAGTATAAATAACATATGATATTTTTTAAAATCATATGAAATATGTATATAAAAACCGGTTGATATACATACATACATCTTCTGAAAGTTTATATTATTTTTCTGATTGATAACACCGTGCGAGACTATACAAAGGTGAAACTATGTTCCACCAGTAGCAAAAAGTTTTCAGATTTTTATTTTTATGATCGTTTGTTCTTTGCACAAGGTCTTTAAAACTTTAAAGGATATCCGTTTGAAAATAATTTTGTTGGCACCTGTGACAATCTGAATTGAGATTCGTAACATTAAGACTCTGTAAACAGTAGGAAAATATGATAACAACTAATAAACACAAATTCCTCCAAAATATACAACACGAGATATGAGCTACTCGGAAGTCAATTTGTCTAACTCCAAAAAACAAAAAGTTTAGGAAATTGGAAAAGAAGTTTGCGAACTGTGTGTATTCTCATGTAAAACTAGTGGTGCAAGGCTTAAGAATAGTTCATGCTTAACAATTCAGTTTGATAATTATAAACAAGGAGGTTTTGAATAGGAAAATGTTGAGATAATTTAGTTTCAATATCATGGACATCTCAACGGTTTTAAAATGTGGAGTTAGATCAATTGGCATCTGAATGAATTTGTTTGAGAAACCTCCCCCTCACTCAACAAAGTCTGGGCGTTATATTACTATTTCCGATAAGATAACAGTGTCGTGAGACATCAAACACACAGACGGCGACGTGTGTACACACAGAGAAGAGATTCGTTGTCACAACTAAATTTACAGCCAACAAACATTTGGCGGTTCCTTGGTTCGTTGGTTGAAAAGGCTGCAAGACAGCATGCTGTCTAGCACACTTAGGCTAAAGATGCCCATTGTGATACCTGCAGTTTCCTCCATATCAACTATTGACTAGTCGTCTAGCTAATTTGCCCTTTCAATAAATTTGTCTATAAGACCTACAGGAATATCCTGTAGGGCTACGGTGCTAACTAAATGTGTACCGAATATCCTACTTCTCAGTCCTGCCAGAGCAGGGCAATCCAAGAGAAGTTGTTTCGTCGTTTCCTCGTCCTCTTCTATGCAGCATCTACAGAGAGTGGAGTTTCTATGTCCCAATCTTAGGGCGTGTTTTCCTACAAGACAATGTCCCGTAAGTGTTCCTATCATTGTGGATAACCTGCCTCTGGGCAAGTTAAGTAGGTTCCTAGTCCTCTTCCTGTCCACCTGTGGCCAGAGGACCCTGGCTTGTTTGATGCCGTGCTATCAGGCCATAGGCAATAAAGCCATATGCCCTTATTTCTCATCACTTTGAGAAATAAGACCATATGGCTTTATTACCAGAGAGCAAGTGAAATAAAGCCATTATGGTATTATTTCGCCTTTGATAATTTTCTATGTGCTACTTATGTAGTGTATTTGATTTCTTTTATTGGCAAAACAAAAAATGTAATTCAGTTAACAGAAAATTGAAATATTTACATACGTATGTATTTTCTTTTCTACAATAATTAACAATATATAAATGTGGCATCCGTAATGATGGCACGACAAATAGGACACAATGTATGCGTTCCGTTTTTCTCAGCTCTTCCTTTTATTTGTTGGTAGCATGGCTGACAAACTTTAAAATGTTTGCATGGATCAAACAGTATTTGTCTGTCGTTTTCGCAATAAACAATACATGACAGATAATGTTGCTGTTGCATTTCTGCCTCAGTGCCCTCTTCTTCGCTGCTATTTGCATCTGATTTAATGTCGTCAGCGCTGTCAATTGTATTTATAAAATCTTCCTCAAGCATACAGTTCTTCATTTTGGAGAACTGTGCGAGTACAGTACTCAGGGTTATTTTCTCCTCCTTTAAAAGTCGATATCGATTTTGTATGAAAATACTTCGCTTTTTCCGTAAGAACTTCTGGGAGTGTATACAGATGTGCATCCGGAAATTGCTTTAAGGAAATCAATTGATTTGGTCGCTACTAAGTGCATAAGAAATGCAGAAGAATTCCAGAAATCCGTAAAAATTACCATGCTTTGGAAGCTTTCTACGAGGCGCAAGAGTAGCGCGGCGCGCGCGGGCGGACTCGGAAAGACGCGGGCGGGCGGGCGCCCCTCCTCCCTCGCTTGATCAATATCTCTTCAACGGTTGACACTGACAACTCATTCTTTACGTGGACAATATGCAATTTTAACAATGGATTGTACGGGTATGGCGTTATTTCCACTTCCATTGTTAAACTCATATGGTGTTATTACACTCTCGTGTTGGTAATAAAGTCATATGATCTCATTTCTCAAAGTGATGAGAAATAAGGTCATATGGCTTTATTGCCTATGGCCTTATAGCACGGCATCGGCTTGTTTGCATGTTGAAGTAAGTCTCCGCTTGTCCTTGAACATATTATCGGCCCACTGCCTGATCTCCCAACGGCACGTAGAGATTGGCATACTAACACCTTCTTTTGCGGGAAGAACCTGTGCCGTAGTACCTTGTCTAGCTAACGCATCCGCTACCCAATTGCCTGGAATGTCGCTGTGTCCCGGTACCCAGATGAGCCTGATGTCAAAATACTCTGCCATCGCCCTAAGTGATGAGTGGCATTCTTTCACCGTTAGGGACGTAGCAAACATGGCTTCCAGGGATTTTATGGTAGCCTGGCTGTCCGTGTAGATACATATTTTCCGGAGGGTTGTGACACTACTTTTCAGTAGTTCAGCAACCTCCAGTATGGCGGTAACTTCCGCCTGAAATACACTACAGTGATCAGGCAGCTTGAAGGAGATATTTACATTTAGTTCCGGTGAATGGACCCCATACCCTACTTGCTCGTCCAACTTTGATCCATCCGTGAAAAATCTGATACTACTGGTATCCCCTTCCAGTGACTTTTCCCAGGTATTCCTGTTCGGAATAGAAGTCCTTAGATTTGTCGCTGGTAGAAGGTAGGGGATACAGTAGTCCGTTTTTACGGGAATAGAGTTGAACCGGTGTAGTAATTCAGCGTGTTCGGAATGCCCCGTTATCAAAACGCCAAAATCTCTGATTCTCACCAGGGATGTAGCGGCTGCCGATTCGGCCATGATATCAGGAGTACAGATGTTCAGGATAGCCCTAAGGGCAGTACTTGACGTCGTGCCCACTGCCCCACTAACCCTAACCAGTGCTGTTGTTTTAATTTTCATCAAGGAATTCAGAAAATATTTCTTTTGGAGGGACCTCCACAAAACTACGATGCCATAGAGAAGTATTCCTTGGTTCCTTGGACTATCACATTATTCAGTTGTGATTACCAATAATTGTGTTCCGTATCATCAAATGTTGTGCATAACAATTGATTTGTAATTCAGTTTTGGTTGCAAGAATTGAAATACTTAGTTGAAGCCACAGCAACAAGAAATAAATATGATCTGTCTGTTACCCTGGTAACCCATCCCCATTTTTGATCGAGAATGTGAAAAATGTTATATATGTCGGAAACAGAGCGTCCAATCGAAAAAATAACTAATTTTTGGCGGATTTTAAGGAGTTTTTATACAGTGTTCAAACTCGTATGGAAGAATTTTTTTCAAAATATCGCCAAAATGAGAAAATCGGTTAAATAAAAAATGGCTATAATTCGGAATTGCCGTCGGTGGTGTAATGGTTAGTGTGCGCGCCTCTTGTACACGAGATACTGGGTTCGATCCCTGCTCTTACCACATTAAATTTCTTTCGGCGGCGGTCACCTCGCATAGTGACGGCGACACTATCGAGTATTTAGCCATGAAGCCTTTCAAAAAAAAACGTTCGGCATCGGTGTAAAAACAGTAGGTCCCAATCAGTGAGTATAAAACACACAGCTCACTGGTTGTGAGAAGCTCTCGCGAATTCCTTCATGGAATGTAATGCGAAACCATTATAAGTAGGAAACGGTGCGTCCAATCGAAAAAAAATTTTTTAATTCCATTGGAGGCTTGAATACGGCATCCCTTTTTTTAAATCGTTCAAACAAGACCCAAAAACGGCCTTATGCCAATATATCTCGGAAACAGAGCATACAATCGAAAAAATAACTAATTTTCTAAGTGTTTTTCAAAAAATCGTGAAAATAAGGAAATCGCTAAAATAAAAAATGTTTATAACTCGGAAACGGTGCGGTCAATTGCAAAATTAATATCTTTGTTACCTCCAAACGATTCTTTAAACAATGGATGTCTTTAATACGGCATCAGCCATTCTAACAAAATTGCATCACATATGTGTGATTTAGCGATTTTTATTTGAAAATTTTTAGTTTGACGGATTTAAAAAAAGTGATACCATAAGAAAAGCATTCATTGGTTAAAGCCTCTTGCAGAGGTAAAAAAATGTTTATTATTATTTGGAAGCATCGTTTCCCAGTTATAGCTACTTTTTATTTTAGCTATTTTCTTATTTTGGATATTTAAAAAAATTTAGTCCATACGAATTGGAGCACTTTATGAAAACCCCTTAGAAGCCCGGGAAAATTGGATAGATTTCCGTTTCCGAAACATAGACATAATGGCGATTTATCGATTTTTTATTCAAACGATTTTAGTTTTAGTGATTTATTATTTTTAAAAGATCGCTATCGCATGTGTGTGTTTTAGCGATTTTTTATTTCAAACATGTCAAGTTAACGGATTTAAAAAAATTTATTATTTTTGCATTTGAAATTTTTTATTTTAGCGATTTTCTTATTTTGGCTATTAAAAAAAAAGTCCTTTCGAATTGGAGCACCTTCTGAAAAACACTTAGAAACCTGGAAAAAATTGAACGGATTGAACGGTATGTTTCCGGAATGTAGACATAATTTGTTTTAAAAAAGTGTCATATCGAATTAAAGAATATTTAAAATATTTACTATTATTTACTATTAAAAATATTTACTATTTTTGCGTTTCCGAGTTATAGCCATTTTATTATTTTACCGATTTTCTTATTTTTTTAAAAAAAATTAAATTCCATACGACCACTTTATGGAAAACCCCTACCAACCCTCAAAAATTTGTTATTTTTACGATAAATATAAAATACACAATTTTATTAAATAATATGTTTACTTCTTTTTCTATAAAATTCATAATGGCTTAAAGCATCAGTTTTTTGGTTTGGTTTCTCATAAGAGAGTCCAACGCAGAGATACTTAAAAGGCAATGCAGAAACCAAAAAGACAAAAAAGTAATAAATCTTTGTCTTAATAAATCCATTTAAATCAAATTCAAAAACATAGTTAATTTTTTTTCAGTGTAACTGCTTTGTTTAGGAGCCTCTTCACAGTTTCAAATGGTTATATTACTAATTAAATCAAAAATATAAATTTCGTATATACGGTTTTGTGGCCATCGGTGGTACAATGGATAGCGTTCGCGCTTCTTGTACAAGGCATCATGGGTTCGATCCCTGCTATGACCCCCTAACATTTCCTTCGACGACGGTCACCTCGCATAGTGCCGGCGACACTGTCGAGTAATCAGCCATGGAAAAACTTCTCTTCTATTAACCATCCGTTCGGAACCGGTGTAAAACTGTAGGTATTAATCAGTCAGTCTTAAAAATAAAAAGCGCACAACTCACCGATTGTGAGAAGCTCTCCCCAATTCCTTCATGGAATGTAGTGGGAAAACATTTATTTTTTTATATACATATATATATGGTTTTGTATCGTAAGTGAAGAAAACTGCATATATGGGTAAATTCAATAAAGTTGTAGTAAAATCCGCATTTGTACACCGCTTTCATTTATGGGGTATTGCACACGTACCTAATATTTTTGTAGATTTTTAAAGTCGATTTTACTATTTTTCCGCGATTTTTGAATGTCGAAGAAATTTGAAATTTTTCCGAAAAGTTGATTATTTTTCTAAATTGTGCTCAAACGGTTTGATCAAGTAAAGAGATGTATTAGAAAATTATTATGGGTATTTAATAATCTTTCGATTGTTACCTTAAAATAAATATTCGGAACATCCGTTCACGAGATATGGGCCAAAGAGTAAACAAACTAGCGCAAGTTGGATTTTAACCCTTTAAAATTCAGTGGCGTGATAGATATTTTTTAATATTTTTTTTCATATTTTAGACCAAACTACATCCGAAAAACATAGAGTCGTTCTTAGGAAAAAAGATGTTTTTTAATTTGTTGTTCAGTGTAATAGTCCAAGGAACCGTCAAATTTTAGTTGGCTGTAAATATAATTGTGATAACGAATCTCTTCTCTGTGTGCACATGACAAATGATGAAGACTTCCTCTGTCAACATTTAGCATTAGTCTTAATGAGAGTCAGCCATGACACAGTGCTGACAAATCAATAGGACGGTCTTACATAGTTTGTCAGCCCCTTCACAATTTATGTCACCTAAGTCAAAACTACTGACATGTCAAGAAAATGCCTTATATAAATTGTCATCATCTACTGACACAGTCTTAAGGAAATACTATTGACAATGTATTCAAGACAAAATTTCCAACTGGGTAGTTCAAACAAAAAATTTGACTTAAATTTGGACTTTATGAAAATTGGTACAGTGTCGGGTTACTTTTTGGTAAAATTTCTTGAAGATTTCGCTACATTTTAACAATAAGGCTGTTTTTTTATTCCACTAAGCTATCGCCATTTACAACTTTCCAAATAAAACGATCCACACTTAATACTAAGAAATGTGGCAACATTTGCTGTAATGTGTGAAAAAATGCGATACGGCAACACGATTGTATCCAGTGTAGGGCTGCGACATCGACCTCAAAACATCGATGTTTTTCAACATCGATGTTTCAAATGAGAAACATCGATGTCGATAAAACATCGGTTAAAAACATCGATGTTTCCAAACATCGATGTTTCTGCGCACGTATTCTTTTCCCGCTGACATTGACTAAAAAAAAAGAAAAAGGTCGTCAAGTGAGAAACATCGATGTTGATCGTGTTTTGTTTTCCCTGAAGTGCAGTTTTATATATGTCATGTCGACGATATTAAGCAAAAACATACAAAAGTTGATTAGTACTGCTTTTTTATTTTTATTGCTAAAAAACTTTAATAAAAAACATCGATGTTTTCAAAATAAAAAATTTATAGAAAAAACATCGATGTTTTCGAATTGCTAACAAAACTATATAAAAAAAACATTAATATTTTCAAACATCGATGTTTGGATTTCGCTTTTATATATGACGTGCCGGCGTATATATCACCCTATTGGTCGATATAAAGCAAAACCATACAAAAGTTGATTAGTACTGTTTTTTTATTTTTATTGCTAAAAAACTTTAATAAAAAACATCGATGTTTTTTCTATAAATTTTGTTAATTTGAAAAACATCGATAAAAAAGGCAGCACTAATAAAGTTTTGTATATACTATTTGCCTTTATATCGACGAATAGGGTGATTTGTATATTGACAACACATATCTACAAGAGAATTTCAGCAAAAACAAAACAACGATGTTTTTATTTAGTTTGTTAACAATTCGAAAACATCGATGTTTCTCATTTCATTTCTGCAAAATTAAGACACCCCCAAAAACATCGATGTTTTTGAATATTTTAAGCATAAAATAACTCCAGTATACATAAAATAACTCCAGTATAAATAAAGTTTTGTATATCGTTTTGTAAACATCGATGTCGGTAAAAACTTCTACGCCGATCGTTTGTTACTTCAGCCGCGCCATTGAATCGATGTAACATCGGTCAAAAACATCGATGTTTTCGCTCACGCCGCCGATGAGTTTGTGACTAAAAAAAAAAAAAAGGTCCTCAAATGAAACACATGCGAAGCCGACAATTTAATTTTGCCTCGGCTCACAACCAGTCCGAAAGCAAAAACATCGATGCAAACATCGATACAAAACATCGATGTTGGAAAAACATCGGCACTAAGATATCGATGTTAAAAGTACTCGATGTTTTAGAAAAACAGCCCTAATCCAGTGGCCTACAAATACATGGTAGCAGCAGAAGTTGTTGTAGTTGTAAGCAGCAACAACAGACATTTTATTTTCGTTCATTCGTTTCAGTTGTCAAACCCTACACAAATATATACCAACAATACAAAAAAGTATAAAAACAAAATTCATATGATTTTGACAAGTGAATTGAAAAATGACATGGGAAAAATGTCATCACCTGTTTAAACGATTATACCTGATAGATAATTCTACCATGATCAATATGTATAACATTTACCGCGCGTTGTTGTGAACAATTTAGTTCCAATTTTCTTTTCAATCGGAAATAAAAGTCTATCCTTCAAATTTAGAGATATATCAGTATACATAGTCTTCCATTAAATAAAATAATTTTAATGAACTAGTTAGCCAGTTTGCAAATTTCTGCTTTTGAGTCTCTCCTTGATAACATTTTCATTCGCAAGAAATGATAACAAAATTTATCTAAGATAACTTTTTGTTGTCATTTCTTGAAATTGAACATGTGGCAACATTGTCATTGCTCAAGTCACAATTTATGTGGGAAATTGAAATGCCTCTTATAGCGTAGACAGACGACAGCGTTAATTTGAATTAAAAGCTCACTAATGTGAATTAACATTTTGCCCTGACAGACGACAGTTTTTGCATTTAGTAAACAGCTGTTTGTTTGTAAACAACTGTTTGTTTGTCAAGTAATATTTTTTTTGGACAGTACATAAAATCAACAAAGCAAACAACAAACACAAAAAAGTTCCACTTCAACTGTGTCCGGCTATCACCTCTATGTATAGACACATCTTGAGCTGATTGATTGTCGACGGTGTTAAAAATAAAATAAATGGTTTCCCGTTACATCCCACGAGGGGATTAGGGAGAGCTTCTCACAACCAGTGAGCTGTGGGCGTTCTAGTTTTACACTCACTGATTGGGGCCTACAGTTTTACACCGGTTCCGAACGGTATTTTGAGAAGATTTTTCATGGCTTAATACTCGATAGTGTTGCCGTCACTAAGCGAGGTGGCCGCCGTTGAAAGAAATTTAAGGTGGTCTGAGTAGGGATCGAACCCACGTCCTCATGCACAAGAGCCGCGCACACTACCATTGCACCACCGACGGCCGACGGTGTTGCCATATTGAAATACCTAAATGCAGTATAAATGCACTCTGATTTCATGCATTTACGCCAAAGCTAATACACATTGGGACGGGGATAATTCACAAGTTAAGTTGAATTAAGACTGCTAATGCAAATTAACGCTGCCGTCTGTCTACGCCCTATTCTGGCAGTGTTACAAAAGTCACCACGGTTACTATTTGACAGCAATGTGACAATTGTCACAACTCGGTATTCTGACACATTTTTTTGGTGACAAAAGTAACAAAAACTGTTACCTGCCAAAAAGGAGGTAACAGCGCGTCACAGCTGTTTTATTTGCCGGAAAGTTGATACAAAAACATTTTATAAATTCTACAAGTAAACAATAAAACTATACGGGAAAAATTAATAACCAAAACGACAAGAGGGCATAATTAAATGGAGGAAGGACTGTTGTTAATTTGTGCTATGGAAATGGAGCAGAAAGAACTTTCTTTTGTGTTAGAAATATTGAAAAAGAGCGAAATGTATTACAAAATATTAAACGAAAATATCTCCGGTCTTTGAAGGGATTGGTGAGTAGTAATATACCTTAAAAAGGCTAAATTCTTGTCTATTATCGGAACTTGCCAAAAAATAAGTATAATAGGGAATTTAAAAAAAAATTAAATTTTACCAGAAAAGTGAGGTTAAAAAACGTTTTTTTTATTAGATCGCCAAAGGGTTAATAAAAAAAATATGTTTATTCCCTAATTTATAGAGCTTAGAAAAACCTTTGTAATGATACCCATTTCAACCAGATCGGATTATAAGTACCGGCGATACGAACGATTATTGACTCAAGTTTTAGAGGCCTATATCTCAGGAAGTTGGACCGACCGCGGAGTGAAAACAAAACTTTTTGGACTCAGCGCTGAAGCCTTTGTCGGTGGTGAAATGATATTTGAAATTGAATTCTTCTGCTATTTGGCGCGGATGCGCAGGTGTATTCTTTCCGCTTATCATCTCTGGATGTTCCTTGAGGAAGGCAATATAGCATTCCAGCTGTGTCTTTGAGGTGCGCTCAAATTCCCTAATAAGGAATCTCCACTGGATGATTACGAACAATTTTTGTAATTTCGCTGAAATTAGGTAAAATTTTCCATACAAAATTTAAATTTTAAATTAGCTCATTTCAATGAAATTTGCATTGAAATGAGCATAAAAAAGAAATTACTAGACACCCTGTGCATCAACTTCACTTTTTAATCCCAGTATTCAGATAAACCTGAATTTCAGGTTTCCATATGAAGTCTAAAAGCCTGTTTTTTTTACTCCCTGTTAAACTAATTTTTCGACCACTTTGTATGGGTAGCTAAGCGTTTTTAAGCGGCTGCTCATACAAAGTCGTCGAAAACTAGTTTAGCAGGAATTAAAAAAACAAGCTTTATGTAAAAAAGCAAGTGGTTACTTACATATATTTTATATGCAAACCTAAAATTCAGTTTCAGCTGAGTACTACGCTTAAACAGCGAAATTAAAATTGTTCGGTGTGGACGGGTTGAAACAAATTTTAAATTGAGCAGTCAGTGGAGACATGGCATAAGTAATAATGTATTCATTTTAATTCAATAAAACATAAATATATTAAATACTTACTTTTCCGTTTTTGCCGCGTTGATTTTGTGCAGAAAACCATATATTTTTGTTTTGTTGTCCCTGCTTTTGACAACCTGTTATTGTGAGGTGAATTATTTGTACGAGGTGAATTGTTTGTTGTCACCGTGTTGCCAGAATACCAGATACAAACAATGGTGACAACTTTGTAACAATTTTGTGGTTACAATTTGATTGTTACCAAATACACAGAAAGCTTGTTTTTTTATTGCCTGCTAAACTAATATTTCGACAAATTTGTATGGAGTGCCGCTTAAAATCGCTGCTGGGAATAAAAAAACAGGCTTAATATAGGGGTGTTTATATCACTTAGCTGTCCCGTACAAAATAAGCTATAATTAACTTTAGCAGGTTAAAAAAAACTCACTTAATGTTGTAATCCCATCACATCAATCCCATTATATAGTTAAATTCAAAATGAACTGGGTACACTAGATTAATCCGGAGACACTAAGGCATAAGCCGAAATAGCTTAACGGAATAAAAAACTGCACGAATACAATTCATACTAGAAATGTGTGTATATCAGTTTTAACCCCTTCCTGGTGAATTAAACTAAATTTGACTTAACTTTAAACCTTTCATTCTATTAACATAAAGAACAATTATTCAGATTTTTCTTTTAATCCTATTTTACAAAGATTCTAGCAAATTTGTCAGGATGCCACATAAAACTAACACGGTGTCTCGACTAGCTATAATTCATGGCAATGTTCAAGTCAATGGCTAGTGGAGACCGCTAATGTTCATGTTATGACATAAAAATCCAACTTTTTGCCATGACAGAAATTTTGACATAAACCCTGCCATTAATTTGAAGTTTCATTCGATTTTGACGTTTAAGTATTTTAAATGGCGCAACTTAAATTAAATAAAAGCGAAGTTATTAATTTCATTAATATATATCGCGAATATGAGTGTTTATGGAACTATAAAATTGACACAGTACATCCTTTAAAAGATGGGATTCGAGGTCATGCAGATTTCTCTTTTCTAAAAAAGGATTCACCCAAAATCTCGGGCTTTTTCTTCCATTTTTTTCTTCTTCAATTTGCATTTTTAATTTTTGTAACTCTTTTAAAGCTTTGAGTACAATAACACATTTCTGTTGTTTACGGTTCAAAGACATTTTGGAAATGAAATGTCTTGACATAATTTGCCCACTTCTCACGTTTGACGTTAAAACATTCTCTGACATGAACATGAACATTGCCATGAATTATAGCTAGTCGAGACGCCGTGTAATTACACAATGACTTTATTGTTTCCAATATTTTTAAAAAGTTAATATACTTTTTCATTGCTTCGTACTAGAAGCTTCATAGTCTTTACAAAATTCTATGACCGGATCATTGATAGTTTCCTTAACTTTCAAGGCAAATACAAAATCCAAATGGCCCCAATTGGGATCGTCAATCACTTCGAAATGGCGAATATTCGACAAATGCTCAGGTAAACGCTGAATGTCCTGAACATTGGCTGTACCATCGGCCGCACCATAGTAGATATACACAGCTGATGTGATGAGATCTAAAGGATATGCAGGCGGTTCCAATTGGCCATAGATTTTCATATTCTTCTTGGGTCCATGGTCGTATTGTCTGAATTCATTGCTCACATACTCTTGAATAAAATGAATAGCTTGATTAGTGGAAACGCCAGCTGGATGGGTTTCAGCCACTTGGGGAAGTAAAGTCTGAAAGAAACACATTTTTTTTTTAATTTAAATTCTCCTTTCAACTGTGAGGATTGGGCATCTTACATAATTCATGTTGGCATAATCTGTACCAGCCAACATCAGGCATAAAGTTAGGCAGTATTTTGGGAATGTAGGATTGCCACCACAAGCCGTATTCAGTATTCTTTGTACAAGTAGATTGTTTGGAATGAACTGCTGGTCTCCAAAAACTCCACTCCACAATCCGGGTGTTCCAACGTATGGAGCAAAATTCACTAAAAAGCCATCGGTTGCATTACCCAGAAAAACTGGTGGAGCCAACATATGGGCTGTCTTAATTTTATCATTATACTCTGGGCGGGTCGAAGCCATTACAAAGAACACCGTGCTGCCTTGCGAATGGCCAGCATAGTGTAGTTTAGTTTCCCCAGTCATCTCTAAAATATAATCTATCATTGTGGGTATGTCGATGTTACCCATTTCATGCCAACTAAAGGACCAAAAATAAGGATGCTTTAAAGAAATCTTGGTATTGTTACGGGAGTATATATTGCCACGAACATTGCCTAGCCAAACATCAAAACCCTGATCGGCAAAGTTATAGGCCAAGGCGTTGTCTGGGCCGTTGAGAAGGAAACAGTCGGAACTGGAGAAAAATCCATGTTGCATCAACACCACAGGTTTCCGAACATTCGCATTATTCAATTTGGGAGAATAGGGAATGCGAAATACATTCAGCACATAGCCGTCGGAGGTCTCTACAAAATGGGATTCGCCAGGGTATCCATGTCCTCGAATACGATCAGCCTGAGAAATCAAATAGGATAGTGTAACCCCACTATAAAATCAAATGATAAATCTAATCTTACCGAAGTTTTGAGTGGTTTCAAGGGTATATCTATATAAGGGTTGAACTCCTCGCCATCCAAGTGTTTAGCTGTGACTGCTGCCGCCAGCAAAACTATGGGGCAGAAAAACTTCATACTGACAGTTACAATTCTAATTGAATACTGATGCATTATATTCCCTAAATACTCGTATAACTTCATGGGTGTGGGAATAATGACAACTTTTCCAATTTGGATTATCTTATCTTCGCATAAATTGTATTCGTTTGTTAATTCTTGGATTATCTGGGATTTTATGACTACTGTCATATCAATAAATCTTATTTGTTGGAGGAAATAAACTTTGTCTAAAGTTGGCTGTATGTCATAATTTATGAGGCGAAAAACTGGGAATGAATCATTAAACGAAAAGAAAATGGATGAATGAAATGTACAAATACTCAGGATATTGGACTGACTGCATTTTGAGCCAGAATCCATTTTCTGAATGAAAATTTACAAACAATTACAATTTACTTAATTTTGCTCTCATTGGGCCCAGTCAAAGATGATAGAAAAATCCTAGATGGTGAAGTTTATGTGGTGTATTTGAAAGTCAAGGGTAATTTTGTAGATGGCGCAGCAATGGGGTAAATGCACGCAGAGAAAAAACTCGTTCCTCCCAAACGAAATCTCAGATAACTGTAGTTCGTTTAGGGACTTTATTTGGGAGAAACGAACTTCTGTTAATCCAAACATGTCATTTCGTCTGGGAGAACTCGATAACTAAGCGATTTATCGAAAAATGCTACATTATTTTTGAGTTTGTTATGACTTGATTTATACAAAAAATGATATCAGTGGCTTTACTCGGTACGTTAGTGGAAAAAGTATCGGAAATGTCGGGGTCCATAACTCTGAAACAATACATTTGCCCCGATTTTGTTATTTCACTTTCTTCACTTAAAATAACATGTTCTATCCGACGCAATAAATTTTGCAATTTTTGGAGAGTAAGCCAGCCGTATAATAGACATACATATGCCAAAATTAACTTACATTAAGATGTGTTATTAAACCTTTTGTAGGGCCGCCATTGGTTTTTAAATACTTTTTGCACAATTTGCATTTTGCTTGAGGTGCACCTTTCGACTCTTCCATAAAATAACACCACACTGAACTTTTGTCATTGTTTTTAGGTTCATGTTTTTCAAAATTAATAATAATCCCGAAATCTTCAATCCGGATTCATCAATCCCGAAAACTCCCGGGATTTCGGGATTTCCCGTTTGGCATCCCTAGTTGGGACTAAATTCACAAAGTGAATACATGGAAACACAGCTTGTCCGACTGCGATCACACAGATTGTTTGGCGTTAAACTCCTCCGAAACGGCTGGACCGATTTGTAATGAATTTTGTGTGCATATCGGGTAGGTCTCAGAATCGGCCAACATCTATTTTTCATAACCCCTTAATGATAAGGGTGACCCAACCCTAGACAGAACACAGATTTGTCCGACTGCGAAACACAGATTGTCAGAATGTTGAATGTTGTCTTGTGTGGGTGCGGAGCACTCTCAGAGCAAAGAGAATAATGACGTGGTTATATATATATGTATATATAACTGAGATAGCAAGAGCGCAATGAAAATTGTGTGAACTTGTGCATCGTATGTACGAACATAACAATGTACAGTGGTCAAAAAAAGTATTCGACAACAGATGATATCTACTTAAATCCCCTTATAATGTTAGGTTTGGAAATTTTTTTGTTTTACAGCAACTCAACAAATTTGGTTGTTTTATGTGTGTGCTCTTATTTACAGTTAAAACTTACATAAATATTATTCATTTTACATCATATTTGTCCAGTTTAGTAAAATAAACTTAAATTCGGAATCAAAAAAGTATTCGACATGCAAAGTTTTGTTTGCCTTTCTCCCGTAGATTTGTTAGTTTTTTGTTTTGGTTTTCTTACTTGTACCGTTAGACATCCAGTTGTTTATTTTGTAAAGCTTACATCTCATTCACTCGCACTTTATCGTAACCATGGGACGCAAAGGAAAATAAACTTCCCTCGACATTAGGAATTTAATAGTTCACAATTTTAAACTGGGAAAATCTGAAAATTCTATTTCGGAAATCGTTCGGAGATCGAGAACAACCGTTCATTTTATAATAAAAAAAATATAAAGCTGAGAAATCTGTAATAAACAAAGCTAGGCCGGCCTCGAAAACTCACAGAAGCAGATGAGCGCCGAATCGTACGTGAAATGAAAAAGAACCCGAAAATTAATGCACTCGCGTTAGCCAAATGTACCCAGGAGCACTTAAGCATTTCTGTAACTCCCCAGACAATAAGAAATGTTTTAAAAAAGCACGATTTCCATGCTAGATCAGCTAGAATTAAACCCCACATCTCGAAGAAAAATCGGAACATAAGATTAGAATTCGCAAAGGAGTATGTAAGTAACCCAGCAGATTTCTGGATGGATGTAATTTTTGAGGACGAAAGCAAACATAATCTTTTTGGATGTGACGGGAAAGTTTTGGTATACCGAAAACTAAATACTGAGTTGGAAGAGCGAAATATGGTGCCAACTGTAAAACACGGTGGAGGAGGAGTTATGGTCTGGGGGCGTATGGCGGCAACAAGTGTAGGAAATTTAGTTTTTATTGATGGGATTATGGATCATCGTTATTACATAAACCTCCTCAAGCTACATTTACGACCTAGTGCAGAGAAGTTAGGACTGGCGGGCAAGTTTCGGTTCTATCAAGACAACGACCCTAAGCATTCTGCGGTCAATACAAAACTATGGCTGACGTATAATTGCCCAAAAATTATTAAAACTTCACCACAATCGCAGGATCTGAACCCCATTGAACATCTTTGGGGTCATCTAGAGAAAAAAAATCAGATCCCGCGAGTTTACAAACAAAAATCGGATGAAAGAAATCTTAGAAGAGAAATGGAACAAAATTGACCCCGACTACACTAAGAATTTGGTCAAATCTATGCCAGATCGATTGAAAGAGGTTATACGACGAAAAGGAAAAGCTACTCATTTTTAAAAAACCACTATATTTTATATATTCTAACGGCAAAGTTGTCATGGGTTTGTTAAAGGTTTAAGAAGGCAAAGTCCAAAAATTGTATTCATAATCGAAAAATTCCTCTGTTAAGAGTTCTCTAACGTCGGCATTTTTGTTGAACGTTTAACCCTTCTTTAAGGCCATTTTATCCGCATTAATACACAAATGAAACAATTCTTTTACATTTCACGCGTGCCGTACTTAAATATTTATGCGATGGAATTATTCCGTGTATAATTGCAGCGTTTGTAGTGTCACATTATCCTGCTCAGCAACCAAATAGTTTCGTTCCAATTTTTATCATTTTTAAACAAAATTAACTTTTGTTTACATAGTGATGTATATAAAATCAAAACATTGAAACTACAACCTATTATCCGGCTTTATATTCGACTACCCAAAACTGAAATTCAATTCAATATGATTTTTTGACACTTCTTCTAAATTTATGAATATAGCAAAATATTAATTGATCTTTTTATTGAATAGTTCTTTCCATGAATGTTTAAAATTTTGCAAAAATGCATTGACGCATTTAATAAAAAAAAAATTAATTCGGTCTATCGGTTATTGTTCATCTTGTTTTTACATCACAAGCACTGTGAGAATATATAAAACAGGGTTGTCATTCAATTATCTGTCCCCTAGTTAAAATACTCATTATGAATACGGTTCTAATAAAACCTTCGCCAAATCATAAAGCTTTCAACAACTGATGAATGCTTTAGAGCTAATTTAATGATTTTTTATGAATAAGGCTGTAAGAATATTAATGATGTCGAATACTTTTTTGGTTTTTATTTTTTCATCAATAATATAAAATATTATTTTTTCAATAACTGCCTTTTAAAATCTCATTTGTGATGTAAAACCAAGATGAACAATAACCGATAAACCGAATGAAAATTATTTTATTTAAATGCATTTTCCATAATTTTAAACGTTAATGAAAAGAACTATTCAATAAACAGCTCAATTAATATTTGCTATATTCTTGAATTTTGAAGAGGTTCATATTGAATCATGTAGAATTGAATTTCAGTTTTGGGTAGTCGAATATAAAACCGGATAATAGGTTGTAGTTTCAATGTTTTCATTTTCTATACATCACTATGTAAACAAAAGTTAATTTTGGCTAAAAATTTTGAGAATTGGAACGAAACTATTTGGTTTCTTATCAGGATAATGTGGCACTATAAACGCTGCAAATATACACAAAACAATTCCAATTGTTTATATCGCATAAATATTTAATTACGACACGCGTGAAGTGTAAAAAAATTATTTATTTTGTGAATTAATGCGGATAAAATAGCCTTAAAGAAGGATTAAACGTTCAACAAAACTGCCGACGTTAGACAACTCTTAACAGAGGAATTTTTCGATTATGAATACAATTTTTGGGTTCTACCTTCTTAAACCTTTAACAAATCTTTTATGAATAAGACCGTAAGTATATTGGTTATTATATTGGCATAAGGGCGTTTTGGCGATTTATGTTTCGAAAAATGCTAGTTTTAGCGATTTCTTTTGAAAAAGTGATACCGTATTCGAGACATCTATTGGTTAAACACTCCTATGAAGTTTTGCGGTTGGACGCACTGTTTTCGAGTTAAAGCGATTTTTTTATTTTAGCGATTTTCTTATTTTGGCGATTTTTTGAAAAAAAATTCTTCAATACGAATTGGTCCACTATGTCCAAACCCCTTAAAAACCACCAAAAAGTTGTCATTTTTCGATTGGACGCTTCGTTTCCGAGTTTTCCCCATTAACCTATGGGTAATAAAAATAAATGGTAAATAAACACTAGGTAAACCCTAGTGTTGCAATCTGGCAACTGACAGCTCTATCGTAAAGTTGGACATTTTTGAGGTTATGCATACTTAGAACGTTTTGACATACGAGCGCTATTCGTGTTGTTTACAGTAACTTAAAAGATTCATCTCGGCCCAAAAATGGAATTAAATCGTGAACATTTTCGTGCGATTATTTTTTACAACTTTCGACGTGGATAAACTCAGCAACAGTGCATGGATGAACTTATTAAATTTTTGGCGATGAAGCTCCATCAAGGACCAGTGTTTATCGATGGTATATTGAATTCAATCGTGGTCGAAGTTCTCTCCAAGACGAATTTCGTGAAGGTCGTCCAAAACCAGCTGTTGTTCCGAAAACCATTGATGCTGTGCGCAAACTGATTTTGCAAGATCGTCATGTGACCTATCGTGAGATTGAGACAACCTTAGGCATTAGTGGGACCAGCATACATTCAATATTGCATAAACATTTGACTGTCAAAAAAATTTGTTCGCGTTGGAACCCACACAATTATTCAATCGCTCAAAAAAAGGTTCGTGTCGATTGGTCGAAAGAAATGCTCCAAAAATACGATCGCGGTGCTTCGAAACACGTCTATGACATCGTGACAGGTGATGAATCCTGGATTTACGCGTATGAGCCCGAAAGTAAACAGCAGTCAACTGTATGGGTGTTTCAAGATAAGCCAAATCCAACAACTTTTTTTTCGGAAAACCTGGACATGTCGCAACCGTACCACTAGAACAACGCAGAACAGTGAATTCTGAGTGGTACACAACCATTTGTTTGCCAGTTGTCCTCCAAGAAATCAGGAAAACCAACCGCCGAAGACGGATCACTCTGCACCACGACAATGCGAGCTCTCACACATCGGCTGAAACAACTGCATTTTTGAGCACCCAAAACATCGATTTGATGGGTCATCCGCCGTATAGTCCACCGAATTACTTCTTTTTATTCCCGTACGTACAAAACAAACTAAGAGGTCAACGTTTTTCGACACCTGAAGAAGCGGTTGCTGCATTCAGAATGCATGTTTTGGAGATACCTCAATGCATGTTGGCAAAAGTGTTTCGACAATTGGTTCAAACGCATGCAAAAGTGTATAAATCTTCATGGGGAATATTTTGAAAAACAATAAAGTGATTTTCGATGCTTAATATTTGTTTTTGTTCTCTAATCCCGAAACATAAAATTCAACCCATGAAGGAATTGGGGGGAGCTTCTCACAACCAGTCAACTGTGCGCTTTCTAGTTGTATACTCACTGATTGGGACCTACAGTTTTTACACCGATTACGAACGGTACTTTTAGGAGCTTTTTCATGGCTAAATACTCGATAGTGTCGCCGTCACTACACGAGATGACCGCAGCTGAAAGAAATTTAAGATGGTCAGAGTAGGGATCGAAGCCAGGATCTCATGCACAAGATGCGCGCACACTACCATTGCACCACCGACGCACCATCCTCGTGGGTAACTACCCATTACCCTGTGGGTAATGTGTAATCATGATGGATGGCTCCCCATTGTCGTGGGTAACAACCCATTAACCTGTGGGTAGTGTGTAATCGTGATGGGTTATTCCCCATTTTCGTGGTCAATTATCCATTACTTTCCCCATTACCCTGTGGGTAATAACCACTGGTATTTAAGCTCATTTATACATAACGAATCTGGAGTGTAAAGTTTGTCATTATTAGTTTGTCCGTATAATTATGTGCAAAACTTTCGCAATAGTATAGTTACAAATCAAATACTTCTTTATCTGGTGACATTGAACAAAATTACCAATGTTTGGATTGGGATATATCCGTACACGGACAACGAGAAACGTCCATTGTCTTTTATTATTCACTAATCAAGATTATCACTATTTTTAAATTATATTTATCAAAGCAGTTCTAAATAGCTGATTACCATGAGGACACGCTTAAGTGTTTACATTTTAATATGAAAAATTACTTTACTCATTTCGACACTCCTTATGCTGCAAATAACACTGAGCGAAATAGTTGAAATTTTAAGAAATTAGCCTCAAACCTATCTCACTTGGAACAAATATCTCAAAGAAAATGTTACCTATAGCCACACCATCATACAATTCATTTCATAATGATTTGTTTTCTAGGGGGAAACAGAAAAATTGGTGCTGTATGTTAACAGTTCCTCAGAGGAAATAACAACCCTGCACTGAAAGAATAACGCTTCGTCGCATGGATGAAACATTTTCGTTAATGTTTTTTCGATGCTACAATGTAAAGTCTCGTATATCCAACAGTTTGGTAGTCGCTGCAACGAAAAATTTCATACATGATTTCTTTGACAATTTCATTTTGTTGCTGCAGCAACTTACTTTTCGTTCCTTCAACAATTTTATTTAATTTGAATTTTGTAGAAAAATGGGTTAAAAATTAAAAAACAAGTAAGTAAGTGCATGAGATTTAAACTATTGATATTTGGTTAATCTCTTACTTTATATAGTTTATTTTTATTATTTATTTATTCTGGAGGTTTGCAAACAATTATAGTTTAAGAAACAATTTCGTTATTGCAACGAATCTAATTTTTTTTTTTGAAGATAAAGAGAGAAAAGCAGTTAAAAAATTGAGTGAGCGTAGAAAAGAGTGCAGCAAGAGCAAATGGTGAGCGTGAGTGCTGGATCACGTACACATCTTAAATCACTTCTTTTGCAACAACTGAAAGTGGTAGGCATATTTCTCCACCGGAATAATGTAAATAACATTGTTAAAACAGACTAATTAGTTATACTTATTAATAATCTTTTACTGTGACAAATAAATTGTGTGAATTTATGTGTTTGCTGTGATCGTTTGTGTAAATTGAGTGTCTATAAATCAAATAGATAAATAAATAGTATGCAAGGAGCAACACCCCAGCAAAGAAGTGACGCATCGATAGCAGAAAGACTACCCCGAAATAAATAGCGCGACGGTACAAATCGCAAAAAAAAATTGGTGTTTTTGTGTTTTAACCATAATTCAGTAGCCCTTGTTTCGTTGCATTGGCATTTGGATTCGAAGTCAATGAAAACGAAGACGAACATCAAAAATAACAATTTAACGTACAATGAAATGAATTCAATCGAAAGTTTAACAACAAATTTGTTTAAAATATACAAAAGAGCAGTTGAAGGAAATGCTTATAGAGCGATCACTGGCTTAAGGACGGAAACAATGAAACAAATTCACTGCAGCAATGAAATAATTTCATTGCCAGAACGATACTTATTCGTTGCAACAACGAAACCAGTTAATTGCAATAACGAAACTAATTCATTGCAGCAAATAAAACAAATTCGTTGCAAAAATGAATCAAATAAATTCTTTGCAGCAACAACATACTTTCATCACAGTGATGAACAATTTGCAGTTGATGAACACATTTTCGTAGCGAGAATGAAGCTGTATGTTAGCTCACTTTTGATGACAAAAGTTGTTGGGACGATGAAAATTGTCATCCCTGTGACGATGCTTTTCCGTTCAGTGTGACATAATGGACTTGCCCATGTTTCGTAAAAATTGTATCAATAATATTGGAATCAAATGGACAAAATATCACTTGAGTATCCTTTCACGCATACGAATTTTGACATGTCTTAAATAAATTAAGCTGCATTGTATAAGTACATTTAAGGGCATCTTTATAGTAATATTATATTATTTTATTATTTCTCGATTTATTCGATTAATCGGTATAAATTACTCGATTAATTTAATACTCGAAATCAGTCGTTTTAAACTACTCGAGCAAATGTCTGTCTGACACAAATTGTTCGATTAATCGAACAAAAGTTAACTGATTGGATACCCTAATACTTACCATATTTTTCGGTGGATGATATCTACATTACATTCTTTCTTGCTTTTTCAGAAATTTGTTTCTTACTTTCTGTTTAAAATTATAGTTTTTCTGAAAAGTCCTCGTGTAACATTCAAATACATGTATGTATGTAGTTTCTCTTTAACAGCAAACCCTCTTATAAAAAATCGAATACATAAATTTGTAAAAAGTGCTTTGTAACAGAAACTAAATTATGATTACAGTGATTAATATTTGAACACGAATTCTAATATTATACTTTTTATGAGTTGTATCTTCCATTTCAGATGAATGTGATTTTTGAAATACTCAAATTGGTTAAGACAACTTAATGTCTGTAGTAACAACTTCTATTTAGTAAGACATATTTTTATTTATTAATAACATCGACAAATAATTCTGATGTATGATAATTATGAATTATAATCAAAATATATACTTTATCATGGAATTGCCAATGCCTGAATTGATTTCCAACTAATCTTTTCCCTGTGTGTATATAAATAGTTTTTAATTTAAAACTAAGAGATATAGAGAAAAAAATATGTCAGTCAGTAACTTTGTTTTTACTTATTTTATTGACTTTCAGTCTTTTTCAAAACAGCCTGGTTCTTAAGTACATACGGTCGGTCTCACAGACCGACGCTCGAGTTTCGGAAAGTTAAGAAAATAACGTTATTAATTAAATATAATATCAATAACATTTTTTAAATTTATTGACGCTCAATACCTTTTTAATATTAAGCTTATATATTAGCTTAATATTATTTTCAAGAAAGTCGAGCACATAAATTGTTCCAATGATACCAGGGTTGTCTGTATAGCTATTTCGGATCTTGCCAAGATCTTCATCAGAAGACATTTTTGGTATGCTTTTCGGTGAATTCATCAAAAAACACTCTTCATATTATGAGAATTCCTTTATACATACGTTCGAAGAATACCAAGCGCACTAACATTGAAAAACACTTTCATGCACAACTCTTTTTTATCATGTCGAAAAACCATCGCTTTTAAACAGGCATGATTTGTTTTTATTTTGTCATTACAAAACAGAGGGTTGCCATCAACAATGTTGTTGAATATTGAAAAAAATAAAAAAAAGAGTTGTACATGAAAATTGTTTCCAATGTATTAGAGATGGCGCGTGCGTAATTTTCTGGGCACGACCCGACACAAGCACGAAGTTGATATTGACAATATATTGGATAGTTGGAGTTATCACAGAGTTCGACTTTTAAACAGCAAAACAAGCATCAAACATAATTTAAAATACCTTTTCAGTAATCAAACGTAATTTAAAATGCATTATCTTCAATCAAACGTCCACAAATATTATAATTTAAATGCATTTAAAACATGGTTTACTACCAGCGAGTTATCGCTTATTCTTTCATTACACTCTATTTTCTACTAGTACTCCAACTACGAAGTCGAACATCTGTTTCACCGAAACCCCCTGTAAAATACTTTACTTTACCAATTGATCAAACAAATTCAAAATAATTAAAACCATTCACATATTTCAGTACAATTGGCATCCGATTCCACAACCTGAATTTGCATTGCCTGAGCAAATGGAAATTCAAAATTTTTTAATTGTAATGCAAATTAAAATCCAATCCAAATTAAAAAATCCCAACACTGACCACCGGGTAGGTTTATTTTCATTACCTTTCTCAAATTTTTTTTTTAACTATGTTTCTGTACATTGCTTTATGTTTTTAAGACATGACCCGAAGTATTAAATTTGCAATCAACGAAAATATAATCCCTCCAAATCCATTGAGCTAAGCTCAATAGGAAGGGTCAATAGGAACAGCCACCGCTTGCAAAGGGATCGTTACATTACGACAACAAAGAAGTATATCACACTAACAGAAAAATTCGGTTGAGACAGCCGAATTACCCGTAACCGAATTAAGAGGTTCTCTCAATCTCATTAGAGTCTGGCACAATCTCATTAGAGGTTGACACAACCTCATTAGTGATTGATACAACCTCATTAGTAGTTGACACCATAGATAAAGGAAATAATAGATATAACGCGCCCATTGTCAACTTTGTTCACTAGGTGCTGTCCTCTACTACTGTCACTTTCATTGAAGTTTCCCATAATTTTCATTGACGTTTATTCAAAATTGTGGGAAATTTTTGTGAAAGTAATTTAAACAAGGGAAAATAGGATTTGTTTCTTATATAAAAAACTTCGTTCCAAAACTATTTCAAAGTCATGAGGCCGGTGTTGGGATATCAATAAGAGAAACACCATTAAACCGCCCAAAGATGAACATGCCGAAACGCCTTTTTAATCTAAAAACTGTCCTGCCAAAAAACTGTAGCAACTTCCGTGGTCGCAGATGCCAATAACGTTAGAGTATCTGAGGATTCTCAACAAGGAATGGTAGCTGAACCGGAGGAAGAACCAATTTATTAGGACATAGACGGAGGTGACATGGCTTTGTATTCTGTTTCGAAGTGATATTTTTGTTGAAAATATTTTTTTCTTTTGATATGAAATTTTAGAATTTTAATGTCACATTTTTTGACTATTTTTTTGGGAACAAAAAAAAAACCATTTATTGCTTTCAACGACATTTAGAAAATTACCCATTACACTAAAATTGTAAATTGTCCCAAAACTTGTGCTTCATCTATTAGTTTACTTTATCTATGGTTGACACAACCTCATTAGAGGTTGGCACAAACTCATTAGAGGTTGACACAACCTCATTAGAGGTTGTCACAGCCGAATTAGAGGTTGTTTCAACCGAATTTAGATAGTGTCACAAATGAGTTATTAAAGTTGTTTTTATTATTAAATTATAATTTATGATTTATTATCCTGTATTCTTATAAAACAAAATTAAAAAGCGAAAAAATAAAGTCATATACATATATGTGACGCCCAAAATAAAAAGGGACCTAAGGGTAAAAACCGGTTTTGTTCAGGAGAGCCATTTTAAAGATTTAAATATGTGTATCTTTAGTGTACTTCACTTTCATAAAACGCGCATATCTCTGGGAGGGAATACTTTTGGGGCATGGGATCGGTCTCATTCGACGCTCAGATGTTGTCCACATCAAAAAAAAAAAAGTGAAAATTGATTTTTTTGCCCTTAGGTCCCTTTCTCTATGCGCTGTCATATATGGAGATTATTAATAAATTCATTTTACATGCCTCTGACGACCTTTTTTCAAGTACCGGCCATCATGGGACACCGCACTAATTCAGACATGTTGTATCGGTTGATTTAGGCCCTAAACAGTTTTGTATACAGACGATTGCAGCATATCTCACATGACCGACCTTTAAAAACTTGAAAACTGTTGATATCTGCGTGAATAATTTCTGCAAAAGAAGACGTTTTAATACAAAATATATTTTTATTACCTCTCTTAATAACCACAAAAAAAATCTTGACATTCCTTAATTATTTTTAAAATAATATTTAAATATAGAATTTTAAACGTCAGATTTCAAATACAAAAAATTATGTTGTGGTAACCGAATTGAAAATGCATTCGGTTGTACCTACAGAATTCATGAGAAGTTCGGTAACAGCAACCGAATTCACGCTAAATTCGGTCGTTGCATCCGAACTAAGGCTAGATTCGATTATTGCGACCGAAATGAGACCAAATTCGATAGTTACAACCGAATTGATGCCAAATTCGGTTTTTACAATCGAATTAATGCCAGATTCGGTTACTCCAACAGAGTTGGGTACCAATTTCGGTTCTTGCATCTAAATTAATTTCAAATTCGGTTGTTCCAACTGAAATTTTGGAAAATTTAGTTGACTGAACGAATATAATGGAAGATTCAGTTGTCACAACCGAATCAATTTTGAATCGAGGTGCTTCAACCGAATTTCGGTTGTGGGACTAAAGTCGATCGTAACGACCTCAATTTGGTTGTGACAACCACAATTCGGTGGTAACAGCCGAATTTACGGTTACTACAAACTCTTTTCAAATAATTAGTTCTCTGGGTGCGAGCAGGCACATAAATGCATTCTGGTATTTCTTACATAAATTCAAAATAAATGAATAAAAAAATACCTACCCATTACATCCCGTGAAGTGATTGGGGAGAACTTCTCACAACAAGAGAGCTGTGCGCTTTCCAGTTTTACACTCACTGATTGGGAGCTACTGTTTTACTTCGACTTCGAATGGTATTTTGAAAAGCTTTTTCATAGCTAACTACTCGATAGTGTCGCCATAGCTTAGCGAGGTAATCGTCTTCGAAAGAAATGTAAGGTGGTCTGAGCAGGGATCGACCCCACGTTCTCATGTACAAGAGCCACTCCATAAATAAACAACATAAATTAATACCAACAATAAAAGTACAAAAACAAAGTACATTCGAATTATACAGCCACTAAAATTCATAAGCAATTTATTACAATTTAATCAGCTGACAGCATGTATTCCGTGGCACAGTGGGGCCGATTGTGAAAAAAACGATAATAATATCACAACTTTTAAAGTATTCTTCTGATCATTTTGGAATGTACTAGACATTTGTAGAAGAGAAGTCAGGCATTCAGAATATTGCACCCAGATCACCCTGTGTCAGCACATATAAAATGAAGACCATTTATAGAAAATTTACTCACTACAGCGATTTTAATGGCACGAATGCGAATGCGAATGAACAGAATGTGCCTCTGTAGGCCAATTTGAAGAGGACATCACCAAGTTCGGCATATTTTATGATACCAGACTACAGCTCCGTAAAATAATGACATCAGGTAAAAATATGAAGGGTTTGCCATTGCCATAGTGCAGTTGTCGTCCTGAACGATGCAATCGGCAGGGTACAGAATTTGCAAAATAAAGTCAAAGTGTTAGGTGTGCGAGTGATACCTACACTTTTTGTATCATCGTACACAGACACGTAACACTTTTGGCAAAAAATACGGAAAATACTCAAATTAAATAATTTTGGAAAACTCTTTCAAAAATTTGATTTAAAGTACTTAGTACGTATTGATGGAATCTTAATAATATTTTTATATGTTATAGACCAATGAACTGCCAATTAAATCCAATTAATTTTTTTTTTCCAAACTATAAAACAAATTAGAGATTTTTAATCCCAAGCAAATCGGCTTTGAAAATTTGACTTTATTTACATATTACGTTCTCCTGAGCTCTTTTATGAGTAGGATCTATTTTTTTTCAGCGCGTATTTAAGATTTCAATCTATAATAAAAGAAAAAAAATATTTTAGAAAAACCGACCAAATTTTTTCCAACATCGAAAATGAAAAGTTTGTTAAAAAATTTCACATTTTCAGATAATGCTGACTGTAGGGTGCATTTCCAAATGATCATAATTTTACTTCAAATATATTTGCCAAAAATATATTTGTCTTTCAGAAACATTTAAACATTTGTATAGATTTCTTGCAAATGAAACTAAAGAAAATTGTGAAATGAAAATTAGGGAAAAAATATTGTGTTTTTACGGGTTGAAAAAACATCCAACTTTGATAAATCGGCATTTCCAAACGCCTTGAGATAACTTAAAATTTTTTACTGTGTATACTTTACTGAAGTATTTTCAATTTAGTGGCGTTTTCAGAAATATTCTTTTCCTTCAAATGGCTGAGTTATTAACAAATAACTTAAAAAAGTCAATGAAAAAATGTACAATTTTTAACTTTGATAGAGAATATCTTAATAACGATAAAAGATATTCGGTAACACTTAGCTTTTTTGTTTGATTGTCTTGCATAGTAGATTCTCAAAAGTAAAAAATCTTTGTAATCAGTTCATAAGTTGCAAAAGCACCAAAGTGGTCAACTTTGACACCCTGTAGCACCAACTGTGTTGACACAGGGTGCCTCTAAATGCTATATTCTGAAAGCCTGTCTAGTACATTCCAAAATTATCACAATAATATTTTAAACGTTGTGATATAACTACGTGGTTTTTCCAATCGGCCCCACTGTGCGTGGTTGCAAACAAACTTACTTTTTATGCGTAGTGTGAACTAAAACAGTCTATGGGAAATCCAGGAAATATTCATTGATTTCTGCTTAAGATCAACAAAGCGATAAAAGCAAGAAATTAGTTGTAAATGTGAATGCCGTATTATGTTTATTTCTATTGTAACATAAAACATTTCCAAGCCGCGAAGCCGATGTTAAACCTATCCCAGAGGAGAAAATCCGTGTACCTGGCCGAAGACTAGCCACTCTTAGAACATTTTCTTAATTTAAAAAAAAATCGATAAATATATGTGACCCGGTCTATGAAAATGTGGCTTATGACTCAAAAACAAAATTTCGAGAAATCAGCTGTTAAAGATAAACAATGTATTTCGTCAGTTTCTCGGTAGCTGTTCTCCTTCCTTCCCATTGCCCAGTGTCTCTCGTTGTTCAAGGGCACCAAGTGAGATGCAGTGTTGCTTTTGCTCCAAATATTATGTTAGTTAATTGCTTCAAGTTGCTACTTTCGGATTTTCGTATCGGTAATAATGAAGTGAGTTTGAGAATGTTATCAGCTATCATCACTATCGAGCCGGCTTTTTTTCGTTATCTCGTTGGTGTAATTGTTTCTGTTGGTCTTTTCCGTTATGAACTAGTGTATAATATCTGTCGATGAAGAATTTAGCCAGGTTTTTCAAAAATAGTTTGGTGAAAATGAAGAAATGAAGATAATGATTCTTTCGATGATGTTGCTATCAATTACGATGAGGAACTACAATCATTATTTCAAGCTGAAGATCAAATGGAAGTGGAAAAAAGTTTTTTTTACAATGGACTTGTCTACTATAGATAACTAAGAAAAGGAATTGGTAAATAAATGTATTTCGCAAGATTGCTGTAATAAGAAATGCCAAAAAATTATACCGCGAAAGATAATAGAAAATGCAAGAAACAACTAACTATCTAGAATTATCAAAACATGAAGTGGATGACAACATGTCCGAAATTATCCAACCAGTTGGTTTATCTCTGCAGCGTCAGTGGTACATTTATCAGAATCTCAGACTTTCTGCTTTTCACCATGTGCAAGAGCGTATCAAAATCTATCCGAACCAAAAAAAAAAGTGAAAAATTATTTTTTGAATCATAAGCCACCTTTTCATAGACCGGATCACATTTTGCTTTCCAACTCATATACGAGTATATACCGATAGCTAAGCAAGTTATCGGAAAATCTTATTTAATTTTATTCTTGGATTTAGTATCAAACCCTTAAGCGACTTGTCATTCATGAACATGAGCTCGGTCGATAACTTTTTTTTGGCTGATGATTTTGAGAAAATATTACTAAAATCATTTTGTAAACATAAAAGTGATGGGAACAACTTCGATTACATTCTTATTTGGTATCAACAAGGGCGATAAACCGACAATATACATCAACGATAGCAGTGTTCATGCTAATGAATGACGAGTCTCTAATTTTTTTTAGTTTTGAAAAAAAATCGGAATTTTTAAATTCTTTATATTAACTTCGCCTGTCTGCGCACCGAAAAAACTTTGGATTGATTTTTAACCCTTTTCTCGTTATCCAGCTGAAACTTCGCAGGCAAACTAATGGCGACGACAAAAATTAACTATCAAAATATCGGCGGGATTGGACAAAGGGGCGTGGTTATGTATAAAGAATTTATAGTCAAAAACTATGTTTTTACGGATTAGTTTTTTTTAAATATTTGAAATGCGATAACTCGATAACCAATCAAGTTATAAATTTTTTTAATCTTATCTTTTATGCTTATTTCGACGCCTTTTACATAAAACGACTGAGAGGTCGGTAGCTACAGGTAGTTGGTATCGCATAATAACTTTGGGGGCCCGTAACTCCGAAAATACACCTCGACGCCAATTTTTTATTTAACATTTATTGTTTAAAATAATGTGTTCTACCCCTCCCCTTTTTGTTTTTTGAGAAGTTCATGAAGATAAGCTCCGATCCTAGAAATTCTCAATTTTTGAGATTTTTCAAGTTTAAACTGCCGTAACTTTGGCTCCCACATGAGAAAATTTATGAACCCGAACAGATTTTGTATTGCCATATAGTACCTTATCAACGTTGAAACTTTATTTCTCTACATATATTACTCAATTGTTTGCGTGCGCTTTTTCTAAAGCTGATGATTTCTCACAGGAACCGAAAGAACTGCCAAGATGTGGTACTAAAAATTTATTATTTGATTGAGGTGCTTAACCATCTTAAGATATTCGACTGAATTTTGAAAGTTCTTTCTATAAACAGATAAATAAACAAGCTATGCAAACAAAAGGTATGATAAGCGTTAGATTAACGACAACTGCACGAGTATAAAGCGAACACACTTGAGCAATCAGATCTCAGTTTCATTCTAAATATTTTGGAAACATGAAGGCTTTCCTATTGTTTAACCTACTCTGTGTGACATCGGTGTTTGGATCTCTTTTCGATACCACTGTAAGTACTACGATTCATAAGGACGTGTACGTAAGAAGAATGTGTCTTATAGATTCCTTAACTCGTTTTCAGTGTGATCGTGTAGCAAAACATGGATATCCTTGCGAAAGCCACACAGTCCAAACAATCGATGGCTACAAGCTGACCCTGTTTCGTATACCCTTTTCCCACAATTTAAACAACGAAATGGATTCCAATAAAAGTGCTGTCCTCCTAATGCACGGCCTCTTGAGTTCTTCGGATATTTTTGTGCTCAATGGCCCACAGGATGGTTTGCCCTATATGTTAAGTGATGCTGGCTATGATGTCTGGTTCGGCAATGCTCGTGGCAATGATTACTCCCAGAAACACATATATAAATCACCATTATTGACGTCATTCTGGGATTTTTCTTGGCATGAAATTGGCTCCATCGATATTCCAACAAAAATAGATTATATACTTTCCCAGACGGGCCAGCAAAAGCTCCATTATGTGGGCCATTCACAGGGATGCACCACATTTTTTGTTATGCTGTCCACCCATCCCGAGTACAATGATAAGATAAAAACTTCCCATCTATTGGCTCCACCGATTTATATGGAACATATGTCTTTACCATTGTCCAAGATTCTTGCAGCACTTTCACTTGATAAGCCAAGTAATGTGGGTAATCTTATTGGTACCGGCAAACTTTGGCTGGCAAATGAAGTAGTGCATCTGATGTTACCGGAAGTGTGTAAGAATGAACCAGCTCAAGATTGGTGTAGTAACCTTGTCTTCCTTTTTGCTGGTGCTCCATCTCCGTATATCAATCAGGTTAGTTAAAATCGCTTTTCAAAAAAAAAATTTTGAATTTGTTTATTTCGATTTGTGTGCTAAATTCGAATTGCTACATCGAAGCAATCAGCAATATTTTAATTTTTTTGTGTGACAAAATCCACTTGCTTCTACAAGCGTCGATAATTTTGGTTTTTAAACGTTTAAGCCGCATTCACAATGCAAGCGACAGTTTCGTTTTTCATATCAACTCGTTCTCACCCACAGAATTTCACATAATGTCTTTTCGTTTTTTTTTTTTTTTACAAAAATGTAACTCAAATTTGTCGCCGAAGTTGGTCTGTTTCTACTCCAACAACATATTTGTTCGAATAAATAATATACTATTAAGAGGTAGATGGCGCTGTACTTCGAATTTCATTTTCAAAGTTAAAGACATCAATGAAAATTGAACCCATTTGTGTTAAAAGATGCATTATAAAACGTAATATCTGTAGAATCGTTTAATAGCAACTATGTTTAATAACCTTCAAATATTTTAATATTCAAAATACAAACCTGGATGTGACATTTGAATCATGATGCAGCTAATAGAGCTTGTGTTATAAGAACAACTTAAATGATTTGCTTCTCCTTCTGCTCATTACATGAAGAATCAAATTCAAATGTATTTTGTTTTTGTAGTTTCTGGCTTACTTTTATTCTTGACATACATTTGTGTTAACTTTGACACGAAAACAAAATGTATTTTATTGTTGTCTTGATATATTGGCCGTAATACTGGTATCACCTGTTAGAACAAACATCTCGATTCGAAGTAAACTGTTGCTTACATTGCGAACGCCTGTTGAAAATGTTGCTTGCATTGTGATTCCGGCTTAAAACCTTTTGCCAAAATGTTCATATTTCGAACTGTTTTTGAAATAAAGTCAAAAACTGATTTTTGTCGTTAAATGTTCCGGAATCTAAAAACCATATTTTTTAATTAAGAATTGCGCAGCGTGTCTCCTAAAACGTAGATTGTAATGTTTTCACTAAAATTTTGCGTCACAAACTTTTTCAAAAAAAAAATTATTTAATCGGGTTTGCCATCAAAAACTTTTGGTAAAGCAGAAATGCTAAAAAAAAGAATTGCAAGAATTTTAAATAACTTTAAATCACAGCTCTTGGTGTAGTTCATAGGGTAAAACATAGTAGAGAAGTTTATTCTCTCAAACTGATTTCATTTTTTTCATTCCTCGAACACGACCGAAGCTTTCGTTCGAGTCGAAAGATTATGGGTCCCAAATCTTGTCATTTCAAGTCGAATGAAAACATAAAGTTTTTAAAAAATTTTCAGTACAAGTTTTGGTTCCTCTATTTCAAATGTGCTGTCTTGTGTAAAAAATAATAATCAGTCGAACGACAATTTCGACTTCGAGAAACCGGCTGTAAATAAACCGATAGTTTCCCATTACATCCCATGAAGGGATAGGGGACAGCTTGTCGCAATCAGTGAGTTTTGAACACACTGATTGGAACCTACAGTTTTACACCGGTTTCAACCGGTATTTTGAGAAATTTTTTCTGCCTAAGTACTCGATTGAACCCACGTTGTCGTGTACGTGTACAAGAGCCGCGCACACTACAATTGCACCTCATGCTGCCACAGTTTTTGCCATTAAAAGCTCAAAAACTCAGAAAACCTATTTTTTAAAATTAAAGGTTCGGGGAATCAAAACGGACAAATACTATTTATTATGACAACTTTGAGTTTTACCGACTTTTTTCATTAAAAAAATAGAAAGCTTCTGTTTGACTTCATAGGCTTCAGTAATTCATCTAGTAAAACATAGTAGAGAAGTTTGGTCTACAACAATAAAAGTTTAGTTTACAACAATAAAAGACAACAAAAAACCGCAAAATACATATAAATTTCACACACCCAAAATATTCCCTGGTTGATAATAACCAAAATTTCAACGATGGCGTATGACAAATTTCCCTAACTATTGTGTAGTTAATATAAATTGGTAGATGATAACTACTTTTGTCAAAAGATAAACTTTTTATCTAAATCGATCGTTCTTGTCAACGAATTGTTTTTTAAAATAAACAATATTAACAGGCTCGTGGTAATAAATAACTACAGTGTAGTTGTTTTTAATTTTACTACGCGTTTTAGTTGAAATAAACTAGAAGGTTTGAGTATTAATTACTGCCACTGACAATCAATAAAAAAACACGTGGAACGTAATTTTTAACAGTTTTATTAGAATCACTCAATTTATTTGGACAAATAGAATAATTCTTCCTGTTTTCAAATCTGTGAAATAAAACGGCTCGTAATATATTCAACAATAGCGAAATACATCAGTTTGGCTAAGACAGTTTGGCATTCAGACTATAAATTAATTCGAATACCTCACTCGTAATGCCCAAACAATTTCCAAAAATTTGTATATACTTTCAAGCTGAAAAATAACGGCCTCTCTAACATAATCTCCCAAACATATTCTGTAGGAACCATGTATATCTTTGGAACACACTTTAACCATAAATATGTTTGCCAGTCCCAAACTCACTTGTGTTTAAATGTAAACAGCATCATGTTTTCTGGCAAACATGTATGCTTTTACGTAGAAACATATGCGTATTTCCCCCCAAACATAATAATATTTAAAATCGAATTATTCTTTGACTTCAATATATATGTATGTATGTATTATTTATTCTAATCAATTTTATCAATATAAATCCACATTTATAAATAATTAATGCAACAAATTAAAAGGTTTAAAGCGGCCTTTTTTACATTTAGGTGCATTGATTTTGCATTAGTTTTTTTTATGAAATGACAATCTGCTGCTCTTTTGCTTCTCCGTTCTTTGTTGTGTCTCACGTTTTTGTTTTCGGAAGGTTTCAGCTATGCGTTGGATACCTCTTGCAAGCCAAGCGTTTATTTCACAAATGGTCCGCCGTTCGGATTATCTCAGTAAAGACTCGGACAGACAAAGGGCTTCACGTTGTTGCCCTTTCCAGTTTCTTTCCTCAAAATCGTTTCTCACTTTGGTAGCACACATACATATGTACGAAACACATACACAAAAACCAAAGTAGGATCACAAACCATTTAAGCGTCCGAGCCTTCGTTTATTCATTTTTCACTGATCAAGCGCTTTCGATATCCTCTGACCGATTAAGCATCTACGACTGAATACATGAAACTAAAACGCAATACATCAGCCAAAATAAGAAACACTGACTTCTTCTGCAATTTGCACGCACATTCAGGAATATTTATGGCTCACTGACTGAGAGAATAATGCAAAAATGCAGATACACAATTACAAAATAGACTCTCTCGTTGTCTCTCTTTTATTCTCTTGCTCTCGAGAGAGCATAGACAGTGCTGTATTTGTTTAACAAACATAAATGTATGTGGGTCGCAAACACATATATTCTGACATATTAATCATTGTGTCTCAAACATGTAATATTGAATAGCAAACACTATATGTTTGGACACAAGTATATTATATTTGCGACAAGTTCCAAAAACACTTTATATTTGCAAACAACAAAAAAAGACAGATTTTACAGCGGACATGTAGTGCATTTCTTACAATTAAAAAATGTCGGACCGGGCGATTTATGACAGAGAAAATTTAAATTATTTTCTGTAAATGTTTCAAATTTCGTTTAGGTGGTCTGGTTGTTTTGACAAGTAAAATTCAATTAACAAAAAGTTAATGCCAACTAAGGCAATGATTATCGTAGTTGATATAATTTTTTTAGAAATCAACTACCTATTTGTTTAACTATGCAACTAAGGAATTTTATCGGTGCAGTTCTATACCAAAATGACATGAAAAACTTAAGTTAACCGTTCTTGTAACTCCACATGTTTTAAGTCGAGCATCTTTCATTTGCACAAACCCTCGACGAAGACTTTGAATTGCAACGTCAGATGAGATAATGGTTTCTCTATTCTTATTTAATCTATTTACTAATTGTGTATTTGTCAAAATATTGACATCTCTAATCTATTTTGAAAAATATCGACATAAATTGATTTTAGCGATTTCCCAGTGTGCCTCATGAATCCGTTACGAACTCGAGACGGACCCGTTTCTTTGTACATTTTGTACGAAACTGACGTCTGTTTCAGACACAGAACGAATCATTTTGCGTATAAAATTCCTCTCGAAAAAAAACGGGCAGTTTTGTGTAATTTTTCAGATCCGTCTCGAACTCGGAACGGACTTCGTATTCGAATCCGTTTCGGGTTCGTTCTTTCCAAATAAAATGGATTCGAGACGGATCCAGTTTTATCAATTTTTGCGAATTCGAAATGTATTTGTTCTGATATTTAAAAGATATTTAAAATTAAAATAGCTACTGAACTATTTTCTAACTCTAATCCACTGAAGTTTTTCACTTACATTATATATTAATTTTTACAAATAAAAAAAATCTTTCTCAGCTAACTTTAAATAGTTTTAGTAATTTTTGTTTTTAAGTTTTTGTGTTTTATCAACTCAGATATGAATCTGCGGCATTAAGGGTAGTATTCTAAAAGTCCCGAAAGCGAACGTAAACGCAAAAGCCAACGCGAACGCCAAAATCACAAAATGGTAGTTTAGTCATCACTTAGCGCTTGCGTTCGCTTACGAAAGCTGTCACTTACATTTGAGTTTTATAGAGTTGCCCAACTAAAATAAACAATTATAGATCACAAAAGGTTATCTTGAGTGAAATGCGCAGAATGAAAAAGATTAAAAAATTTAGCTCTATTTCAATAGATCAACAGATTTTAAGACTGCTATTATTTATAATACTGCAAATACAAAATATATGCACATAAAATGTTTAAAGTCCTATATAATTGTGGGTTGCACTGTCGAATAAATTTTCCCATCTATATTAAATTAGTTGTCTTTTCAAAAACATGTGCCATTTGGCGGTATGTATAGGTGGTAATGGTTATTTTGTTTATTATTGTCAACATCAACTGATTGATGTCTATAATTTTTTAAAGATAATTATAATAGTTTTGCCACGTTTTATTTTTTGAACTTTTTTTTCTAATTTTATTACTGTAACTAAAAATTTCAGTGAGTAAACAATATAATTTTGAATTCTTTAAAAAAAAATTGAGCTCTGTCCGTCGTTTGCATTTCAGCCATAATTGGCAACTACTTATAACCAATGAAATACAAAATTCTTCCAAATGCCCATTGTCGATCGACATTTTTCTTTAAATTTGCAAATGCCTTCTTCAACTAACGCTATGAACTGTGGCGTGCTCAATTTGACAGCTAAAGTGATCAAAAGCGTTACGCTGCGTTTTATAAAATACCCATTAAATAACGTAACTCAGCGCAGGTAGTCACAGAACAGCTGTAACGTTTTATAAACTACCAAAACGTCAAAAGTAACGCCAAGTGACTGATTCACGACTTATAGAATACCACCTTAAGTATTTCACTAGTTCGGTCTTTATGTTTTTACGGACTCGTAACGGCTTCGAAACGGATCCACTAAATCGCAATTTCACTGATTCACTTTTCTTTTTTTTTACGGAATCGCAACAAGTTCCAAACGAATCCGTCAAATACCAATTCCACTGATTCACTTTTGTTTTTACGGACTCGAAACATTGGGTATATGTTATTGGTCGCACTTCTCTTGTATTGGTGGTAAATAGAAAATGTTTTCTTGCAAAAACTCTACGCAATCAAGAACTGAAGTGCAGCCAATCCGCGTAAAATTAGACGTCCTTTGGATATTCGTTTCCTATTGCAGTCATTTCCCGTTTGCTGGAAAGACTTTAGTTTCTAGTGCGATGCCGTCGATATTTTTGAGCAATCTAACTGAAATTGTGTATTAATTTGTCCTTGTTTAAATTGGCACACGGAACCAACGAAACGACTTTAATAGCAGAAATAGTTAAAAATGTATGACAAATATTGCAATCTACGTAATAAATTATTTACATCTTCTTTACATACATAAGTGCGAAAGAGACAACAGGTTTGATGTGGCGGGTTGTCAATACACAAACATATGGTTAATTGGAGAATCTCAATTAAAACTATGGTAAAATTTTAAATATATTATTTTTGGCTGGAAGGCAGTCATAACAATATTTGCTGGCAAACGCTTGTCTAATAATAAGAATAATGTAATAGGAACTATATTCACAACATAGTTTGTAAATATATTATAGTTGTGTAAACATATACAAAAATTTACTTTTTCATCGAGCGTATTCAAATAGTAATGATTCACAATGCCAGTTAGAAGTTTATAATTCGTGCTCTCTCATTCTAACTCACGGCATTTCACATAAAGGCCTTTCCTTTTGTTAACAAAAGTGTAGTAGAACTTTGAACTTGTACTTCTACTACAGCGACAATTTAGTTTGATAAATTATTCAGAACTACTAATTCAGAAGCCCGGTATTCAGTTTTTATGAAGTTTTCGTTGCCATAAGAACTACGTGTAAAATTTCACACGAAAATTATAATGTGAATTTCTTACCATTAAAATATTTCGGTGCGGACGATTTATGACAGAGGAAATTTAATTTGTTTTCTGTAAATGTTTCATATTTCATTTAGATTTACAATTAAAATGCAATTAACTCACTTTTCAAATCAGAGATAGGTGGTAACTCTCTAGAGCAAAAGTTTCCGTATGGAGATAAATTACTAAATTTCACAAGAACTGACTACGGGGCTTTAGCTAGAAACTCATGAATATCAATGATAATTTAGTATAACCATTTGTTGCAAAAAACCTATTTTAAATTATAATTGTATCTACATAAAATTTCAAGCATAAATATTTCTTAGAATATAATATGTTACTAACATACAAAATACAACACTGTATGCAACATTTGAAATACATAATTTGTTGCTTACATTGCTAACGCCTCTTGAAAATTTCACTTGCATTCTGACTTTCAAAGAGTTTTTAAAGCTTTAACATTTTCCCTTTTTTCAATTCCAATTGTGCCCATCATCATTTTCCAAATTCGAAATAGGACAGCATACTGAATATTTGCCCTTGTTTGAGCCAGAAATCATGGTTGATATGAAATTCACCTGCTTATATATTAAAATTATGTTTCTTTTATTTTTCAGACACTATTGCCCGCATTATTCGAAACGCATCCAGTCGACTGTTCCGCCCGGCAACTCTTACACTATTTACAGGAACAAGATTCAAAACAGTTTAGATGCTACGACTTTGGACGGCTTCCGAATTTAGTGAAATATGGTAGCTTTCAACCTCCTAACTACCAACTGGGAAATATTAATGTTGAAATACCCATTGGTATTTACTACTCCGACAATGATCTGTTAGTAGCTGTACAAGATATAGATCGCTTAGCCGGTGAACTGGGCGCAAAGATAACATTGCATCATATCAAATATCCCGAATTCAATCATGTAGACTACGTAGTTGCTTACAACGTTAAGGATGTAATAAATGATTGTGTTTTGGATCAAATGAATGAGTATGAGGGTAAACCGTTTACTGGTCACGAATGTAATAGTTTTATTTAATGACATTAAGCAATGGTTTTTGTTTAAAACATTTTTAATAAATTAAATAAAATATATAAATTGAATAAAACTAAATTAAAAATGTTACTAATCGATATCGAGCTCTGCAAACCTAAGAATAACTAAATCTCTTATTAATCATAACTATGATTATTTACTTACTTTCTTAAATGTCCTCGCATAACTCAGAGGGGTCAAGGGCCTTATAAAATGAGGATAATATGTTCTGTCATGTTATTTCTGTCCTAATCTCTATAAAAGGGGGGCCCTGATCCATTTCCGTTGGTTTGGCTTTGTACATTTCGGTACACAATTAATGATATTGATTAATCGGCATGACTGATTATTTCATACAGGCAGGCATACAAATTGACTACTACGTTGCCTTATTGCCTGATACGCATCGGTGGTGAAACCATAATATTCAAATCGCTCAACCAATTTCCTTCTCACTTTAGCTACCATCTGACGCGGGTCTGATGACATTACCAGAGGATACTTGACCTAATATCGAAAGTAGGGAGCTGCTTCGGAAGTTCTCAAAGGAAGGGCTACAAAGAGCTCTGGCGTAATTAGAAGATTTCACCGAATACTAAATTGCAACTGTACTGTGAAGTCTGTTCTGTTATACGGTTGTACTTCTTGGAGCTTAACGAAGATAACTATAAAGAAAATCCAAACGTATGAATACTCGTATCATACTGATCCATTTATTAGAGGTTGCCGTACAGAACGCGAATAAATATGGGCATCATCTGCAAAATAAGTCGCTTTAATGCAAAACAATATTAAAAATAAAACTCGTTAAAATGGCGACAACAACAACTCTACGTTAATTTTATATTTTAATACAATAATTGTTTTATAATTTTATACGTCTTGTTTTAAATATGTTGAATTATGTTGTACTCGTAGTAACCGAATGATTTCGGTTGTACGAACAGAATTCTTAAGAACTATGGTTTCATAAATACGGTTGTAGCAACTGAATTAACGCCAAATTCAGTTGTTGCAATTGGCTTTAAAGTCAATTTCATTGATGATATTGATACCAAATTCGGTGGTTGTAACCGAATTGGTACTTAATACGATAGTTGCAATCGAATTGATTCCAAATTCGGTTGTTGCAACTGAAATGATATACAATTTAGTTAATGGAACGAATATAATTGGAAATATTAATTAGGGATCATCAAATACTTGGATGTAGTGCCTGAAAAAAGAATATAAACAAACTCGATCATCAGACTTGCATCTGATTAGTGAGTGGGGCAGGGAAAACCGAGTCGAATTTAATGCACGCAAAACACAGTGTTGCAGAATATCGCACAAGCACACTGGTGACTCGACCCTGCCAATGATTTCAATGGGTGGTTTAGATGTTGGTGAATCGGAAGCTCTTGATGTTCTGGGCATGAAGATACAATGTGACATTCGTTGGAATAAGCAAATTTTCAACGTGTCGAAAGAAGCATTCAAGTGCCAGTGGTTTAGATGTTGGTGAATCGGAAGCTCTTGATGTTCTGGGCATGAAGACACAATATGACATTCGTTGGAATAAGTACATTTTCAACGTGTCGAAAGAAGCAATCAAGTGCCAGGGCTTTTTAAAGCGGTGTAAAAGATTTTTCACCCCACCCGATCTCCTCAATATCTACACCACGTATATTCGACCGAAAATGGAATTCAACTATCATATTTGGGCTGGGGCTCCAGCGTCCACCTTGGAGATTCTAGACCGCGTGCAAAAGAGAGCGTTGAAGCTGATAGGCGACAGCAGTGTATCCAGCACTGTTGCCTCCTTGGAGCATCGACGAAATGTTAGCTGTGTCTCGGTATTTTATAGGTATTTCCATGGAAAGTGTTCCGCCGAGTTACATATCCTCGTTCCAGAAGTTAGGGTATTTAACCATACGACGCGGTTTTCAAGTGGAACTCATCCCTTTTCTGTTTCCTGGCCGTTGGATCGAACTGCGCATTACAGAAACAATTCGTTCTTCAGCCGAACAGTCCGTATGTGGAATAAGCTTTCGGCAAGTGTATTCCCCACTTCATACAACATCAGCAAGTTTAAGTCAAATATTAACAAGTACTTCTCTCTCTTTCCCCCTACTCCTATCCTATTTTCCTAAGTCCAATGCAATGCACTGCATTTATAGGGGCATCCACCGAGTGTTGGTCTTCCCAAAAAAAAAATAGAATCAAATTAGATCACTTGCAATTTATGGAAGGAATTCGTTGACGCCCATTGTTTTTCGTGAACCTTTTATTTATACTTTTTATTGTCAACTTGTTACATTTTGTTTAAATAAATAAAGAACAAATACACTCAAAAAACAGATAATTGAATTTAATTCCAATTGCACTAAAACTGAGGAAAGTTAATTTCGTATGGATCCAATGAGTTTTTAACTCAAATTCATTTTTTTAAGTTTTGTTCCTTAGATTAAAGAAACCATGCACGCAAAGAAAAAAAGGTTTATTGCTCGGTTGCTGCAACAACACTTTGATTGATTTGTATTAATTTATTAATCGCAACCGTTCATGTAGTTCTCCCAAATAAACTCATGTATCGCAAATGTGTATCGTTGGCATCAAATGCGTACAAAATTACAGTTGCCGCAAATTTAAAAACGGTTGCGATAACTGAAATTAGCCATTTTTCTAATGAGATCACAGATTACGAAGAACGTAAATTTCTCTCATTTTGTCGACTGTATACACAGTATTATCCCCTCGTTTGGCATACTCAGTCCCGCATACACATAAAAGTGATCACACCATAGATTAATACTTATAGTAGATCTAATAGTCCTCCCACCAAATTTATAACATTTGGCCTGGTGTGATATTTACGTTTGATGAGGCAATGGTTCAAAACAATGGTTCAATAAAATTATTGTGTTAAATACAACACAAATGTATACTAACAATAACAGTCAATAAAAAACTGTAAAACACATTTAAATTTCACAGTTTGTTACCAAAACAACATGAAAAATTAAAGCAAAAAGTTATTGTAATTCCACCTTGTGTATGCCACTTTTCGTCAAACATCTCTCTATCTCGATATTTTTAACTTGGCTGTACTGGTCAACAATTTTCAATGAAAATTAAACAATGTTAATTTCAATTTTCTCCAACGTTTCTCCGGATTTTCCCGGCTTCTTCAGGGAGATGTTTATTTTGATCTACAAAATTATGTTTTACAATGTTTTGTTTATTTTAAACTTTTACATTTTACACTTACTTTTAGCCACAGTCAACCTACACTGTCTATGATCAAATTATAATTGGCGCTAATTTTGTCTATGTCCTCTTTGCTGTTTATTGTTTTGTTTGCTTTTTGTCTTATTCGTAAACTTTCTAGTGTCATTCGTTTTCTGTGTTTGTTTTCTATATCTAATATTTTTGTGTTATCAAAGTCAGGCGTGTGTTCAGTGTCTAGTGCGTGTTGTGATATTCCTGTCATCGCTTTTTTCTTTTTGATGTCCATTTCGGGTTCTGCAAGTCGTACTCCAAGTGTTCTTTTTGTAGTACCAATGTAGACTTTGTCGCATTTGCTATTTCCCACTCCTTTACATGGTATTTCGTATACTACGTTGCATTGTTGTTTTTTGTCGATTTTGTCTTTGGTGTTCGTGAATATTGCTTTCAATGTTGTGTTTGATTTGTGTGAAAATATTATGTTATTGTTAGGGATTAATAGTTTTAGTGATTTGTTGTCAGTTAGATGGTTAATGAAAGTTGTACTAAAATATCGTTTTTCTTCATTGTTATTAGTGGCAGTTTTGGCGTTGTACAAGTTTTTCTGGTTGATTTTTGATGTGTAAACATCTATACGCTGGGGGTAAAAATCTTTTTCACAATACAATCACAAATTTAGAGTAAGATGTGCGATGTAATCGTTAACCAATCGTAACGCGTTATCAAATCGGTGTGAGCTATGTATGAGTGTACGCTGCATACCATATACTCAACACCATCTAGTGTGCAATAGTAGCTACTAATTTTCACTAATTGTCGTACATTATGTTATCGTAGGCAAATGAAAACAAATAAATAAAATGAATACAAAAACATTTAATTTTAATAACTTTTAAAAAGATTTTTTGCACTTTTAATAAGAAATTTACTAAAACAAAGCAAAATAAGGAAACTAAAAACTAAACTTGTCAAATTATAAGTCTTCTTCGTCTTTGAGATTGTCATTCATACTTAACAGCTGCATATAAGCACCATCTAGTGTGCAATAGTAGCTACTAATTTTCGAAAACCATTGCTGTAAAATAACTACATGCATTACATTTAAGTAAACAGCTGATTAATAACTTGTCAACCGCAACAAATACAAAATAATAAAATATTTTACAAAACACCAAAAAAATTATAACTCAGAACATAAAACAACACAAAGTGTATCAAAGCTGAATGGAGGTAATGCTAATTGTAATAAAATTTCTATTAGATTCCAATATAAATTAAGATTATAACATATCTCCATTACGTACTGTTGCCTTACACTGAAGCTGGTGCACGACAATTGGGTAACAATCTCCATCTCATGCCAATTATTATGGGTGGAGATTTTAATACAAATTTTGCAAACCCACAACCGCAAGCTTTATCAAAATTTTTATTTGACGTTTTCCACTTGCATATGAGCAATTCTCCACAAACCCCCACAACTAACAATTCCACTACTATAGATGCAGTTTTCCATAGATTTTTAAATACAATCGAGTCAAAAATTTAAATATGTATCTTATTTTAGTTACCATAAGCCAATATTAACTATTTGTACTTAAGGGATTTACCATAGATGGGCACTTTGCAGTACGACTAAAATTTCAGTAAAAATAATTCTTTAACTAGTAAATTTTTACTGATTACTAAAATTTTTTTCAGCAATTTTTATAAAGTGCCTACATGATTATGATGAGGTGCATTGAATTTTCAGTAATCAGTAATGCCCGATTACTGATTATTATGAATACGGCCCTATGATTTGACTGGTAATGCAAATTAAATTTCATTATCAGTAAAAATTTACTGAATTTTTTCAGTAATCAGTAAATTTACTGCTTACTGTAATTTTTAATGCAGTACATATACATAAAAAAAAAAAAAAAAAAAAAAATTCTTTCGGCGGCGGTCACCTCGCATAGTGACGGCGACACTATCGAGTATCTAGCCATGAAAAATCTTCTCAAATTACCGTTCGGAATCGGTGTAAAACTGTAGGTCCCCATCAGTGAGTGAAAACTGGAAAGCGCACAGCTCAGTGATTGTGAGAAGTTCTCCCCAGTCCCTTCATGGGATGTAATGGGAAACCAGAAACCAGAAAAACATATATACTGCAGTGTGCTCATTTACTAACCAAATAAGTTAAATAAAACAAACAAAAACCAGCAAATTCCTATGTATTGACAATATTGAAAGTGTTGATACTTTTAATTGATTAATTAAAAAAATATACTAAAAGCATAAGTACTTCCAACTTAAAAAATTTTTTTCAATACTAGATGTTTACACATCTCCCCTGTGATCGGACTCACATTAATTTTTTTTTTTGTTAATTAATGACTTGATTAGTCTTAGTGGGTAGCCGTTTTGTTGTAAATTTTTAGTGAGTTTATGTATGTTTTTGTTCCTAAATTGTGCGTCAGTTATATCTAAGACTTTGCTTATGAGGCCAAAAGCTGTGTTTATCTTCGTTCGTTTTGGTTGTGCAGAAAAATAGTTAATGATTCTGCCTGATGACATTGGTTTTGTATACCAATCAAAGAAGATGGATGGTATTATTTCGTCTGTGTATGCATAGCTATATCCAAGAAGGGGAGTTTTTTTTGTCTTTTTCCATTTCCACAGTGAATTGTAGCTTATCGTGTTGTTTGTTAAGTTCAGCTAGGATTTTTTCCACATCATTTCTATTGACAATTGCAAAGATGTCGTCCACGTACTTGACTATAAATTTAATATTTATTCCCTCTACCCTTAGGTTCGTCATAGCACGGGTTAGAAGGTCGTCCAAGACAATATCAGCTATTGTTGGGGACAGCGGATTTCCCATGGGCATTCCAAATGTTTGGGAGTAAAGATTTTTGTCATATTTGAAATAATTATTGTCTTTAAGACAAAATTCTAATATTCTTAAAAATTTTGATCTTGGAATTTTCGTCCTACTTTCGAGTTGTGCCCATTGTGTCATAATCGTCCTCATTGCATATTGCGTAGGAATATTGGTGAATAATGAAATGGCATCGAAGGATACCAATATGTCGTCAGGTTCGATAATCATGTTCCCGAGTTTTCCCATAGTGTCAATACAATTCTTTGTATTTAAATCGTCAGAAATGAGGGTTTTCAGGATTTGCCCGATGTGTTCAGCCAGGTTGTAGCAAGGAACATTAGTCGATGACGCTATTGGTCTGAGTGGTGTGCCCTCCTTGTGAATTTTTGGCAAACCATACAGTCGTGGTACAATTGCCGAAGAACCATATAGCTGCAATTTTTGCCTTTTGTCTATGTGTTCATTCTTAAAAAGTTCGTTGACTATATCGTTGTTAATTTTTTGCAGTTTAGAGGTAGGGTCTATTCTAATTTGTCTGTATGTGTTTTTGTCATCTAGGAGTTGGTACATTTTCCTGTTGTACTCCTCCTTGTACATTATTACGGTTTTGTTACCTTTGTCCGCGGTTGTTACGATTAAGTTGTCCTTATGTTCTTCCAAAATGTCCTTTGTCGTGTTATACGTTTGAAGGATGAATTTTTCCAATCCGTTGATTCTCCTATTCCTTTTAAAGTTGAAGATTTTCCTGGACAGGTTAGTCCGAATATTATCCTTGTCATTATCTGGACTCTCCTGGATGCACTGTTCGATGTCGGCGATGACATGAATAGTTGAAAGGTTTTTGTTTGTCGTCGGTAAAGCGAATTTTTCTCCCAGTGAGAGTAGCCATTTGCATTCAATGGGAAGGTGTATGTCTATCTTATTTATCAGCCAGTCCTCGTTATTTGTTATCTCAAACTCTCTATCACACCGACCGCATCACGAAGAGTGGGAAAGGAAACGTCAGATGAGCCAAATATTTTCCCTACTAAGATTTACTCTATGGATCACACACTCTAATGCTTCTACCTTATCAATATATCTTGGATGGGCAATTGACGCGTTGTAGTTTGCTGCGCTTTTAGTTGTTATTTGAATGCAAGGCGAGACAGACGTATAAGTAGACAGTGAAAAAATAAACAAAAATTCTTTTTATAAAACAAACTTTATGGGTAAAACCAAAATCATAAAAGTTGGAAATTTAAACAAAAAAGAGCTTATGGAAGCCATAAATAAAAGTTTTAATTACAAAGTTGGTGGAACCGTTTTTCGTTTCTCGCAAACGTTTTTCAGCTCTAATTTTACAGAACTCGTTTACTGCAAACGCAAACGTTTTTGTAGTTGGGAGCAACTATAACTCGGTTGCTGTAACCGAAAAAACAGTTTGCGGAAACGTTTTTCGTTTCTCACAAACGTTTTTCAGCTAATGTTTTTTATAACTCGTTATCTGCAACCATTTTTCGGTTCTCCCAAACGAAATGACATGTATGGATTAACAGAAGTTCGTTTCTACCAACTACAGTCCCCAAACGAACTTCAGCTATTTGAGATTTTGTTTGGGAGGAACGAGTTTTTTCTTTGCGTGTATGCATGCACTAACAGCCTGTTCTCATAAAATGAATTCCAACGAACGAATCAGCCAAAGTTAAAACGTAAATAAGACAAATACTATAGGTCAGATGAGTTATTTACTTCGGATATTCATTCTTCGCACGTTCCTTTAACAATTTTCTCAAGGAATTACCTCATTTGACACATGAAATCCTATTTTTTTTCCTTTTGGCCGATTCGTTTGTCCGTTGGTTTTATGAAAACAGGCCATAAAGAAACGGAAATATTTCTATAAATAAAGAAAAAAAATTACTTATTGACGTAGCTATTAAGCCAGCACGGGCATCATCGCTGAACAACCATTTGCTCTAAGCGCACGAAACACACTTCCTGTAGAACGCTCATATTTGATCTGGATTCCTTGGCCGCATTCGCTGAGTGTTTAGCTTACACGCTTACAAAGTTCTACTAACAAGATTACATTTTAAAAGTTCGCTAAAAATTACAGCATTTTACAGTGTACTACACAGGCCAGCTTTCATAAGTGTAAAAGAATGAACATTCCTAAGCGAAACATAGATTTGGCCTTCGCCCTTCAGGATGGCAACTACAATTGGAGTCAATGAAAATGTAAGATAAAATAATCCATTCCATGCACTCGAATATCATTCTTGATTTTAAATGCTCTAACATTATTTATTTCCAACTTCATTTTTACCTAATCTACAAGGATTTGCTCGTTTAGAATTTTCTAAAATTGTTGCATTTCTTTCCAGTAAACTTGAGTCCTTCATACTCATTGATTTTGTCCACCACACAATCGTAAATGACATCTTTCACATTGACGGCCCACATGACATCAAAATGATTGTATTGCCTGATTTTGACACGTAGCTTGTTGACTTTGCCCCCCAGTCTGGGTACCAAACGATGAACATCCTTCTCGGCTGCCAACAAATCATTTTCGGTATAAAATAAGTTGATATCACCCAGGGGACGAACATTTTCCAGGGTATACTCGGGTGGATTTTTCGAACTGTACTTCTTTTTATTCAACAGTGAACCGTGGTCATATTGCCTAAACAATCTGGACATATATTCCTGAAGATAATGAATCACTTGATTCGAAGAACTACCAGCTGGATGGGTCTCCAAAATATCGGAAATCATTGTCTGGAAAAAATAACGTCGGTACAAGTGATGGCAATCTAAAAGCGAACACAAACACTTACCTCGTTCAAGTAAATGGAATCCCAGCCGCCGATAAGGAATAGAACGTTACTGCACAGGGATATAAATAGGGATTTCTCTTGGCACAGTGCAGGCCCCAACATGGTCATCAATTTATTACTGGGCATAAACTCTGAATTGCCAATGAGATCGGTTAGCAAGAGCGGTGTACCCAATAGGGGTCCGGCAATTGTGGCCAAAGGTGATTGCATATGATCCATGTAGCCAAGAGGCGCAAGCAGATGAGAGGTTTTAATCTTCTTATTGTAGTTTGTTATGGTCGAGAGCAAAACCATAAAGGCAGTGGAGCCCTGCGAGTGACCTATATAATGCAGCGATTCTTGACCCGTCATGTACAGAATGTAGTCAATCATGGCTGGTAAATCGTATAGAGCAATTTGATGAAATTCAAAGTCCCAGAAAGGTGGCAACAAAGGTGACTTAGTTGCGTGCTTTTTGGAGTAAACATTGCCACGAGCATTACCCATCCACACATCGTAACCAGCATCGACAAGAAGAAATGCGATAGCGGATTCGGGGCCATTAAGAATCCAACAGTCGGAGGAGCTTAAGAGACCATGCATTAAGAAGACGACGGGTTTGTCCTTGACTGCCTTATTGTCCAAACGAGGGGAATAAGGTATACGGAACATCTTTAAAATATAACCATCACTAGTTTGTACCTTGTGTTCCTCCAAAGGATAGCCATAGCCTTTAACACGTTCAGCCTAAAAGGAAGGGAATACAAATAAAATAAGTGGATAGATAGTTTCTTGTGGTGGCCGGTCTGTGTACAATTCATTGATCACTTTCTTATTAATATCGTATTTAAGATGTCAAAGGGATTGCAGGATTATCTGTATCCTAATTCTAAATACTGTTTAGTGTCGAATGATTCATGAAGGCATTTATCAAATGTCAGTGAGGATTTAGTATTAGGCACTATAAATACGTATCGTCGGTGGTGCAATGGTTAGTGTGCGCGGCTCTTGTACATGTGATCCTGGGTTCGAACCCGGCTCTGACCACCTTAACATTTCTTTCGGCGGCGGTCACCACGCATAGTGACGGCGACACTATCGAGTATCTAGCCATGAAAAAGCTTCTCAAATTACCGTTCGGAATCGGTGTAAAACTGTAGGTCCCAATCAGTGAGTGAAAACTTGAAAGCGCACAGCTCAGTGATTGTGAGAAGTTCTCCCCCGTCCCTTCATGGGATGTAATGGGAAACCATTTATTTTTATTATAAATACGTATCGGTTTTGGGAATGGGGTGGCATGCTTAGACAAAGCTGTGCAAAGTGTTTCCCTACCCGGCATTTAAAGGCTGATTTCTTGACAACAATATTAGACTTTAAATTAATTGTGGAAAAGTGCCCACATGCATACTAACATATCGTCACCTATAATGCAAAAGGCCGTAACTGCACTTTTTAGTTTGTTACAGGAGAAAGAATAAACGTTATAAATTTAAGACTACTTGAAACTTAATATCCAAATTTTGAGATTCAAACTTAGAAAACAAAGACGGATTAATGGGAAAAAACTAGTTTCTAATAAATATTTATAACGTTTATTCCTTCTCCTGTAAAAAAAAAAACCTAAAATGTGTTGTTACGGCCTTTTGCATTTTAGTTCACGATATACACTACCATGGTAAAATAAGTAAGGTAAACGCACTAGGAATTGTTATAACAAACACAGGCATTTTGATTTTGTTTGGTGTCCATAATCTGTCAAATTTTCTTCATGTGTGTATCTACTGTAAAAGTAAACAAAAAAGTACACAAACAAAATGCATGTGAATTTGACATAAGAAAAACACCTAAGCAAGAAATATGTTGAAATCAGCTGTTCTAACGAGTTTACCTTACTCATTTTACCATGTACACTACACTGTCTTTGAATTGATTCTGCCTTCTTTCAACAAAACAAAAAATCAAATCCTAAACATAGCGGAATTATCTATCGGGTAAACTCGTCAGCCCAGCTAATTTATGTTTTTTTCATCTTTTCCGTGGGTAACCTGTCAAATTAAATGTTGTTTCTTTTGTGTTCGAAGAATTTCAATCAAAATGCAATTTATAGCAAAGGCTTTGTAACAGATAAGACATGCTTATTAAAGTTTCCACATTCTGTGTACATAGTGCTTTTTATTATTCAGCTAATTTTGACAGCTTAACCACAGCTTTCAAATACAACTACCTAATAGATAATTCTACCATGAAGCCTTTTTGGAAATTCAACAATTGAGAACTTTATAAGTATTAGAGTTCTAAAATTCAGCAATCAACAAACACGCATCACAAAAATGATGCTGGAGTGAGTAGGTTTGAAAGGAGTTTAATTATCTGGAAAAAAAATCTGTTTGTGGTGGGGAGTTGTGTAGACAAAAGGTAATTTCAATTGTTTTACCACTTAATTCAAAAACTATATTTATTACCTAATTCAAAAACTATATTTACACAGCCTTTACACGATGCCATTTTTTAACCATGCAATTTGCGTTTGTTGATAAGAGGTGTAGAGAAGCAAGAAGGGAGGAAAAAATGGCACGAAGCGCCACCGCACCGGGTTTTATGAAATTTTATTGCAATTCTCTTTGTGCTCTTTCCGCATTTGTTATGATTTTGGCATTCTTTCATACTAGTTTTTCGTGTGTAGTGTTACATTGTTAGAGGTTACGTTTAATAATTTAACAGAAGTTTAAAAAAATAAAAAGAAAGTTAAACATAAAAATTAATTAAAAATAATTAAGAAAAATTTCATTTCTTCCTTCGAAAAAACAATTTTTAGACTCATGTAGAACAAAATTTGACCGCTTACAAAAATGAACAACACACACAGGAACACTCACTAAAGAGAAATGTCAGAAAAAATGGCAAGCACTAATATCATAAGATGGCAACGTCTAAAGGCACGAAGATTTACGCTGCAATTTCAAAAGAGAATTGATAAAAATGCCAGCTAAAAATGGCATCGTGTAAAGATGGTGTTACACAAACAAGGATCTGCATCAGCTGAGTGGCATCAGTGCTGCCATAGGCGCATCAGATGAATAGCAGCAGTGTTGCCAGACGCTCTCAAAAAAAAAGGGCTAAATGTTCAAACAAAAATCGAAAATCAAAAAAAGAGCTAAATAAAAAAATACACAAATAAATAAAATTTCAAGCACAAACTGGTAAAAAAAAAATTTGGTCAGACCAAAGCAGACAAAAAAAGGTTAAATTTTTTCAAAGATTGAATTCCAAAACCATATGTTTAATACATAAATACCCAATTGTAGGTCTCTTTTTCTTTCAAACTCAAATCCGTCGTATACCTCGTAAAGCTTGAAATTTCAAAAATGCACATACAAATTTAAAGTTTGAATTTGAATTTATGAGGAATACGAGGTGTACGAAATTTTAAGAGTTGGAATGAAAAGTCATAGTGTCATATTTCGAATATTTTCCAGTTCCAGAGATATTATATTTCATGCATTTAACAAATATAAAACAAAAAGCAAACGTTGTCAACGATTCCAAATGAAAATGTTGGGAAAGTGCAAAAAAACAAGAATTGGGGTTTCAATCGATATATCTGTGCGACATTAGAATTAGGGACCAAAAAATGTTGAAAGTACGTGGACATGGTGGTATCAGAAATCCGGTTTGACCCAACACAATTTTACTTCACAGACCAAAGGTATTTTGGTTTAGGAGCAGGGGTTGATTTTTGATTTTACTTCAAAAAATCCTAAGTATTCCGAAATTTCGCATTCAAACTTTCGGCAAAATCGTAGCTTTTTCCTCATTTCGCAATTCTTTCTAATATCGCATGTTTCGTGCAATACCGTCACAATTCAAAAAACATAGTTTCGAATAAATCCAGTTTCAAGTTTCAAATTCTATTTTCAAAATTCTCTCACACCAAAAGTATAAATCGATGTCTTAATATAAAAAGGGCCTAACTCTTTGCAGAATTTAGTCATATCCATTTGCTTCAATTTGTACACTTATATGCGGAAAATAAAAATGGTAAAATAATATTTTCTACATCCACTAAGGGGATCTAAATATAATTTTTGTTGATTAGTGTATTTTGCAAAGATCTCAATGAGCCTGAAATCGGCAAAAAAAAGTTAAAATATTTCATAACGGGTTTTTCAACAGAGACGCTACAAAAGTAAATCGATAGGGACAGCAAACGACGCCATATTTTTTCCCGCTCTTTTGACATTTCTCTTCAGTAAGGTTTATTATTAAAATTTACTACCGAAATTTCGAGTCAGTGGCCTCAACTTTAAGAGCGCTACGTCCAATTTATGGTCGCCATAAGCGTACTACCAGATCAACAATTGAGCGTCTAGTGGAAAAATTTGAATCCACAGGCACAGTACAAAATGTTCCCGAGGCCGCTGAGACTTCAGTTCAAGAAAGCCCAAATGTGGCTCTCACACGTCGTTCTCAAGCGTTGTGCATCTCTGTGACGTCGTTGTGGCGAATTTTGCGAAAAGATCTTGGCCTACATCCTTACAAGATCAAATTGACGCAAGAACTGAAGCCGCTTGACCACCATAAGCGTCGTATGTTCGTGAATTGGGCTGAGCAACAACTTGAAAATGATTCGGATTTTCATCGGAAAATCATCTTCAGCGATGAGGCTCATTTCTGGCTGAATGGCTTCGTCAATTAGCAAAATATGCGTTATTGGTCAGACAGCAATCCACACGTAATCCATGAGTCATCATTGCATCCCGAAAAAATTACGGTTTGGTGCGGTTTATGGGCCGGCGACGTCATTGGGCCGTACTTCTTCCGTGCTGATCAAGACCGGCACATTACTGTGAATGCGAATCGCTACCGTTCAATGATAACCGAATATTTTTGGCCCCAATTGGATAATATGGACTTGGAGGACATGTGGTTCCAACAGGACGGCGCCACAAGCCACACAGCGAATGCCACAATCAATTTATTGGAAAACAAGTTTGGTGAACGTGTTATCTCACGAAACGGCCCAGTCGATTGGCCGCCTCGGTCGTGCGATTTGACGCCGTTAGATTATTTCGTGTGGGGCTACGTCAAGTCTATGGTCTATGCCAACAAGCCAGCGGAACTTCGTACGAATATCGAACGTGAAATTGCAGCAGTATCGACCGATTTATGCTTGGAAACCGTCGAAAATTGGGTTCAGCGTCTGGATTTCTGCAAGCGTGGTCGTGGTGGCCATGCAAAAGAAATCGAGTTCCATACATAATAGCATCGAACGTACTTTCACAGGAATAAAGAATTTCATTGGTATCTAAAACCTGTTTTGTTTTATTTAAAAAAACTTTTGTAGCACTCTTATTGAAAAACACTTTATATGCTTCGACGTTTCAACATCATTTTTTTTCTAAACGGCGTTAAAACAAGTTAAGAGATGAGGAAACAGCTACAATATAGTCGAAGGTTGAAAATCAAAATTTCAAATTGCTTAGGATTTATTGAAGTTAAATCGAAAAACGAAGCCTTCAGATGAAATCTTGCGGCCCTAACCAAAAGCCTTCCATTTGCGCATAATGTATTGTTTTATTACTACACAAATAATCATAAATATTAATAAAGCACATAATAATAAAAATAAAATATGAACTTTACATTAAAAAGTGCTTAATTGGTCACAAATTGTTACCGTAAAAATGGGCGGAAAAATGACAATTATTTATGAAAAGCATAGAATAACACATACGTAGAAGGTTTTATTCGCTCATCTGACGTTTCATTTCACACTCTCTCGGTAGGTCTGTGGAAATGAGAGCAAATTAAATTTAAAATTTACATACACCAGGTGGAGTTACAAAATATGTTCACTTAACTATTTCCTGTCGTTTTGGTGTAGAACTGAAAAATTTAAATGTATTTTGCACTTTTTTGTTGACTTTTAACGTTGGTATTCATTTGTATTGTATTTAACACAACTAGTTTGCCACAAAAACACGAAATTCGGGTGTAGTTCCTTTGCGGATCGCTGTATACTATTGCCACCATCTGGTATTATTGAACCCATATTTTCCACCCTCCACTGTGTAATTTCCATCGTACCTATGACGTTTAATTTATTGAGCGAATAAAAACTTCTATAGTATGTGTTATTCTATGAATGACGTATAGAGCTGCTATTGTTCTCATCTGACATTTCCTTTCACTCTATACGTGGTGCGGTCGGTGCGATTGAGAGTTATTTGACGTAATTTGGCTTACACCAGGTGGAATTACAAAAATTGTTGACTTAAATTTTCCATGTCGTTTTGATGAAAAATTGTGAAATTTAAACATATTGTGGATTTTTTTGATATATTTTATTATTAGGATATATTTGTGGTGTATTTAAACAAAAAATTTAACCACAAATCGAAATGCCGTTGCTGATTTATTGTTGTATGTTTTGAGCCATTGCCTCTATCTGGTATTATTAAAGCAATACTTTCCAACCGCCCATCTGCAACACACCAAATGTCATTGAAACGATGCATTAAAAATCTCGCGCTCCACAACATTTTTATCAGCCTTGTCAACATTTCTTAGCACTAACTTTCAAATAGGAAATGATGAGAGTTAAATCCGAAATCTCACTCATGACACAATTTTACCTCCAAAACTTTTAATTTGGTATATTCTGTAGTAGTACACATAGTTATCAACTATATAATTACCGTGGAAACAAATCTCCTTGGAGTAGGATTCGCCATGGCTCCTCCTGCACAGAGAACACTCAATATCAGCAATAATTTCATTTAGCGTTCTTGAATTTTACGCGCACCCAAACAATAATTTGTTTATAATTGTTAACTTACGACTACTAACCATAATCCATGGAGCTGCATACTCTTTTATAGCCACGGGCTATCGAATTTTCTTATCGAAGCTCCAGACTACCAATATTTCAAATATTCTATGAATACAATCAAGATATCCTGCATAGGTATAAATTTGTCACAGGTAAGTAAGTAATAATGTTATCAGCATAATTGTAATCATTTTTCTTTTCAAATCAGAAAAACGAATGTAGTCGATAACGATTTTATTAAACTGGTTAACCGATTTATACTACTTATTTTATACATAAACGAATGTCGTTTATTTATCTAATTGTAATAAAAACAAAACCAAAAATATCGATTACAATTCCATTAAATGTATAATCGAGTGTGCGTTTTAAGTATGTTGTTACGAATTTCCCAATTTTCGTTGTTTTGTTTCCTGGTACTAGAACGAGTTTCTTTTAAACTACGATAGTGACAATATTACTTTTGTTATTTGTTCAGTACAAAACTACCACCTTCAAAATATGTGTTTACTCAAAAACCCTATTACTCGACGATGCATACTTTTACGCGTTCGAAAGCAGTCGGCCCAATCGGCTATTTATACTAGTTACAAATACATCCAGCCGTTACCAGAGCCATCTCGTAGTACTCGTAACTCATCTGTTCTCGATTGTTCAAGAAAATTCCACAATCAATAAATCGTTAGTGGTGAGATCGCGTAGTAGCGCCATCTGGATTCATCCAGAAATTTCTAAGCGAATTCATCAGGCTTCGTGGTGAGATCGTATATGGTTCTTTTCAACTTACATGCTTAATACACATTAAACCGGTTCGGCCACCATAAAAAAATGGTGTCCCATAACATAATTCGTTCCTTTTAATGCATTATTTAACATGTTATCAAGAATGAATTCTATAATGCATTATTTATAATGCATTCTATTATTAATGAATTAAGAATTCGTTATATAATGCATTCCTCCGACATACATACATGGATTAAATAAACTATTCTGTATTTTATCTTACATCTTTGCTATTTATATCTTTATATAACTTTATAATATATAACGGGTTTTCCAATAAGAGCAAATGTGTATGCAATATTGTGTATGTCAAATGTGTATGCAATATTGAATGTATGCTGGTCCCACTAATGCCTAAGGTTGTCTCAATCTCCCGATAGGTCACATGACGATCTTGCAAAATCAGTTCGCGCACAGCATCAATGGTTTTCGGAACAACAGCTGATTTTGGACGACCTTCACGAAATTCGTCTTGGAGTGAACTACGACCACGATTGAATTCACCATACCATCGATAAATACTTGTCCTTAATTTAGCTTCATCGCCAAAAATTGAATTAAGTTCATCCATGCACTGTTTGCTGAGTTAATCCACACCGAAAGTTGTAAAAAATAATCTGACGAAAATGTTCACGATTTAATTCCATTTTTGGGCCGAGATGAATCTTTTAAGTTACTGTAAACAACACAAATAGCGCTCGTATGTACGCATAACCTCAAAAATGTCCAACTTTACGATAGAGCTGTCAGTTGCCAGATTGCAACACTAGGGTTGCCTAATCCCGAAACATGAAATTCAACCCTCTAGTTGGTTTTAACGAACCACCAACTAGTCACTGGCGAGGATGAGTTAATCCACTAAGAATAATAATCAACGATTTCTAATATTCATGTTCGTAATTGTCAAATCTTCAAGATAATTTCGAAGAATGCGGTTATCATCATTTAAAGAAGTACGTACACCAGAAGTAATCGATTTTTCATTCACTCTTTTATGCAAACATACATATAGAAACGTATATGTTTGTTGTAGGCCCTATATCACTTTATTTCAATAATAACAACCGTGTGTCTAATATGTTAAGGTGGAAATTAAATCATTTGCCGGCCATAAATTGATACAATGATATCAATTTTAAGGGACTTTGATTTCATTGATTTGTTTAAATATTTCGGTTTGCACAACTATAGTGTATTCAAAACCGAAACCGGTTAACCGAATTACGGTCGACACACAGTACAGAATTACAAGCCTAAAACTATTTTATTGTGAGGGTTACTGAACCGATCAGACAGACAAAATACTTTGCGAATTAATTATTTCGCAGCCTGTTTCGCGAAATAAGTTGTCGAATGGAAATATAAGACATGACTCCCAACTCCGATTTAGAAGTAAGGTCCGGAACTAGTGTCAACACAAGTATACATTAGCAGAAATGTATAAAACAATAAACAGTGTTCACAATGGAAAAATACGTACAAAACTCTGAAAGGAATATAAATCTGTATAATGTCGTCTGTACAATTTGCCCTACGTTGTTCCTCATATGGCCAGGAACACCCTGTTATTTAATTTCGACTTTATCAGCAATCTTTCTGTGTAACTTTGGCATTAATAGTTAAACGTTTGAAGTTCGCGCCTGCAGTCAAAATTAGATTATTATTGGAAGATATTTATAGGTTATAGGAAGCATTTAGACCGCAGTTTATCGCGACCATGTTATACGGCATTTACACCGACCAAGATTAGCGTTTTCGATAACCCAGAAGTTTAACCCAGAAGATTACTCATACAATTTTATTCTGTGAAAACTGATGTATAAGTTTTAACCTCATTTTATAGCTCATTCAGACTGGCAAATTTTTAACCGTTTTCATCTTAAAACTCGCATTGAAAACTTGGCCGTTCACACTTTGCTTTTTGACGTTTACGTCGTTTTACAATTTTTGAATAACAAAAACAACATATTTCCAAAATGGAAACTGCACACGTAAATTCTAACTTAAAAATAAAAACCTTTTCGTTCGCAATAATGTCCAGTTTGTCTTGTGCTTATATTTATTTTTTCCTAAAAACAATTTAATTGTTTCATATTGTATGCTATTATATTTTGTGTGTCATTAAAATGCATTTCATTAAAATGTTCAGAAATTAAATATTTTCACTGTCCGTCTTTCAATGCAAGCAAATAGCTGTCAGTTCTTCTTCTTTCACCAGTAAAAAAAAATCACCAGGAACTGATTTCGACATGGTTGTATTGCTAATTTGGGAGTTTTTGAGCGTATTTTTGATAAAAATAAGGTTTTTCATTTTGTATGGCAAAACCTTAATTTTTAGCGAGTTTTTGACCGAAAACAACATTAAACATGTTTTCGGTGTCAGTGTGAATGAGCTTTTATTAAACTGCTGTACAATTGTTTCAACTCTGCTATTTAGCAAAAAATTTAACCATAATAAAAACATCCACAAAAAATCGACTGTTTGACAGACGAAAGCCGATTGAAAATTTTCCCACACGTCGCCGCCACCACCAATTTTTTGAAGCTCGCCGCCGCCGGTATAATTGGTTCCCACTGGTTTAAAATGTGAATCGATTTGACGAACTGGCCCTATTTAACCGACTGATCCAATTTTAAAGGTTCAGATATTTCAAAAACATCCCAAATTTGTACAAAATTGCCATAACCAAAAACCGCCAAATTTAGTTATCTGTTGTGTCGCCGTCTTCGTTAATTTTGTCTCGGCATGGATTTGTTCTAAATTGTTCTAAGAACAAAGTTGCCACCTGAAATGTAAATTTAATCTCAAATTGGGTGGTGTTAACGGCAAAGATTATAGAAAAAGATTATCGCTGACCTGGCCGCGATAAACTGAGATCTAGATACGACATTGGCGGTAACCTTGTTGTTGCCTTGCCCTTTACACCACCCAATTTGAAAACGACATGTCAGGTGGCAACTTTGTGCTGAGACCACTTTAGAGCAACTCCGTGTTATCGAATACCAAATTATCGAAGACAGCGGCACAACAGAAAAATTAAATTGGCGGGTCTTGGTTTTACCAGCTTTGTACAAATTTGGGATGTTTTTCAAATAACTGAACCTTTAAGATTGGATCAGTCGGTCAAATCGGGCCAGGTTACATTTTAAACCGATGAGTGTTAATTATATCGGCGGTGGCGTGAGCTTCAAAACAGTTTTGGTGGCGGCAACGCGTCTGGAAATTTTGCCTTCGGCTTCCGTCTGTCAAACGGTTGATCGTGTGTGTAGATTTTTATAATGGTTGCAGTTTATTGACACTAAAGCCCGGTATTCAGTTTTTGTGAAATTTTCGTTGCCATAAGAAGTGCATACGTGTATAAAAAATAACGAAAATTTCATGAACCGAAAATATCGCTCACGTTTCATTTGCTTGGTACTCAGCTCTTTGCGAAAATTTCGTGGGAAAAATCAAGTACAGGGTTGTTACGCCGAATTTATTTCGTACGAAAACAATTTTTTGATCATTTTTTGTGACCGGAATTTTTATATTTCGATTATTTTAGTAAACAAAAGTGCACAAATGAATTATTAATGAAATATGTATTTCAGAGATATGTGGTAACTCTCTGCAACAAAGTTTTCCGTTCAGAGATAAATGACAAAATTTCTTACGAAAATTTCGTAAGAACTGAATACGGGGCTTTAGCAGAGTCGCATCAAATTGTACACCAATTTAAAATGAGGTTAACAATTAAACTTCAGTTTTAACAAATTAAAATGATATAAGTAATATTTTGGGTTAGCGTGGGTTAACGGCGTTAACCTTCGAAATGCGTTAATCGTGGTCGGTGTAAATGACGTATTAGATAATTGAAGTAATTCAGTAAAATGAGGGGTATTTTCCACAACATTTTGTTGACAATAATTCAAATCAGCCTGCTCAGTAGCAGAATTGTTTGGTAGTCAAAATGTATAAAATGATTATAAAACTTTTCCAATATCTCTAACGGTTATCTAGATATCGACCCTTAAAAATTAAATTTTCACTTGAAATATCCCGATGACTATTGGATGACCACAATTTATCGGTTAGTTTAATCCGAAAATGCATTAAGTCATTTTTCGAATGATACTAAAATCGTAAGAATGTTATACAGAGACATGTCTCCAAACGTGACTATTATTTGGTTTTTAAAACTATAAAATTTGAGTCCGAACAGTAGTTTCTTTGCTCGCAATAGATAAAAGACAAACACTTTTAACTTTATGACAATTAAAAAAATAAAATTGTACAACAATTTGGAACTCTTTCCAAAATTCGGAATTTTACGATATATTTTTTTAAATTCTTTATAAACGGTTTTTCAATAAGAGCGCTACAAAAGTTGTTTTAAATAAAACAAAACCGGTTTTAGATACCAATGAAATTCTTTATTCCTGTGAAAGTACGTTCGATGCCATTATGTATGGAACTCGATTTCTTTTGCATGGCCACCACGGGCACGCTTGCAGAAGTCCAGACGCTGAACCCAGTTTTCGACGGTTTTCAATTTCACGTTTGATATTCGTACGAAGTTCATCAATCGTCGCTGGCTTGTTGGCATAGACCATAGACTTGACGTAGACCCACAGGAAATAATCTAACGGCGTCAAATCGCACGACCGAGGCAGCCAATCGACTGGGCCATTTCGTGAGATAACACGGTCACCAATCTTGGTTTCCAATAAATTGATTGAGGCATTCGCTGTGTGGCTTGTGGCACCGTCCTGTTGGAACCACATGTCCTCCAAGTCCATATTATCCAATTGGGGCCAAAAATATTCGGTTATCATTGAACGGTAGCGATTCGCATTCACAGTAATGTGCCGGTCTTGATCATCACGGAAGAAGTGCGGCCCAATGACGCCGCCGGCCCATAAACCGCACCAAAACGTAATTTTTTCGGGATGCAATGATGACTCATGGATTACGTGTGGTTTGCTGTCTGACCAATAACGCAAATTGGACGTAGCGCTCTTAAAGTTGAGGCCACTGACTCCAAATTTCGGTAGTAAATTTTAATAATTTCGACTCGTATATCTTTCCATGATGAAATGGCAAACCTTACTGAAGAGAAATGTCAAAAGATCGGGAAAAATATGGCGTCGTTTGCTGTCCCTATCGATTTACTTTTGTAGCGTCTCTGTTGAAAAACCCTTTATTAACTTCACCTGTCTGTATGCACCGCACCGAAAAAACTTTGGATTGATTTTTAACCCATTTCCCGTGACCCAATCGAGCTGAAACTTCGCAGGCAAACTAATGGCGACAACAAAACTAAACTATAAAAGTATGGGCGGGATTGGATAAAGGGGCGTGGTAACTCCAATACAAATCACAAATTAAAAATCCATTATTTCTGCTCCTGTTAACGGTATTTGAACAAAATTGGGTATGTTGGTTAGGTGTACATATTCTAAGATCTGCTGCAAATATGGGCGGGATTGAACAAAGGGGCGTGGTCATATATAAAGAATTTATAGTCAATAACTATGTTTTAACGGGTTGGTTTTTTATAGTTCTTTTTAACAACACAGATCCCGAAATTCAAAAAAAAACTGAATTAAAAATAAACGAGTTTTACCGGGTGCCGTAATGATTATAGTTAGAATATAACAATTAATTCATAATTATTTTTTGATTTTTATATTTTGCTTACAAAATAATCATAATGTTTTGATTTGTATTAATTACTCCAAAAATGACAATAATCATTCAAAATGTATTAACTGCTCAGACGATAGTGATTATGTTTTGATTTTTATTTCTTTCTCAGAAAATAATGATTAATTGTCTGATGCCATAATTCGAACGAACAAATCGGCCAAAATAGTAGGATTTAATAGATCAAATGAGGAAATTATTTTACAGATTCAGTAAAGGAGCATGAGGAGAATGAATATCCTAATCAATTAACTTATTTTACCCATATAATTCGTTTTATTTTGGTTTTAATTTTCGATTTATCAAATGCTTAAAAAAATAATGATAATGATTATCACAATTTTTCAAAACGTATAGTTGTCCAATTCGTCGTAAAAACCTAAACCGGTTTCTAATACTCGGTTTAATCGACAACCCGTTTCGCCAAAATTTGAATATTCGAAGAAACCAAAAACCGACATTTTTGAAAAAATGGGTTTTTGAATACACTACACACTTATAATCAGAATAGCGTCAACAAAAAATACACGACCTCGTTACCACAACAATTGTGGCAGTAATGTTACCGTTAACCCAATTACCAAATTACTTGCTCAATATAACAAATATTACAAAAAACTAAAAAATAATACTTTTAAAAATTAGTAAAATTTTATTTAAAACAAAAATCAACTATGTACTAAAAATTATGCTTAAGCCTAAATTAACATGGATGTCAAAGTAATGTTAATCTTGATTGTCTGATTCTACTAGTTACACCTAAAAGTATACCATAATTTCATGAGTAAAAACTAATAACCAGTGCAGCCAACATTCATGAATAGATAATGCAGTTTTGCGATGTCACCAATACCAGTATTTTGAATGTGCAAAAAAAAAACTGTCGGGTTCTAGAAAATGCAAGATAACACTGTCCGAAGGTGTGGAACTTGTATAAATAGCTGATGTTTTCTGCATTTTGAGTCTGCCTGTTTTGAAACGCTTAAAAGTAACCAATGTTAACTAGTAGTAAACAAGCTGAATATATACTACTATTCTACGGGAGCATATTGTTACGAATAAGTAAAAGCTTTTGCTTGCTCTTAATGACTTTACTAACATTATGTAAATAACAGGCGGTTAGTGCTGCGCCTGAAAGTATGCATTGTAACAACGTACCAGCTCGCTAAACCAGTAGCATGAATTCGCCTCAGAGATAATTCTCCACCATTCGAGATGATTCTACAAAGATAAGTAACGACTAGAAGGTTCTTGAATTCGCTAGATATAACTTCATTGAGTATGGTGAGTTGGTATAAATAGCGGAGGTCTTTGGAATGGAGAGTTCAGTTTGTGATTAAACCCCGTATAGTAAGCAACCCAAATTGATATTAAAATATAAGACTTGTTAAAGTGTTATAAATAAAGTAAACTGTTGTACTACATAAGTAAAATAAAAGGAAGTTAAACCGTTGTAATTATCATAATTTAAAACAAACCTTGTTTTATTATTGGGAATAAAACAACACAAAAAGGACGAATAAGGAAATTCGTAACAATATATAACGATATCACTTCGCGATATGTCAAAAAAGTAGAACATATTTTTTTGGGAAAATAACTTATGTGGACTTAAGTTGTTGTTCCACTAGAGGTTTTAGATAATATTAAATCGTGTGTGTTGTTAGGAAGTAAGTCAAAACTCTCAGGGCTATAACATTCCGGAATATCGACCTATTAAACCAAAATTTGGCAGGTGGTACTTTCGATCAAGGAGATCATCTTGGTGCTCTTAACTCAATTTCGGTCTTAAAACTTTATTAAGTGATTTTAAACAAACAGGTTTAAGAAATTGGTTTGGCGGGGTAAATAAAACATGATTAATGATGTGCTATTTTATAAACAAAACTTATTTTCCAATTACATCCCACTAAGGGAAGAGCCTTACAATAATCAGTGGACTGAAATATCTATTGAATATGGTTTGAGAAGCTTTTATATAATCCTTTATAAAATTCATTTGATATTTGGAAAAATCATATGATTTTTTATATAAATCATTATGTTTTTAACAAAGTGTGTGACAATTTTCAAAAATCATATTATATTCTATAATAACCATATCGTCGTTACCTTAATTTCAGAAGGGCGTAACTGACAATTTTCCCGACATTGTGGTTATTACATACTCTGATAGAAAACGCTGAATACAAAATTGTAAAAATTTAAAATAGAGACTCAAAAAGAACTAGAATAGAGACTCAAGAAGACTTTAAAAAGAATCATACAACTTTTAAATATTTTTAATGATATAATAATAATTATATGCAAGTTTATGAACCCGTATGATATTTTCTAAAAATCAAATTATATTTAAAAAGAATATAGTTAGTAGACTCGTGGCCGTCGGCGGTGCAATGGTATTGTGAGCGACCCTTGTGCATGAGAACCACCTTAAATTTCTTTCGACGGCGGTCAATTATATGATATTTTATTAAAATAATGTAATATTTTACTAAAATCACACAATATTTTATAAAAATCATATATCATTATTATTTATTTTATTATTAAAATTCTATGGTACTTTGTAAAAATCTGATTATTTAAAAATATGATATAATTCACAAAAATCTATTGAAATTGTATAAAACTGTATGTATACAACCATTCTATTTGTAACGCATGAGTTGTTTCTTTTGGTTGTTAAAATCATAGATTAAAATTCTATAGTTCCACCAATTCGCCCTTGCGTTTTTGGCCGAAAGGAAACGAATGTCAGCTTAAAGCTCCGTGTTCAGTTCTAGCGAAATTTTCGTAAGAAATTTTTTCATTCATCTTTAAGCCCGGTATTCAGTATTTACGAAATTTTAGTACGTTTATAAAAAATAACGAAAATTACATGAACCGAAAATTTCGCTCACTTTTCATTTGCTTAGTACTCAGCACTTTGCGAAAATTTCGTAGGCAAGATCAATTACAGGGTTGTTAAGCCGAAGTTATTTCGTACGAAAACAATTGTTTGATAATTGTTTGCAACCGAAATTTTGATAATTTTAACAACCAAAAGGAACACGATATGCGTTAAAAATAAAATGGAGCACGTAGAGGAATTATAAATGAAATATTTGCATGGAAAATCAAAGATATGTGGTAACTCTCCGCAACAAAACTTTCAGTTTAGAGATAAATGACAACATTTCTTATGAAAATTTCGCAAGATCTGAATGCGGGGCTTTAATTGTTTGTGACCGGAATTTTGACATTTCGATTATTTTAACAAACAAAAGTAACACCACGTGAGTTAAAAATAAAATGGAGTGCGAAGAGGAATTATTAATGAAATATTTGCAGGGTAAATCAAAATTAGGTGGTAACACTCCACAACAAAATTTTCCGATTAGTGATAAATGACAAAATTTCTTAGAACTGAATACGAGGCTTTAATTAGAAATTTTCGTTGTGGAGAGTTACCACCTATCTCTTATTTACCGAATATTTTATTTACAATTCCTCTACGCACTCTTCATTAATTTTTAACGCATGTGTGGTTACTTTTGGTTGTTAAAAATATCAAAATCTCAATATTCCGGTCCCAAATAATTGTTAAAAGAATATTTTCGTACGAAACAAATTTGACGTAACAACCCTGTGATTAATTTTGCTGACGAAATTTTCGCAAAGAGCTGAGTAACAAGCAATTGGAAAGTGAGCGAACGAAAATTTCACAATAACTGAATAAGGTATTTAGGTATGTATGTAATGTACCGATTTTTTGACATGGGTTTCCAGTAGGGATGGGTATATTTCGACAGTTCATTAAATTTTCGTTATTTTTTATACACGTACTTCTTATGGCAACGAAAATTTCCTTCGTGTGATGGGATGGTAAACCAAATTTTATTTTATGATCCATTCTATAGTTGACTGGCTAATAGTAGCTCTGTTTCTTTACTTTTTGTGTAAAGTGCGTGTAAATGAGAGTAAAAGCAAAATTCACTGTCAAATGCTCAAAATTACACAAAAGTAAAGAAACGCAAAAAACCACTTTTCTTACACGCAAACAAATGTCAAAACACAAAACATATGCTTGACAACAAATCTTGCATATCATGTTAATGTTCACTGTTCATTTGCACACTTAACATCTTCTTTAAATAAGCACACTCAAAGCAATCACTTTTCAAGTTAATAAAATTGTAAATTCAATAATTTTTTTTCACTTGTGTTATTTTTTTCACAAATAAAACATATATTCTTATTTTGACGTTTCAAACAGCTGATTGTTTATCACTTTACACAAACTTACCCGAAGAAAAAGTCTGTGTAAATTTGGGTAAAAGAGAAACGCATTTTGACGTTAAGAGAAAAAAAAAATCTCTCTCATTTACACAATTTTGGAGTAAAGAAACGCTTTTGTGTAACTTTGTGTAAATTTGTGTAACTTTGTGTAAAATTGTGCAAGTAAAGAAACAGAGCTAGTTTAAACTATTATCCAGAAATTAAATGCCGATTAGACTGAGTTGATTTCAAATTTTGTCAACAAGTCAATATTCATAATTTTTTATTGTTTCGTCTTAACAGCTTCATAATCTTTGCAAAATTCTATGACCGGATCATTGATAGTTTCCTTAACTTTCAAGGCAAATATAAAATCCAAATGACCCCAATTGGGATCATCAATCAGTTCGAAATGTTGAATATTCGGCAAATGTTCAGGCAAGCGTTGAATGTCCTGTGCATTGGCTGAACCATCGGCCGCACCATAGTAGATATACACAGCTGATGTGATGAGTTCTAAAGGATATGCAGGCGGTTCCAATTGTCCATAGATTTTCAAATTCTTCTTGGATCCATGGTCGTATTGTCGGAACGCATTGCTAACAGACTCTTGAATATAGTGAATTCCCTGATTAGTGGAAATGCCAGCGGGATGGGTTTCAGCCAATTGGGGAAGTAAAGTCTGAAAGAACACATTTTTTAATATGAATGTGTATTTAAGGATAGAAAATATCGCAACTTACGTAATTCATGTTGGGATTATCTGTACCAGCCCACATCAGGAATAAAGTTTTACAGTATATAGGGAATGTGGGATTGCCACCACAGGCTGTATCCAGTATTCTTTGTATAAGAGGATTTTTTGGAATGAACTGTTGATCCTCTAAAATGCTACTTCCGGCTCCGGGTGTTCCAACATAGGGAGCTAAAATCCTTACTATACCATCGGTTACATTACCCATGAAAATTGGAGGAGCCAACATATGGGCTGTTTTAATTTTGTCATTATACTCTGGGCGGGTCGTGGCCATCACAAAGAACACCGTGGTACCTTGCGAATGACCAGCATAGTGTAGTTTAGTTTCCCCTGTCATCTCCAAAATATAATCTATCATTGTGGGTATGTCGATGTTACCTATTTCATGCCAACTAAAGGACCAGAAGTTGGGGTGGTTTATGGAAATCTTGGTATTGTTGCGGGAGTAAATATTGCCACGAGCATTGCCCAGCCAAACATCGAAACCTTGATCTGCAAAATTATAGGCCAAGGCGTTGTCAGGACCGTTCAGAAGGAAACAGTCGGAACAGGAAAACAGTCCATGTTGTAGCAACACCACAGGTTTACGAACATTCGCATTGTTCAATTTAGGAGAATAGGGAATGCGAAAGACATTCAGCACATAGCCATCGGGTGTCTCTACAAAATGGGATTCGCCGGGGTAACCATATTCGCGAATACGTTCTGCCTGAGAAATCAAATCAGATCGTTTAACCTCACTATATAGTGAAATGACAAATCTAATCTTACCGAAGTTTTGAGTGGTTTTAAGTGTGTATCTATATAAGGGTTGAACTCCTCGCCATCCAAGGGTTTAGCGGAGACCGCTGCCGCCAGTAAAACTATGAACCCGAAAAATGTCATACTCACAGTTGTAACTCTAAGTGAATACTGATCCATTCTATTTCCTAAATAGTCGTATAACTTAATGGGTGTGGGAATTTTTTCCAATTTGGATTATCTTATCTCTGGATAATTTGTATTTATTTATTAGCCATATTTTGCGATAATACCTGGGGGCTATCTGGGATTTAAACCTTCTTGCACCGCCAATCAATCTTATTTGTTGAAGGAAATAAAGTTTTTGTTTTTAAAGGCGTTGAATCCCATAATTTATGAGGCGAAAATACCATGCAAATGATACTATAGATGGGCCATATCTTTAATTTTCATAAACAGACTACGTATTAAAAGTATTGTAATTTAATTAATATTGATTGATAAAAAAATGCATGAATGCAATTTAAAATTCACGTCCTCGTATCCAGGCATTACTTCTTATCTCTGTTGGGATGTTGGATTGATCGCACTTGAGGCTACCAACATCACTGAATCATTTTACAAAATAAAAATATAATGCATCGAAGAAATTTACAAACAATTGATTTAGCTTTATCCTCACCGCGTCCAGTAATTTCAACATTCTCTTAGTTAGGATGTTGAAGAACTTGTATTTCAGACAATCTTCGAGATCTGGACCGCTTACTGAATGGAATGAAATTGGATGTATTCTATTTACAAACAATAGACTTAGTTTATTCCTTGCTATTGCGAGTAATTTCCACATTATTCCTATTAGGATGTTGGATTGATCGCACTTTAGACACACAATATGCCTGTATCCTTTCAAAAATTAAGTTTTTCATTACATCCCATGAAAGGATTGGAGAGAGCTCCTCTCATAGAGCTGTGCGCTGTCTAGTTTTACACTCTCTATTTCGGACCTACAAGTTTTCACTTATTCCGAACAGTTTTTGAAAAGATTTTTCATTTTTTTTTCAGCTAAGTACTCATAGAGTAGGAGTAGCGCAGGAATCGAACCCATGTTATCATTTACAAGAGCCGCGCACACTAACCATTCCACCAATGACAACCAATAGCCTTTTACTGAACAAAATAATAATGGATCAGTGAAATGTACGAACTGACGCAGTTATTTGGATGTTGAAAGGATTGCTCTATAGACTTAAGGCCTGATCGCATAAGTCACTTTCACATTCACCTCATTTTTCAACATCATCCCTTGACTATATTAAGAACCTGACGTATGATTTTTGTTAAACTATGTATTCCTTGCTTTCATTTATACATACAAATTTACTAAAATCTTACAGCGAGTACTAAGCTTGTTTATTATGTGATGTTAACTGTGGCAAGTGAAGTGAATGTGGCTTGTGCGATTAGGTCGTTAAAGTCTGCCTGAGAAATCAAACTAAACGAAATTGGGTGTATGAAATTTACAAACATTGCTCGTTACGCCTGTCATTTCTACAATAGTGGCATTCATGTAAAGACGAAAACTTGCACAAATGTTCTCATGCAAATCGACCACAAATGTTCTCATGCCAATCGACTGGCACAAATGCCCGACGTTTCGTTTTCGAATTGACTCCACCAAATTGACTCGAAACTTTTCTAAATTTTTTCTTTTTACATTTTGTGTTTTGATGTTTGCTGTGAAAGTTTTCGAGGCTCTTGTGCGTTTACATGAATACCATTTATATATCTTCTAGTACATTTACATTGAAAGCAATTTCGAACGCACTTCTGTCTACTTTAGACCTTTTACTCAATGAAATGTAATTGAATACAGACAAACCAACCCGTAAAAAACATAGTTTTTGACTATAAATTCTTTATATATGACCACGCCCCTTTGTTCAATCCCGCTCATATTTGCAGAAGATTTTAGAATATGTACACCTAACCACCATACCCAATTTTCTTCAAATACCGTTAACAGGAGCAGAAATAATGGATTTTTAATTTGTGATTTGTATGGGAGGTACCACGCCCCTTTGTCCAATCCCGCCCATATTTTGATAGTTCATTTTTGTCGTCGCCATTAGTTTACCTGCTCGATTGGATCACGGGAAATGGGTTAAAAATCAATCCAAAGTTTCCTCGGCATGCATAGACAGGTGAAGTTAATATAAAGAATTTAAATATACAAACTCATTTCTACTATATCTCGATTAAGATGTTGAAGTGATAACACTTCAGACTATCTGTCGATTTGAGACATTTTATAAAACTGTTTGATGAAGTCTTCTGCAGTTTTCACTGAAGAATTGGTATTAATGTATTTCAACTACAACAAGCTAAGTGTAGCTGACATCCTCATTAATCAAATTTCGTCAATTCCTACAAAGCGAATACAAAAATTCTTACGCAAGACCCGTAATACCACGAAGCGCTTGGACTTATTGAAATGCAATAACGGCCAATGGCTGAGAATTTCAGATATGCCACAAGATAATGTTAACTATCGATTTCACAAGTGTTTTACAAGTTAAATTAAGTTAGAAACATTTTTGGCGTAACGTCTTTTGCTGTTTTTTTTTTATACATATAAATATTTACATTTACTTTATTTAAAAATGACCAACAAAAAACCAGCACTTTACATAATCCTTGGCGGAGCTGACGCTGCTAAAGATGATGATGATGCTGCCGTCAATATAGCTGCTTGAGTTTTCTTTAGATTAAAAACTTTTTGCGCCACTATTGGATGCGTACAAGTGTTGAGCAAACTTCGAGCCATTTCCAAATCTCCCTGTAATGTCATGGCCACTGCCAAATTATAGCGAACAACGTTTTGTGCAGCATCAAGTGATTTCACCTGCCAGTCCTTAGTTTCAAAATCGAATGTATTTAGATTCGAAACAAATGTGGGTTCCAGATGAGGACGAGCCTCAGATAACTTATCCATCATTATAAATGCCTCGCCGGCATACATGTGACCGAGCATCCTGGAAAGGTAAGAAGGGAAAAATATTTTACAAATTCATATATCACTTTTTATTAATCTCACTTACTTATGGGCATCCGATAGATTCTCCATTTTTAGTAATTCTTCCGACATTTCCAATGCCGTCACATAATCTCCCAATCTCAAACAAACATAGCTATAAGCTGCATATATGGACGATAGCATAGTATCGAAGGATTCCTTTGTTACCGGTCCAGACGGATTGCAGAAATTATTGTCCTTCGTTTGTTGCCAATTTAAGTCTTGTTGCTGTTCCGTTGTACCTTCCACAGTCTCTTCATATGAGGGTGGCGTGTACAATTGTGTCATGTAGAAGCGGGTAAGAGTTAAAGCATTGCGTAGACTCAAAGCTGCAAAAGGCATTGTAGGTTCTGGCACAGCTGCCGATTGGCTGCTCTCTCTGTTAATGAGAATAAAGAGATGTCATTTTAAATTTATTTTAAATTTGACTTTAACTAAAAGTGCATTTGTGTCATGCTTGAACTTGAACAAACTCGAATGTACAAATTCTATACAAAATTGATTTTTCAAACAACATATTCTATTCCACTTTAGCTGACCGTGGAATGAATAAATGCCACTTACGAGTAGTCGATTCGGTTGGAGAAGAGTGACCTGGTATTACCGGTAACCCGATTTTTTTCATCAACTGACCTCTTCTGAAAAAGACAAGGAAATACATTTTTAATAATAAGTAGATGTTCTTAAATATAACATTGAAGATCAAAGTTTGGGTAATAGAAATTGTATTTAGTTGTATTCACCATTTCATATTCCATAATACAGGCCTCGGCTATTCTAAACCATAGTCTTGGATTACTATGGTAGGTTTTCATGGGTACCATAAAACAAGTAAAAGCCTCTTTTGGACGCCTTAAATGCAACATTGCTATACCTAAATTATAGAGAACTTCACAAGATTTCGCCGAACTCATAAGATGTATCTCAGCATTGCGCAGATTTGAGGCGATGTGTTTGTCAAAATTGATGGCATTTTGGAAGAAATTTGCTGCTATAGCATAGTGGCGAACTCGCAGATGAATAACGCCCATGTTGTTGGCAATAAGAGTATTCAACTCATTATTGTAAATACTGAAATCAAAGAAAAGGATAATTATAACAATTGACAAATGTATTACAGGATACACAATTGTGTCCATTTCAACACACCCTCCCATATACGAATCCACATTGATATTTTTCAACTGCTTGGCGGCCATTTGAAAATCTTTCATTATATAATATTGATGTGCCTTCAATGCAGCAAACTCTGACGACTGCATACAACGACGACAACAAAAGTTTATTAGAAACGCATTTGATTATGATATTTATGTTTTCTAACTTACTCCATCATCGGGCACCACTACAATCTTCCTATTGACCACATTGGTGAGTAGTGATAACAACTTCAAATTCTTGTTAAGTTTATCGTCAAGTCGCGGTACCGTTTCTTGGGCATTGCATTCTTCAGTGGCCAGGGTAACATTATTTATGCCCAATTGCTGAAGCAGCATTTCAAGAAAACTATATGCTCTCCTTGGTTGATTTGTTACCAGTAACAAGCGTAACATTAGAACCCCCACTAAAGCCGATGAACTTTCATCATATGATTCGATTTTCTCAGCAACTGGCGTCAATGTATCCAGTGCTGTCTGATACATGTGACGATGATAATGAATGACAGCTTTATTGTACACGTGCACTGGGGAGGGCGACGGTGTGATATTTGCTATTGTGGCAAGTGCTGCACGATTGTTGGGCTGAAAGAGAAGAAGGAAATTAATTTAACTTATGAATAATGAGGCACATTGGGGAATGTTGTATTAAAATGTTATACCCGTTAATATTTTTTTGTATTAATTGCACATTTTTTGTACCTAGTAATTCACCGAGGGAAACACCATGCATGTACCTTTCATGGGAATAGGTTATCATTTAGTATCTACTACGATTTTAAAGAGATGGGAAATATATATTAAGGGGTCAGAGAAGCTTGTTGGCCTATAATGAGATGTGGCCAGCCAGAGACTGCAAAAAAGTTATATCTAAAAATTTTAATTATACCCTCACCCAAAGGGATGGGGGTATATGTATATCATTTAATACATAAAAAAATTTAACACATAGAAGAAGCCATATTAGACCTTAATATCTTTGGACGAATTTCGGTTTAAGACTTTTTAAGATATTTGAGCCATGTCCGTCTGTCTGGTCAACACGATAACTGCCGTAAATCTACAGATCAGAATGAAATTTTGTCAGTGACTATTATTTGGCAATATTGAGTTTGGGATTGAAAATGGGCGTTTTGACCACGCCCCTTCTGGTACCTCCCAGACAAATCAACACATTCAGCACAAAATCATATTTCTTTCAAACCTTTCTTCTGGTAGATGTGATTAGCTTCAACTCACACACCGGCGGTTAATAATCTGTAAATGCCGACTTAACTGGAGGAAATGGGCTAGATTGTCCCGCCCATTCTGGTACCTCCCATAAAAAACAGGGTGTTCGGACGGGTTTTCAATCTGATAAATCGCGTGAAACACTTCCGACCCTAATGAAATTAGGTATAAGGCTTCACGTTATGAAACGCCAATCACCGATTAAAACAATGGTGGTTTTGCCACGCCCATTGTGGTACCTCCCATACAAAAGTTGCTTGGGCGTCTGATTGTTCGGCACGAACGAATCTTTATGAAAGTTTGTACTAGTTAATATTTAGTCAAATAAAACTCTCCTGTCTAAAATGAGCTGTTTTGCCACACCCATTCTGGTACCTCCCATATAAAAGTTGGGCAGATGTTCGGTTGATCGACACGATAACTCTCGTAACCTACAACCGATCTTAATAAAATTCGGTACTGACCAAAATTTTGCCAACAACTTGCCATGCCCATTTTTGTACCTCGCATCTAAATTATGGGAAGAAACTAAGTTGAGTATTCAATAATATTTAGTGCAATGTTAGTCTGTTATTGAATAAGCTCACCTTTCAGTATGGGCGTTTTTAACAGAACTCTCACGCAATGGATGACTTAGGGTGAGGGTATGATTAAGTCGGTTCACCCGACTGAAACTTATGTACTGGTTTTAATTTCACTCTTTGTCAACTTTGTTCACTAGGCGCTGTCCTGTACTACTGACACTTTCACTGAAGTTTCCCATAATTCTCATTGACGTTTATTCAAAATTGTGGGAAATTTTTGTGAAAGTACTTTAAATAATGGAAAATGTGACAAAATTTATGTGATTTTATATAATAGCATTTGTTTCTTATATAAAAAAAAACTATTTCAAAGCCATGAGGCCGGTGTTGGGATCGATATCAATAGGAGAAAACCCGTAAGACCGCCCAAAGAAGATGCCGGAACGCCTTTTTAATCTAAAAACTTCCCCGCTCAAAAACTGTAGCAACTTCTGTGGTCGCAGATGCCAAAACCGTTAGAGTGTCTGAGGACTCTCAACAAGGAATGGTAGCTGAACCGGAGGAAGAACCAATTTATTAGGACATAGACGGTGGTGACATGGCTTTGCAATTCGATGGCCATCACATATTCTACTTTAAGTAACGTGTTGTATTGTTATTTTCGTTGAAAATAATTTTTTCTTTTGATATGAAATTTTAGGTTTTTATTGTCATATTTTGTTGACTTCTTTTTTGGGAACAAAAAATCCCATTTATTGCTTTCAACGACATCTAGAAAATTACCCATTAACGGTTAATGATATTCCGCAACACTTAGCGCATTTTATGTTTGTCTTGCATAGTAGATTCTCAGAGGTAAAAAATATTTATAATCGACTTATAAGTGTAGAAGTACCAGGCTTTGAAAATTTCAACAGCACCAATGTGGTGAACTTTGACACCCTGTAGCACCAACTGTGTTCAATACTGAGAACAATACTTTAGAAGTTGTGATATCATTACCGTATTTTTCCCAATCGCACCCACTGTGCGACGCAGAGAGAAAATCTCTCCCATTTCGTTTAGACGGTAGAGATTTTTTAGATGTTATCGGAAGCGTGTTTGGTTCTGTCTAATTCCGTTTTTTTGTTTATTTAAGTGAACTACAGACTTGTTATTCGTGAGCATGACCTTGGTCCATAACCTTGGTCCATGAGCATGAGCTTGGTCCATAATTTGCCTGATGAATTATTACCAAAAATTTTGTGATCAAGAAAGTCATGCGAACAACTTCGACAACATTCTTATTTGGTATCAAGAAGGGCGGGAAACCAACTATAAACATCAACGATGATCATGCTCATGAATACCAAGTCTGTGGCACACTTTAGGACTAAACTGCATCTATTTTCCATTTTATATCACTTCCAAAATACGAAATCCGATGCCGTAATTCGACCCCTGGTAGACGATTTACCGTTGCCATATCATATCTGTCGATCTGTCTTTCCCATCTGGCAATGCTATCAGTTGAAGTTCGTTTACCAACCGATAGTTTGTAAAGAAAATATTAATCAAAATGCCAAAAACTCTGGAAAATTTGGAAAAGCCACGAGAATCCGTAATTCTGGAACGATCTGTAGAGAAAATAATAATGCGTCGTGCCACAGTTAGCGAACAAAATGCGCCGGATCGTCGTCTAAGTGAATTGTATCAAGAATTGAAGAAAACCGCCGCTGAGACGGGAACCAGTTCACAGCAAAGTTATAAATTGGTGTATGTGAATAATGATGTCGACAGCTTGCGTATGGCGCGGCAATGCTTTAGGCAATACACTGATGAACAACGCAAAAGGGTTATGGCCGATTTGGAAGCTGAGCGCAACAAGAAATTCGAAGAAGGTACATAATTAAATAAATTGGTTTCGAAACGTCAAAAATATACAGAAGTTATGCATTGCTTTTTGCAGTTCAAAAGCTGGAAAATATATCAAATCTCGGCAAGGAAGTTTTGAGCAACATCAGCTCTATGCGCAAGCACACCGAGACAGTTATGCTGCAGACACTCAACCGTTGCCGATCACTGTGCGAACAAATAGGCCAACCTGCGACGCGTGTGGAGGACATAAGTGTAATGGAAAGTACCATTAATTCCATGGTGCAAGATCTGCAGCCTTAATTAATTTAGTTGTTCTATCATTCCAATAAACTACTCCACTCTCACCTCATTTAACTCCAATTCATGCAGTTTCTTCATTAGCCCCATATAGTCCTTACAATTGCCCTTGTAGAATTTGGCCACTGCCTGATTATGTAGCAACTTAGTATCGCGCCCCTTAAGTTTCTCCAGTTGATCCAATACCTCCAGGCAGGCATCATAGTTTCCTCTGAAAGTTGTATTTCAAATTAATTCGTAATTTTTGTGATAAAATCTGTTTGTCTTGTCTATCTGGACGGACATTTTTCATTTGCTTACATATCAAATTCATCACTGGCCTTTGTGATTAAACGGTAATCTTGTGCTTCAGCCTTTATTTTGTCGGGTGTTGTGGGCACCTCTGGTGTAGCTGCTGATTCGGGTGATTCCATTTGAGTCATTTATTTACAGGTGTGTATTTACATAAAATGTGAAATATAAAAACAAAATCTAACAAAAATATTGAGGAAACGCTACGTTACTCCAGCTTCCTACTTTTCCACAATAAAGAAAAAAACAAAACGAAAACAGCTGTTTGCAAAGTACAGAGCTGTTGAGTTTGCCTGCGTCATGCAGTGGTAATGCCAACTAGTGTAGCAACAGCGTTGCCAACTCCATGGAAATATGATGCAATTAAACCAAGGGGTTCTAAGCCACAGCTGATCAACCCTAGAGTTGGGAAAACATGCAGGATAAAGTACGAAAGATAAATACCGATAGGTAATTGGAAGCATGTAGGGTTGCTCAAAGCGTTTTTCACACATTCGCCTTTGTGCATTGAACCAAAAGTACAAAACTCAGCAACTGAGAGTACTTTGGTGACAATTAAATCAAGGAAAAATGGGATAACAAGTGAAATAAAGCAAAATGTAATGAAGTGTTAGAGTAAAAGTATTTATAGGGATTGTAATTAAAACACAAATTTATTAAAATATAGATTTTTCTCATTCTGCATGGGTTGCCAAGTCTGTATAATGCGGCATTTACACCAAACAAAATTAACGAATTTCGAAGGTTAACTCCTTTAAATCGCGCTAACCCAGAAGATTACTCATACAATTTTAATCTGTAGAAACTGAAGTTTAATTTGTAACTTCATATTAAACTGGTGTACATTTTGATGCAACACCGATAGTTACTAAAAAAAATGCACTGATCACTGGCCCACTGATCAAATTTTAAAGGTTCAGTTATTTTAAAAACATCCCAAATTTGGACAAAACTGGAAACCCCAATAGCCGCCAACTTAATTTTCTATTTTCTATTGAATTTTTTTTCTCTGCATCGTATATGTTTGCGGCTCTTCTGCAATTTGTTTGGAAGTTTGGAAAAATAATATTATAGTTGTACAGGAACTAAATTGTTTTTACTGCTTTTAAAAATGTTCTATTCGCTTTTATTGTATTGTGTTTAAAATTAAATCAATTAATTTTTATTTTCCTTCAGATCCATATGTATCACCGTAGTATGTATTTGTTGCTCATATGCTTTTAAGGAAAATGTGGCAACTTCATTTTCTCAATTGAGAAAATGAGTGAGAATGAGTGTGACGCCGTATTTCGCCAAGAAATCAGAAACGATTCTATTGTCGTGACGATTTTTCCCTGCCATGAGAAGCCTATGTAGAAAAAACTTAGTCGTCTGCAGCGTGTTCGATTATGTTTTGACTCTAATATTAAGGCTGTTTTTTATTCCATTAAGCTATCGCCACTTACGACTTTCCAAATAAAACCATCCACACTTAATACTAAGCAATGTGGCAACATTTTCTGTAATGGGTGAACAAATTGCGATACGCCAACACGTTCGTAGCCAGTGCCAACAAACACATGGTAGCAGCAGATGTTGTTGTAATAATTGTATGCAGCAACATCAGACATTTTATTTCGTTCATCCGTTTCAGTTGTTAAACTCTACACATATATATCACAACAATACAAGAATACAAAAAGAATAAAAACAAAATACATAAGATTTTGACAAGCGAAACGAAAAATGACATGCAAAATTGCATCACCTGTTTAAACGACTATGCCTGGTAGATAATTCTACAATGATCAATATGTATAACATTTACCGAGCGTTGTTGTGACCAATTTATTTCCAGTTTTGTTTTCTATCGGAAATAAAAGTCTATCCTTCAAACTTAGAAATGTAAAAGTATACGTAATCTTCTATTAAACAAAATAATTTTAATGAACTTAAAATGTGTGTCATTTTGCAAATTTCTGCTTTTGGGTCTCTCCTTGATAACATTTTCATTCGCAAGAAATGATAACAAAATTTATCTAAGATAACTTTTTGTTGTCATTTCTTGAAATTTTACATGTCGCAACATTGGCATTGCACAAGTCGGAATTTAAGTGGGAAATTTAAATGCCTCTTAATATCGCTTAGCTGTCCCGTACAACTTAAGCCGGAATTAACTTTAGCGGGGTAAAAAAAATACACTTATGATTAAAAACGTTGCATTTATTAGCGAGTAAAAATGAGAGAAACGAATGTGGCAACAATTTCTTTTATTGTCTTATTTTCCGTGTTCTGATATTTTTCTCTAATTTGTTATTTAGCTACGCCACGCCACAGGCAATTTAAAATGTTTAAGATTTTATTAAAAATTGCAATTCAGTTATTACTACTTTACATGTAATTCAAATCCTTATGGTCAATTAAAAGAACAATATGTACAAAATGTTATAAAGCAGCTAAAAACTACACAACAAATTAGATTTTGTTTTTACTCGAACTTATATTTAAAAATATTAGATAAAATAGAGTTTTTAAAATAAATTAACGTATGTTGCAGTTATTTATTTATAACAATTGTGAGAATATATAAATGAGGGAAAACAGTTTGGCGGATCAAATTGAATTATATGAATAAATGTAGAATTTTTTTCCAAGTTAATTTTTAGCAACTTCTTGTATCTCATTATTCGGGAAGGTCCACTGCCACACTCCTCTCAACAAGGTGCTTTTAAAGGCCTTTGCTGTGGGATATTTCTTTCTTGTTGGTTGCATAAAATAGAGGTTTTTTTGAGAATCCCTTTGACACCTGGTCGACCCATGTGAAAGAGTTTTCCTCACATTCGTATCCTGTACCGTCGGTGGTTCAATGGCAGTGTGCGCGGCTCTTGTGCATGAGGACGTGGGTTCGATCCCTACTCTGACCACCTTCAATTTCTTTCGACGACGGTCACCTCGCTTAGTGATGGCGACACTATCGAGTATTTAGCCATGAAAAAGCGTCCCATACTACCGTTCGGAATCGGTGTAAAACTATAGGCCCCAATCAGTGAGTGTAAAACTTGAACGCGCACAACTCACAGATTGTGAGAAGCTCTCCCTAATCCCTTCATGGGATGTAACGGGAAGCCCTTTATTTATTTTTTATGTACTCTAAAGCGGCTTCTTGAAGAATATCCATGTCATCTATACTCTCTGCGCCTAGGTAATCGAATTCTTCGGGTTCTGCGATTAGAACATCATTTACTTTGCGCTCTAGTCGGCGTCACACTCATTCTGTACATTATTGATTGATTGTCAGTGAATTCGTAGAACCTTGCCAATGGGTGGTTTCACTTGTTAAATTTTCAATCCCTTGCAAAAGCTCCGTATTTCGTGCTGAAGATATGTAATGCTAAGGAAATGTTATTTAGTTTTTTTCAGGAGAATAATGGTTATTATTTAATTCACAAGATTTACTATCGTAATCTGTATTTAAATTATTTTGGAGATGGATGGTCGTACAAGCCACCACTGAATCGCATTTTTCCACAAAAAATCATCAATATTTTGAGTTAGTCGGTTTGTGAGAATCATAGAATAACACATACGTAGATAAACGTATTCTCTCATCTGACGTTTCCTTTCACACTCTTCATCGTAGGTTTGTGGAAATGAGAGCTATTAAATTTAAAATTATTCTACACCAGGTGGAGTTACAAAATATGTTCACTTAACTTTTTCCTGTCGTTTTGGTGTAGAACTGAAAAATTTTAATATATTTTGCACTTTTTTGTTGACTTTTATCGTTGGTATACATTTGTATTGTATTTAACACAACTAGTTTGCCACAAAAACACGAAATTCGGTTATTGTTCCTATGTTGATCGCTGTATACTATTGCCACTATCTGGTATTATTGAACCCATATTTTCCACCATCCAATGTTTACTTCCATCGTACCTATGACGTTTAATTTATTGAGCGAATAAAAGCTTCTATGGTAAGTATTATTCTATGGTGAGAATATACATAAGTCATATTAAACTTCTCATTTACATAGTCGTGGAGAACAGCGTTGCCGTTTCGGTTATTTATAACCAGAATTGGTTATGTTTTCTCCCAATGTGGAGATGTGAACGTTTTTCATTTTTGTAAAATTTTTTCCAATCAAAACTATATACGTTTTTTCTTTTGATAAATTTGAAGATCACGTTTTTAAAATTTATTTAATAGTAAAGATAGCGAAATACGCGTAAATATTTCGTTGTATTGATAACACTGTTAAATTTTTTGTGTGTGATGTGTCTTACTAAATAATCAACTCTGGACTACCAAAATATGCATTGCTATTTTAATTGGCCAAAAACGATATACAAATAGACAGTCAAAATTTCTCTTCACTTAAATGCCCACAAACAAAACGAGTGAAACCCTAGTACTTCTCTACTCTCTCTCTCTTACTCTCTTCATTGAATATTTCAAAATACGAGCAGCTTTTTATACCCTCCACTGTAAGTGATAGAGGGAGGGTATTTTTATACCCTCCACTGTAAGTGATAGTGGGTATATATCAGTTTGTCATTCTGATTGTAACATATAGAAATAAGGCTTTGCGACCCCATAAAGTAAATATATTCTTGATCCTTATAACAACCGGAGTCGATATAGCCATGTCCGTCTGTAACGCGGTTTGGTTTTTGGCCAGAATGTTCCACGTATTCCTGAGCAGTTTGGTATTGAAAATCAGCGAAATTGGTCCATTGGAAAAAAATTTATGATTGGAAACGTAAAAAAACTCATAAAATTTTCACATTAATTTTTGTAGTTTTATACTAAACTACTCCTTTTGGCGTGTGGTGAATTTCCATGTTGAAAATCTTTGTTGTTCTTTATAATAGGTAAGTACTTTAGAATGTTTAGATGTATTTCAAGTGTTCATACATTTATATGAATTTTGTCACACTTCGTCTAAGGTCGCTGTGGCCTGATGGGTAAAGGGTTGCTCGTTGGAGTCTGAGGGTTCTTGGTTCAACTCTCGTCCCAGCTTGTTTTTTTTTTTTTTTTAACACTTCTTCAAAAAATGCTTTTTTATTTTTTAAAAAATACTTTTTGCAGCTTGTTTTTTTTTTAACAGTTCTTCAAAAAATGCTTTTTTATTTTTAAAAAATGCTTTGCAGCTTGTTTTTTTTTTTAAACAGTTCTTCAAAAAATGCTTTTTTATTTTACTTGTGAACAAGTAACTTATTTTTATTGTTTAAAAAAAGTACATTTTCTTAAACAAAGTACATTTCTTAAGTACATTTCAAAGTACATTTCAAAGTATATTAAGTACATTAAGTACATTTCTTAAGTACATTTCATTAAGTACATTTCTTAAGTACATTTCTTAAGTACATTTCTTAAGTACATTTCTTTCTTAAGTACATTTCTTTCTTAAGTACATTTCTTAAGTACATTTCTTTTTAAGTACATTTCTTAAGTACATTTCTTCTCAAGTACATTTCTTCTTAAGTACTTAAGAAATGTACATTTCTTATATAACTATACAAATTCCAACCGTGTTGAAAGAAAATTACATAAACTATGCAAAAAGTATAAAATAATCAAGATATGACACGAGAGAGAAATGCGTTTGAGTGAATATCTGGCACTTATTGGTTCTCTTTTACCAGGGTTGCCAAATTGCACACATCTTCTGGTTGTCTACTTCTTGATCGTCTTTGAATTGGCGGCATTCCAACAATGAAAAAAATACTCAGAAGTGCAAAATAATCAGCTAAATGGTCGGTGGTAAGAAACAAGTGTTAATGGTAAAAAGGAAACAAAAAACATCAAATTAAATAAAAGCACAATGGATAAGTAAGTATTTGTGATTTTAAATGTTGCAAGCGTATTTGTTAACATCGTTTTAGGTTTTTATTGAAAAGGACTGCAGACAGTTCAAATAATGAAACCGAAGAATTATCATCTGAAAGCGACAATGAAAACAGGTAAAAACTCAATCGTTCAATTTTTGCATAAGATCTGGCTATAACATAATATTTCCATTACAGTGAAGATAAAATCCCGAAACGAAAGTTTCGGATTGCATGGATGGATGAATTTTCTTGGCTACAAAATAAATTTTAAATAATTCAGAAATTAGTTTGGAGCCCTTATTGTCATCTTTCCCAAATCTAACAGGTGGTAATGAAGAAAATTTAAAAATTTTAAACTAATGGAAATTATTATGATTTTCGCACATTACAGAATTAAAGAGTGACATGGATATACAGTGCACTCGCGCTAACTTGAACTAATTAAAACCAGGCCAGTTCAAGATAGTGAATTTGTTCAAGTTTACGAATGCTATATTTTTATATTAAAAAAGGTTTTTTTTTTGGTATGCCTAACCTAACATATCGCTCACTTACTAGAAGACTGTTATAACTCAAAATTTACAAAAATAATGTGAGAGACAAATACAAATTCCAAGCACAAAAAAATCATACACACGATTTCTCGGAAAATTGAGGGGGCAAAGTTATCAACATCAAAACCAACGGTAAAATAACGAACAAAGCGTGTATGTATTACATTTGTTTGCATTTATGAACAAGAAAATTGTTCAAGTTATAGTGTAATTGGCATTTGTTCAAGTTAGAAGATAGTCCATTGGCAGAAAAATATGTTCAAGCTAGCGAGTATTCAAGTTTGCGAGTAGTCAAGTTAGCGCGAGTGCACTGTAGTTGAATTTTGGGGTGAAGTTTCCAAATACAAAACTGGAATGGTTGAAAAATGTTTTAAAGATCGAATTTATTTTGTTCAAAATTTGCTGACATTGCAACATAGTTCAGCTGCTGCCGAAAGAAAATTTTCACAACTTAATTTAATAAAAACGAAGTTCAGAAATAACCTTGATTTTAAAACTATTAATAATTTAATGCAATCAAAAGAATTGTGCAAAACCAAAATGATTCCCACTATGTGTGGTCTGCCAAAGAAATGTTTTAACGTTTTCGAATAGTTTTTTCAGTGATGAGTTTTACCTGAAACTAATTTGTTGATCTCTATTTTTAGTAAAATTACTTTTAAGTTATTTAGTATTTAATATGTAAAATAAAGTAATTTTTTTTGTTAACTCTGAAGTACAAGTTTATTATTAATTAAATTTAAATATTGTATATGCTAATATATTTAAATAAAAAATAAAAAAAAAATAAATTGAAGTTTTGGTTATTTTTTTCTCAATTGGTAACTTTTTTAAAAATTGTGGTTACAAAAATTTTGTGGTCGTGGCAACTCTGGTGGAGAATACTCATGGAGCTATTGGTCATTATGACACCTTTCTTTCCAAACTTCTCTTGTTTTGGATTATAGTCGATCACATCAATCCGTTCATCCGGTCCAGCGTCCGTTGCTGATCCGCCAACGTCATACAAACGGTTCTAATGGTGTTCATAGACCATGATTCTGAATCGCGATTCAACCGTGTATATGTTGATGCATGTTTTGCTATACACAGTGATTCATATTTGTATAATCACTCATTTTCGTTCTATATCAATAAATTGCAATAGGAATTTATTTTAATTTTTTCCGCGGACAAGTTTACTCTTTCGTTTTTCGACACAAAATGAACAGTTTTTCCACACATGATGATTAACGATTGCATCAGAATCGCGCATCAAGTCAAAATATTTTGATTTTCGCAATTCATGCATGCATCATGTCGGTGTGACACATACATACACATTTTCACTTACACATACATAATGATTCACGATTCAGAATCATCGTGTATGCATTGTTTCTGTAGTTTTCGAATCAAATAAGTTTTAACACGAAACATGTGAATTGAACCAAAAACACTACAAATAAGTACATAAAATCGCTTCTCATATGCGACTGTTTCTACAACATTTTTTTCGGGAAAAACTTTAGCGCTATATCTTAATTATTTCATAATTATTACTTACGTTTTGTAATTTTACTTAAACATGGTTAGAATTTGTATACAAAAATGATGTACAAGTAGACGGTCAAAACTTCTCTTCACTCAAATGCCAACAAACACAACGAGTGAGACCCTAGACATTCTCTGTTCTCTCTCTCACTCTCTTCATTGAATATTTCAATACACGAACAGCTTTTTGATAGTGTTATTGAATATAACTATACAAATTCTAACCATGTTGAAGAAAAATTACATAAACTATGCAAAAAGTACGAAATAATCAAGATTTGACGCGTGAGAGAAACGCCTTTGGTTGAACTTCTAGCACTTTTTGGTTCTCTTTTACCAGGATTGTATGTATGGACTCGTATGTATATTGAAATATGCAAAGAAGAGAGGAAGAGAGCAGAGAGTCATAACGCCGAAATGAGTCGAAAACGAGTGAGCGCTCTCTATTTTGCTCTCTTCTTTGAAAATTTCAATACACGTGCAGTTTTTGATGATGTTATTGTATCTTATAGCCTGTTTCTCGACGTTGAAAGAATGCATTCGCAACTTTTGTAAGCAAAAGAAATTTGATTTGGGTTTCACTAATTGAACTTTATGCGAACGACGACTCGAACAACAAGTAGAAAGAAAATTTCGAATACATAAAGGATTTCATACAAAATTAGGTTTCTCTATTTTGTGTGTATTGTAGTACCAATGGTAGTGTGAAATTCAGTCACTTGCTACTTTGTTTTCGAGTGTCAGAGAAACATAAAAAATACAGGCAATCAAATAAAAATTTTCAAATTAAAATTCATGTCAAATTATAGTCTGAAAAGGTCAACGATGCAGCAGCTGCAGGCACTGGTCCACCATATGGAAGAAAACCCAGAGTTTGCCAGGGGAGTGCCGGTTTTCAGAGCCAGCAAATTTTCGGTGGAGGAGGAATGGGGGAACATTTGGTTTTAATTTTACAATACATACAAATTGACAGGCGGAAATTGACACATACAAATTAACAGACGCAAGTGCATAAGAGCGAAATCTTAAGAGATAGAGAAACCCAAATTGAATCGAATTCCACTGACTGTCTTTCGTTCGCTCATGTTTTCATTCGAAATCGAGAAACAGGTTAATAGTATACAAATTCCAACAATGTTTAAATAAAATTACATAAAGTATGTAAAAAGTAAGAAATAATCAAGATATGAAATGAGAGAGAAATGCGTTTGAGTGAATTGTGTCGTCTTATTTGAATCTCTTTTACGGGGGTTGTAATTGTAAATAAGAATTTCAGTGAGTAAACAACATAATTTTGAATTATTTTTTGAAAAAAAATTGAGCTCTGTTCATCGATTGCATTTCAGCCAGAATTGGCAACTACTTATAAGCAATGAAATGCAAAATACTTCGTCTGCCCATCGTCGATCGACATTTTTCTCTAAATTTTTAATTTTTTCAACTAACGCGAGGAATTATGGCTTGTTGAATTTGACAGCTGAATTGATCATAAACTTTGCGCGGCGTTTTATAAACTACCCATTAAATAACGTAACTAGGTAGTCACCGAACAGCTGTAACGTTTTACAAACGCGAAGTGACTGATTCACGACTTATAGAATACCACCCTAAGTGTTTTTAGCGTCTTGTGCGATTGCAATTGAGAACATTCTGCAATTGCGCAAGAGCGGACCAGTGTAATATATATTTTGCATCACTGCTTGCCCTGTGTGAAAGCATCAGCTGTGTGGCAACGTCACCTGTTTAATAATCTAACGCACAGAGACCAAAATAAAGATGTGGATTTTGAACAGTGCATTTTGTTTTTAGAGTGCGAAAGAAAGCTCAGACATTTAGCAATTACTCCATTGCACAGCCATTCAAACAAGATACTGAAACCCCTTAGTATAAAATGTGTTAGTGCAAAAATCTTGTATATGCTAGTGTCCATCATTCATTTTTTTGTACGCAACACATACAAATCCTCCTGCCATCACATGGTATAATTCAATAATGGCATCATGAAATACATAAATGACAAAACTAAATCGAGTAAAAATGTATGTAAACACCTTTTTGTCGTAGAATGATAATCGCAGCATTATAATGCTAAAAGAGTGCATGTAAACGCACTATTAGGTGTTTCCAGAGACGATCAAGAAGTAGACGACCAGAAGATATGCGCAATTTGGCAACCCTCGTAAAAGAGCACCAAAAAGTATAATTTTACTCAAAAACGATGTATAAGTAGACAGTCAACTTTCTCATCACTAAATGCCAATAAACAAATCGAGTGAAACCCTAGCCATTCTCTGCTCTCTCTTACTCACTTCATTAAATACTTCAATACACGAGCAGCTTTTTGATAGTGTTATTGTATATAACTATAGAAATTCCAACCATGTTGAAGTATATTTACTTAAACTATGTAAAAAATATGAAATAATCAACATATGATGCGAAAGAGAAATGCGTTTGAGTGAATTACTGGCACTTTTTGGTTCTTTTTACAAGGGTTGCCAAATTGCGCACATCTTCTGATTGCCAAATTCTTGATCGTATTTGTTTTACTTCAACATGGTTGGAATATACAATAATAACACTATCAAAAAGGTGCTCTTGTATTGAAATATTCAAGAGAACAGAGAATGATTAACGTTTCATTCGTTTGTTTGTTGGCATTCGAGTGAAGCGAAATGTAGACTGTCTACTTTAGTGAATTGTTTTTGGTATTTCTTGTTTCTCAAACATATAATTTTTGTACTTTTTTGCTTACTTTTCTTCTTGGAGTATATTTGGAGTACAAATTTTTTTGTAAATATCGTGGACAACAACCCCTTGTAGAAATGAAACCGCAATAAATTTATCCATATTAGGCAGGGGGTTTCGATTAAATAGCTTTTCGACTTGGCACTTGGAGTACTACAATAAGAGCCTGGAAGTAAATCATGTTATAAAAATTATTAGTAATATATTAAATCATGATTTTAAATTACGTATGAATAATGATGTCTTTTAAATTAGGAATAATGCTTGTTTTTCCATTTAAAAGTCGAACTCTATACGACCTCTAAGTATTCCGGTGACTTTCAAAGGTGTCCGTTCCAAGAAAAACAGATCGTCACCTCATTATTGGTTTCACCCACCGACCATTTTTGAAAAAAAATGAGCTAGGAATGGATTATATATAATATAAATGTCCTCCTTGTAATACAGAAACTCGTTTCGCGATATCTCTTTTCATACCTGAGATATCCAACATCGCCTTTGCTCTATACCCGCAATTTTAACATTTAATGAATATTGTTTTGCTGCGAACTCCACTGTTTGGCTTATACATCAAATGTTTAATACAAAAGTGAAAAATTTATAGTTTGCCACATTATCATAACAACGAACGTAGATCAAAACAAAAACAGTAATAAGAAAAAATATTGGTTTGGCGCTCATAAATGGTATTTCAATTAACATTCCAATGGTATAGGCAAGTCCATATTCATACATTGAACCGAAATAACTCCCAAAATTAATGAAACCGATGAAAAATAAAAATTGTTTTGGAATCCCAATAAGAAGTTTCATCTATGGTAAAAATTTGGACCAGATCAGAGAGTTTCACCTAAACTCACCTTTAACAGAAAAACGTATGGATATGCGAAAATTGATATGCAGCACAAAACAAACAAAAAAATTTTAATAACTTTTGATTTATTATATTTAAAGTTTATACTTTTGTTGAAAATATATGCCACAATAAATAGAAAAAATAAAAAAAAATATTCATCACGCAGAATTTGAGAAAAACTAACTTAGGGTAGTATTCTAAAAGTCCCGAAAGTATTCTAAAAGCGAACGCCAAAGTCAAAAAATTATAGTTTATACAACACTTCGCACTTGCGTTCGCTTACGAAAGCTGTCACTGACATTTGTGGTTATTATAGATTAGAAAAAGTTATCTTGAGTGAAATTCGCAGAATGAAAAATATTAAAAAATGTAGCTCTATTTCAGTAGATCAACAGATTATAAGATTGCTATTATTTATAATACTGCAAACACCAACAATATTCCAATAAAATGTGTAAAAAACCTATGTTATTTTGGGTTGCAATGTCGAATAAATTTTCGCATTTATATTAAATTAGTTGTCTTTTCAAAAACACGTGCCATTTGGCGGTATGTATTGGTTCTTTTATTTATTACTGTCAACATCAACTGATGTCTATAACTCTTTAAATATAATTATAATAGTTTTGCAACGCATTATTTATTTGGACTTTCCACTTCTAATTTTATTAGTGTAAATAAGAATTTCAGTGAGTAAACAATATAATTTTGAATTATTTAACAAAAAAGTTTGAGCTCGATTGCATTTCAACCAAAATTGGCAACACTTATAAGCAATGAAATACAATACTTCCTCTGCCCATCCTCGATCGACATCTTTCTTTAAATTTGCAATTTCTTCAACTAACGCGAAAACCTGTGGCGTGTTCAGCTGAAGTGATCAAAAACGTAGTTCGGTATTTGCTGTTCTCGCAAAGTCTGCTGTGTTCTATTCGCTAAAACAAATTTATTTGACATATCGTTTTTCACCCATTTGTTTTTACTGACACAGACGGTTTTTGTTTACAGACCTGTTGGTTGTAGTGATTGTTTGAAGTAAACAAATGAAATTTAATTTATAAGTTACCATTCAATTCTTTAAAATGTAAACAGTTTTGACGTTTCTTTCGTTCTTTTGTATTTTGATTCGCAAAATTTGGCAAAGAAAAATTTTGTGATTGGAAAAGCATTCGAAAATACCAAAAGAGAAAAGAACAAATTTGGCAAAGAAATATTTGCCAGTGGAAAAGGGGACTAACTATGATAGCAATTTGCAGTTTCTATTCACAATTTGAAACGAAAGCAATATAACAACGAATATTTATTTCCACTCAGCATCATGAATCCGGAGAATGTTATTAACCCCACCTGTGCTCATATATCCACCTTAATTAACCAGAGAAATTAACGCCACCTGTGCTCATATATCCACCTTAATTAACCAGAGAAAAACTTCTTATCTCCCTCTATCATTCTCTTTGTCGCCTCACAATGTCAGCAAATACAACCATGCAACCACGTAATGCAACGCTGACATTGCAATGGGATTATGATTCCATCTTGGTCCATTTTCAACATTCCCTTCCCCAATAAAGAAAATACGATAAAAGAAATTTCGTTTTCTAATTAAACAAGAGAAGAAAAGCAACAAAGTAAAGAAAAAGATCGGGAGAAAAGAAAAATTATTGTACAATATAATTAAATTTAACAAACAAATTGCATAGTGTTTTTTTTGCAACCTTCTCTTCCCTGCGGACAACGGGAATATCGTATAAACGAACAAATTATTGATTCTCGTAAGAATAAAAATAAAGAAAAAAAACTGATACAAAACACCGAAAAATCACTGAAAAAAGGAGGCGTGTAAGGAGAGGAATCAGAGAAACAACACATTTTTTTGATCATTAAATTTCTGGAAAAACAAGTATTTTGGAAACAATAAAAAATTACATTGGATCGGGAGTTGCTGCATTTCTTTTTTGTTGGTTATTGCTGGTTGTTGTCTTTTGTGGAGCGATAAAATACCCCTGGAGCAGTCATCTTGAATAGCAACAAGAACAAAAGCTACGCGAATTATGATGGTGGAATCTGATGGTACTACTGATGCCACTCGCCGTCTCAATGTTAAGAAACAGACATTGGACGATGCATATGCGGTGCCTGCCAACTTCCTGGAAATCGATGTTGTTAATCCTCAGACCTCAATGACGGCGGGTAAAAAACGCTACACCGATTATGAAGTCAAAATGAGGGTAAGTCACATTCAGCGAACAAGGGGGTAACATATAAAATACTTGTCATATTACAAGTATGCATAATGCAGTCTATAATGTAATTAAGTAGTCGTGACAATTGACCATAGTCGGTGTCCACCGATACCGTGTTCTGTTGTTTCTCTATATAGCTGCCTCTTGGATTTAAGATTGGGACGTAATCTTACATTTGTATCCATTGTTTTGGATCGTTAACAAAGGAAATTCCAAAATCAATTTAGGAAATTACCAAAAACTCGCCTTTACTGATAACTCACCCGTCCGTCCGTCTGTCCGATTTATGTTTTCTCATTGGCATGTTAAGTAAAAAAAAAAAAATTGCATATATTTATTATCAGTTGAACAGAGAAAATGTTAATGAATGGGGGGATGGATGGATTAAATGTGAAATTAGTCATCCAATACATTTGTCTGTTTTCCTTCTGTCCGTCTGCGGTTCGATCACTAGCTTACTGCTAGCCGGCGATGAGTCGATCAATGAAAGGCGCGATGCGTAAACTTGCACTTTAACGATAAGCAAGTTAACATGTAATGGTTGGTCATCCACCCACCCGCATGATTATTGTGGTCAAGGAAGAAATTGAGATTTACTTGATGTAATACTGCCACTATACAGATGTATAGCGTGTTTACGATGAAGTGTGGCAGGCAGCGCGATAAGTGGAAATTGTGGAGTATTTAATGTGGGGTTTTTCACTATTATGTGAAGACAGTAGTTGTGTAGCGGATGCGTGAGTGAATCATGTTTGGCATGGGAATTTTAAAGCTGATAGCTTACATTTTCACTTTCCCGTCAGACAGTTTGTCTGATGGCGATTCGCCTAGGGACTTACTGCTTGGGAATGTTTTTCAAAAGCACATCCGTTCTAAATCGGTTTCAAATTTTAGATCACGATCGGAGCGCCCAATTTATTAACTCCCATTAAGGTTTTGGGGGAGAACTAAAGGTAATCAGTTAGCTTTTAGACTCACTGACTGGAACCTATGCTTTCTCTGTCGTCGGAAGGTATTTGAAAAGAGTTTTCTAGGACTAAATATTCCATAGTGCCGCCATCAGTAAGAGAGGTGTGAGTCGCCAAAAGAGATTAATTGTGTCCACAGTGGGCATTGCTTCTTATGCCCTGGAAAATTTCTTTCTAAGATTTAATGGGAAACCCAAGCTAGATACTGCGATTTAGTCCTTTCTCTTTAGTATATTCAAGACTGAAGAAAGTCGTAATAAATTTTGGTATGTGCGAACTTTGGAATAGGCATGATATTGCTTATCTTCTTGCGCTCATAAAAGTCGGACGAAAGACGCAATGAGCTCGCAATTTAACAGATTAAACAACTAAACTTGTACAATTCATAAGATTTGGTAACTGATAGTGAAAGAATTAAAATATCTTACCGGTAGTTGTCAGCAATCGGCCCAATAATGAGAACTGTAGCAGAACAGTCAACTTCGGCTATGAAACGCCATTATCAAGGACAAATTTGTGTTGTCCTAAAAACATTCAATAATAAACTAAATTAAAAGGCTGGGCTTGTACTTTTATTTCTCAACTTAGATGCCTGAAGATGCCTTTTGATGAAAGGCGGAATGTCAAATAAAATATACAAATGATTAGACGAAACCCTCTTGGACTTTAATATTCAGCCAGGCTTAGCAGCTTTTGTAATATATTTCAAAAGGAAACCGATTAACCGGCAAAACTGTTTACATTTTTTTTCCAAAGCCTTCAATTGCTTACGGACAGTACGAGGATATAAAACATTCAGATTAGAATTGTATTGCAAATTTCGCCTAACATTTCCTTATTATATTTACTTTTCATTTTAGACAAACCTCCCCGTTTTCAAAGTAAAGGATTCTGCAGTTCGACGTCGTTATAGCGATTTTGAATGGCTGAGAAATGAATTGGAACGTGACAGCAAAGTAAGTGAGCAGATATAGTTAAATCGAATTTTCCTTTACGTCCTTTCTTCTCCATAGATTGTCGTACCTCCACTACCAGGCAAAGCTTGGAAAAGACAAATGCCTTTCCGCAACGATGAAGGTATATTCGACGAGAGTTTCATTGAGGAACGACGCAAAGGCTTAGAGGCATTTATCAATAAGATTGCTGGTCATCCATTGGCCCAAAATGAACGGTGTTTACACATGTTCTTGCAAGAGAGTACAATTGATAAAAACTATGTACCCGGTAAAATACGTAACACCTAAAAGGCTTCAAGAGGATAACGAACAAATTAACAGGAAATAATAGGAGTAAAGAAGAAGAGTAAGAAATTTAATAATAATAAAAACAAAAATAGTAAAAAAAAAACAACAACAACTTTACAATAAACTAGCGAAAAATAAATGAATAAAATGTTATGTTTTTTAAGAGTAATCGAAATCAATGAAAGAAAAACACAAGGAACGACACGTTTTAGGGTTTTCTTTCTTTACCGAAAGTGATTGATTGATTGACTTGTAAGGTCGACCATTCAATCTAAATAGCGCTCAGCATGCAATGATTTGGTGGTGTATCATTTATGGAATTAAGAAATGGAACAAGAACAATTAAAACACTATACAGATGAAGAAACGTTCTTTTCTTTATTGCCCTTTTTTTAATCTATAAGGTATTCTATTCTACATTTTATATATTTCCGAATTCCAATGTTATTACAAAAACAAAATACTACAAAAGAATGTGAATCTAATTGTAATTGTTTTTCAGAACAAAAACAAAATTATTATTATTATTATAAAGTATACAACAAAAATTATAAAATATGGTTTTCAAATTTGCAAATTGCGTTTTATTTATTTAGATTTTTCAATTTTATTGCAGGTTATTGATCGGCAGTGTGTCGCCGCACGATTAAATTTAATCGTAGCAAATCGAAATCATTGCACGTTCTCTCCCATAATTTGAGCATAGAGTAAAGGATACATAGAGTGACAACTTCTCTCAGTAAATTTACGACATTAAACTTGGTTGCATATGGACGTTGGATGTTGAAAAGTATTGCTTTAACAATAGAGTCATTAATTCGTTTCGTTTCGTTTTGTGTGTTAAATACAACACAAATGTTCAAGCTTGGAGGGCTTAAGGCCTATAAGTATATTGCCAGTTCTGTCTAAAGTGGTAGAACACTGGCTTAAGTTAAGGATGGCCAACTATTTAAATGAGAACAGCTTATTAGATAATTGTCAATATGCTTTCCGAAAAGGTTACAGTACTTCCTCATTGATGGTGGAGATGACTGATAAGATTAGGAGTAATGTTAATGAAGGGATGGCTACACTCTTAATCTCTCTCGATTTATCCAGAGCATTTGATTGCATAGACCACTGTACTCTTCTAATGAAGCTTCGTGATGAGTTCAAGTTCTCTAAAACCGCATGCAAGCTTATGTCATCGTACTTATATGATCGTAAACAATTTGTTGATATTAGTGGAATAACTTGAGATATCCCTAGTATTTCTTCTGGTGTACCGCGGGGCTCTGTTATTGGACCACTTTTATTTGTTTTAGATTTGAATAAAATTGCTGATATTGCAGTTTCTGGTGGATGTACGCCTTATATTTATGCGGATGATGTCCAATTATTGTTTAGCGGTGACAAGAATTTCTTGCATGTTTTGGAAGCGGATGCAAATTCTTGTTTAAATAACGTTTCGTCATGGATGACTGCGAATAAATTTAAGATTAACTTATCCAACAGCAAATGTATGATTTTTAGACACAGTTCTGGATACGAGATAAATGTTAGTATAAATGGATCGAGGTTGCAGTTTGTGGATCATATGCGATGTCTGGGCATTATTCTAGATGACTGGCTGGATTTTGGGAAAAATATCGATTCGTTATTTAGTAGGATAACATTTATATTACGAAGACTTTATAACGTAAAGTACTATTTGCCCATCCATGTCAAACGTAATGTTACACTTTGCCTTTTAATGTCGCGAGTATGTTATTGTTTAATGTAAATTCATATAACTTTGTTAGATTGCAGAAACTTTTGAATGCTATAGTTCGTTTTGTTTTTAATCTTACAGTGAGGGGACATATACTTACTTATCCGGTCTCGGACAACCCCGGGGGGTCAGGGACCTTACAAAACGAAGATAACATATTTCGCCAACCAGTTCGATCTTTTGCTTTATCTCTCCAGTTGGCAATACCAAGTGTACGCAGGGATTCGTCAACCTGATCCCTCCAGCGGAGTCTTGGTCTTCCTATTTTTCGTCTTCCTTCGAGTTCGGTTTCGAAAAGCCTTCGCGCTGGTTCATCTTCATCCATTCTACTGACATGGCCTAGCCAGCGCAATCGCGTTATCTTGATCCGCTTAACTATGTCAATGTCAGGATAAAGCTCATACAGCTCATGGTTCATGCGTCGCCGATACTCGCCGTTGTGCACTATAGGGCCATAAATTTTTCGGAGTATTTTTCTCTCGAAGACTCCTACAGATGTTTCGTCTGCTTGCGATAGGACCCAGGATTCTGCGCCATAAAGCAAGACAGGTTGAATGAGAGTCTGGTACAGCTGGACTTTTGTTACTCGAGAGAGGGCTTTATCTCTAAAGTGCTTGCTTAGCCCAAAATAACATCTATTCGCAAGCACAATTCTCCGTTTGATCTCAAGGCTGACGTTGTTGTTTTTGTTCACGGCAGATCCGAGGTATATAAATTCGTCCACTACCTCGAAGTTATAACGGTTATCAACGTTCACGCTTTGGTCTAATCGCGTGGAGGCCCTGTTCGTTGAAACCATTAATTTTGTCTTGTCCTCATTCACCGTCAGACCCACTTTTGCTGACTCCTTCTCAATTCTCGAAAAAACCGCAGTAACTTCTCTAATTGTGCGCCCAATGATATCTATATCATCAGCATACGCGAGCAGCATGTGACTTTTGCTGCTGATGGTTTTATTCATATTGACTGCAGCTTTTCTCATAATGATCTCAATTAAGATGTTAAAGAGATCGCACGATAGGGTGTCGCCTTGCCTGAGGCCTCGCTTAGTTTCGAAAGGTTCGGTAAGATCCTTACCAACTTTCACTGCGGATTTGGTGTTCGTCAAGGTCATCCTGCAAAGGCGTATGAGTTTTGCAGGAATACCAAGCTCAGACATTGCTTCATAGAGTTTCTCCCGTATCGGACTATCGAAGGCTGCTTTATAATCGATAAATAGATGATAGGTGTCGATTTGTTTTTCGTGTGTCTTCTCCAGGATTTGGCGTAGCGTGAAAATCTGGTCAGTTGTCGATTTTCCAGGCCTAAAGCCACACTGGTATGGTCCAATCAGGTCAGCGATAATTGGTTTTAGTCTTTCGCACATTATACTTGATAGAACCTTATATGCTATGGATAAAAGGCTTATTCCACGGTAGTTGGCACAAATACTCGGGTCACCTTTTTTAAATATGGGACATAGTACACTGAGACTCCAATCGCCGGGCATGCATTCATCTAACCAAATTTTGCTAATGAGCTGATGCATGCACCTTATCAGCTCATCGCCGCCAGCCTTAAACAGCTCCGCCGGTAATCCATCGGCTCCTGCGGCTTTGTTGTTCTTAAGCCGGGCAATAGCTGTTCTGACCTCGTCTTGGTTAGGAGGGGGGCAATCGACGTCGTCGTCCATATTGTGATCGATTGTCCCATCGTCATCGGATATCTCAGGTACTAGTAGCGCGGAGAAATGCTCTCTCCATATTCCCAACATGCTCTGCACATCTGCGACGAGATTTCCGTCTTTGTCTTTACAGAAGGGGGGCCCTGAACCATGTCCATTAGTTCCGTTTTTAACTTTTTGGTAGAATTTTCGGGCTTCGTTCTTCCTTCTGTATGTCTCAATTTTCTCACTCTCGCGTTTTCTCCACTGCCGTTTCTTACGCCTAAAGAGACGGTTTACCTCCTTTCTCTTCTCCCTATACCGCTCAGTTGCAGCTCGCGTTGCAATTGACTGAAGCATTACCATACGTGCAGCGTTCTTTTCGTCATTTGCTATGCGACACTCTTCATCGTACCACGGTTTGTTGCGAAGCGGTTTTTCGAAACCAAGTACGGTTGTTGCGGCAGTTTTTATAGAGTCGGAAATGGGTTTCCACTGCGCATCAGGATCGTCATCGGGAGGGGGTGGGTTCTGTGCCAAAAGTTGCGAGAGCTTCCTTGAGTAGGCTGTGGCTACCTCTGGTAATTGCAGCTTTCCGATGTCCAGCTTCCTCTGCGTCTGGTTTCGTACGATTTTCGCTCTACTTAATCTTGTGCGAACCTTTGCTGCTACCAGGTAGTGATCAGAATCGATGTTAGCTCCTCTGATCACTCGTACGTCCATTACACTGGATGAGTGCCTTCCATCAATTACCACGTGATCAATTTGGTTCCTAGTTCTTTGATCAGGGGATACCCAAGTAGCCTTGTGGATGTCTTTATGCTGGAATCTTGTGCCACTGATGACCATGTTTTTTGCCGCGGCAAAGTCAATCAGTCTCATACCGTTGTCGGAACTGTCAGCATGAAGACTGAAATTGCCAATAGTTGGATTAAACACATTCTCCCTTCCTACTTTGGCATTAAAATCTCCTAGTACAATCTTAATGTCATGGCCAGGGCAGCGGTCATACGTTTCCTCTAGGAGCTCATAGAATATGTCTTTGGCATCATCATCTTTCTCTTCTGTCGGGGCATGCACACAAATTAGGGAAATATAAAAATATTTCGCTTTTATGCGGATTGTGGCTATTCGTTCACTCACAGGATTGAACCTAGAGACTAGATGTCGCAGTCTTTTGCCAACTACAAATCCACAACCAAATTCATGTTTTTTTTCATGGCAACTGTAGTATATATCGCAGTTTCTTTTTCTTGTGCAGCCATGTCCTGTCCATCGCATTTCCTGGATAGCGGTAATGTCAGCCTTATAACTTTCGAGGACATCTGCCAGTTGGATACTTGCACCGGATCTATATAGAGTTCTTACATTCCAAGTGCATATCCGTAAATCGTGGTCCTTATAACGTTTGCGGGGGTCGTCAACAAATAGGGGTTGTTTATGTTTTCTGTTTCGTTTTTGTATTGGGGACATATTACGTGATACAAGTCTTAGGTTGCAGCTTTCAGAAATTTTTGCGAGCGAGACTGCTTCTTTTATAAGCTTATTTGTACTTCGGTGCCACCTAATTTGCGTAACTCTTTTATCTTTTCGAGATCTACTAGAAACATTCAAATTCTGATTCCAAGCATATATAAATCTGTTTTTGAGAAGTCGTTTATGATTAACGTAGGTAGAATTTGGAATAATTTACCAGTAGTCGTAGATAGTTTTAATGTATTTAAGATGAAGCTGTTTTTGTACTTGGCAGAAAATTGATTATTGAAAATATTTAAGGTGACAATTCTTAATTCTTATTAGTCAATATCTATTTGCTGTGATCTATAACTTTTTGCGCATTAAATTTAAATATAAATTCAATTTTAGCAGATCTTATTGAATAAGCTTAGAACGTTTTGGCGAACAAGGACCTAAACTACTTTTGGAGTTTATATTTTAGTTCTTAAACCTTTGGCTAGGGGGCCATTCCATTCCACTACATTATATTTTTTTTTATTAATTAAATTATTAACATACTATTTACCTTTTAATTTGATATGTAACGAATGAACTATGTAATATTTTAATTTGGCCAAAGTTGGCTTTTATATTACAATAAATAAAATGAAATGAAAAAGATGACAAAAAAAAGTCAAAAATACGTTTACATTTCACAGGTCTCCACCAAAACGACATGACAAATTTAAGTCGAACAGTTGTAGTAACTCCTCCTCTTGCAGACAATTTACGTCGAACATCTCTCTATCGCACCGACCTCACTCACCACGTAGAGTGTGAAATGAAACGTCAGATGAGACGGATGTTGCCTCTAGGTATATTTACTCTATGAATTTGATACGCAAATATGTTTGTGTGAATGTGACTTTTTAATATATTCCACTAGACTTTGACATTCGCATGTTTTGCAAACGTTTTTTGTTTTGTCAAACATGAAAAGCAAGATAAAATTACATTCTGCTGTTTCATATTACGATGGTGATTTTTAAACGATTTATTAGTATAAGATTCTGTTTTCTGAATAGTCCAAGAGAACAAAAGCGAACTTTTGGAAAACGGTTTTGTAATCAATATATAAAGTGGAAACTATAGGATAAAATACAGACCAAAACTTACTTTTAGGTCATATATAAGAAAGCTCGAGAGTTTTATTAAACAAAATGTTGCTTGACAATCAATTGATACTTCTTACTTAGGTGGCCTCAAACAACCCCGAGTGGTCAAAGGTTTTACAATATGAGGAGAACATGTTTCTCCAACCAGCGCGATCTTCAGGTTTTCTCCTTCAGTTGATAACCCAAGCTCTCGCAGACAATCGTCCACCTGATATTTCTAGCGAAGTCTTGGTTTTCCTATTTTTCGATGTCCTTCAAGTACGTCTAATAAAAGCGGTAATAATTTCAAAACATCTACACTATTTGTCAGACTTTACAGGATGTATAGAGGCGGAACCATATCTTTAGGATATTTTATTTGGAGACACCCTGTTACGCAGAATTTTGTAAAGGTTGTTAAAATGGATCACTTTGGTGCTGTTCATGTTTTGAAGACTTGTAACTCATATAATCTTGAGTCGATTTTTAATATTCTTTCCTTGAAGAAATCTTCCAACAGAGACAAACAAAAAATAGCCTAAAGTGTGTGATTTATCTCTTACCATTCAAAATGTATTTGCAATCAAGAATAAAAACTGTGAGCACAATCTTAATAATTTTTTCACACATAGGTCTCTTCAAGACACTCATAAAATATATCCTTGATATCTTCGTCACAAAGGAACAATATTTGTGTGTTTACTCACGGGGTTGAACCATAGAGTAAAGATACTTAGTGGGACTAATTCTCTCAGTAAATTTACGACATGAGGCTTGGTTACATATGGACGTTATATGTTGAATATGTGCTTTAATAATAGCAGATAGAGGCATTAGTTCAAAACAACCAACAAGAAAACAACAAGGGCATTTCGTGTTTGTGTGCGTGCTAACATTTAATACAACACAAATATACGCTAACCATAAAATATAACAAAAAAGTTCACAATACGTTAAAATTTCACAGTTATCCTCCAAAACGACATGACAAATTTAAGTCAACATTTCTTGTAACTCTACCTAGTGAAAGTCAATTTACGTCGAACATCTATATCGCACCGACCTCACTCACCACGAAGAGTGTGAAATGAAACATCGGATGAGGCGGATCTTGGCTCTAGGTATATTTACTCTATGGGTTGAACCACAGAGAAAGATATAAAGAATGTAAATACATGTGTGTTTCAGTTCAAATTCTGGGCAGCTAACGCCAGCTTTGATAGTTTTTTTTATGCCAGGTTTTCTGCCAGAATTTAGATGTAATAAAATTGAAAGAGAATTGTTGCGTTCTTCAAATCAAAACTAATTTATTGCATATAAAGTTATTTTAAATGTCATAAGTGCCAATAAAATCAAATTAAAAGTCAAGCCGCCTATCGCCCATTCTTCTTTAAACGCTATACTAAGCCTGTTTTTTTATTCTCTGCTAAATTAATTTTTCGACCACTTTGTATAGGGAGCCAGGGGAATTATATGGCACAGCTGATCGAAAAGGTACTAGGCCGATGATGGAGAATGAGAGAGCAAAGAAGACAGGAACTAATTTTAAATATTGTTTATTGATACTAATGACAGCTAAATTATCTTTTATGTTATTTGTATTGAACGAAAATACGTATTCCCTTTGAATTCTGTCCGTTTCGTGTCCAACGAAAGTGTAAAATTTGTAAAATACAGCAGCAAATAAAACTCTATGAAATGGCCTACTAACTCGTCGTCATGAAGAGGCATCGAAGAGAGTAATGTAAACTCTTAAGTATTTTTCGATGGGGGAGTTAAGCGATTTTAAGCGGCTCCTCATACAAAGTCGTCGAAAAATTAGTTGAAAAAAAATAAATGGTTTCCCATTACATCCCATGAAGGAATTGGGGAGAGCTTCTCACAACCTGTAAGCTGTGCGCTTTCTAGTTTTATACTCACGGATTGGGACCTACAGTTTTACACCGGTTCCGAACGGTATTTTTTCGAAGCTTTTTCATGGCTAAATACTCGATTGTGTCGCCATCAATATGCGAGGAGATCGCCGCCGAAAGAAATTTAAGGTTGTCAGAGCAGGCATCGAACCCAGGATCTCATGTACAAGAGGTGCGTACACTAAACATTGCACCACATACGGCCGGAAGTTTAATTCATCGCAATATAGGCTTCCGCATTCTTTTCAAACTAGTTTGTTATCCTACATTATCCTACTAACTAAATACAGATGTCATGCCATGTGAAAATGCATTTGTGAAATAATCACATTGGTTGCCTACTGGAAGACAGCCACAACTCTACTTGTTATTTCTAAAATGTCAAAAAAAAAAATTATGTTTGATGCAATAAAAAACGTATGCACCTTTTTTACTCAGACATTTGGAACCTTAAATTCATACCATAGTACAATACTCACTTCATACTCACTTTGTAATATTCATCTGATAACTTTTCTAATGTAATTGTCTCATTAGCTTAGTACAACAACGTTATTTACTATATTTACAACAATTGTATTGGCAACACTGGTCTGTATGTTTTTACGGTTATTTTTTCCTACTATTTTCTCTCTTCATCTTTATGTCACAAGTGTTAACGATTTTAATCGGTTCGCGCATACAATTTTGTCTCTCCAATGATTTTAACAAAATAAAGTGATTAAAACATTTTGGAATTCAATAAAAAGTTGTGCTACATAAAGTTAAAAAATTATACTTATTAAAGAAGGTGCTGAATTATCAATTCTTTAAAATATTAATTAATTTTTCGGTGCAAATAAAATGTGTTTAAAGAAATTCAGTTTTCCGATCGTTTTGTCATACAATTTCGACAGATTCTCGGTGTTGGTGTAGTCGTTGTTTGCGCGTGTGTGTGTTTAATGATCGGTAAATGGCAATTCGGTGCGATCGTAATATGTAAATGCTATCAATGCAGAAGTGTTATACACCTAAAACGTTGCATAAACAAAGGAGAGGAAGTTAATAAAACGTTTATGCATACAAGTTTGTCAGTTCCATGTACTACTGTTTCGACCATAGACCAATACATACATAGATAGTTTTATTCTCTCATCTGACGTAGGTTTGTGGAAATGAGAGAAATTAAATTTAAAATTAACCTACACCAGGTGGAGTTACAAAATATGTTCACTTAACTTTTTCTTGTCGTTTTGGTGTAGAACTGAAGAATTTAAATTTATTTTGCTCTTTTTTGTTGACGTTTATCGTTGGTATACATTTGTATTGTATTTAACACAACTAGTTTGCCACAAAAACACGAAATTCGGTTGTTGTACCTTTACTGATCGTTGTAACTATCTGGTATTATTGAACCCATGTTGTCCACCATCCAATGTTTACAATCCACCGTACCTATGACGTTTAATTTACTGAGCGAATAAAACTGTCTATGTAGGTATTGGTCTCTGGTTTCGACTCTGAATACATACAGCTGATGTCAAAATAATAGCACCACTGTTATGGTTATTTTTAATTATATGCTAAACGAAAAATTAGAAGCAAAATGTATTTCAAAATGAACTTAAATTAGACACATATAAGTAAACAAGACTTGTGTGACAAAAAAATATACTTTGAATTCACATAAACACAAAAAATTCACTGTTTTATCCAAAAGTCAAAAAATGGGCAGTGAAAATAATAGCACCGCTTATATGTAGATAAAAATAAAAATTTTAAATAATTACAAATAAGTTTTATTTTGTAAGTTTCTTGTTGAATATGCTTACAAATTAAAATGAATATTTAATTGCGTTTCCCTTATTCGAAATAACGACTGAGCAACGTCTTCCCATTGTGTTGACCAAGGTACGGCATCTGTCACTTGGTATCGAATACCAGAACTGTTCCACAGTACTCCACAAATCATTATTGTTGTTGGGTTTGACTCCAGACACCCTCTTCTTCACGTCTGCCCATAAACTTTCGATGGGGTTCAAGTCTGGCGATTGCGCAGGCCATCCCATTAATCGGATTTTGTTGTCCTCAAACCACTTTTTAGCGTTTCGGCTTGTATGTTTAGGGTCATTGTCCTGCTGCATAACCCAAATTAGTGGCATTTCTTCAGATACATACAGAAGCATCACTTCCTCAAGGATTTGAACATATACGGAAGTGTCCATGATGGTATTTATATGATGAATCGGGTCAACGCCATAATAAGAAAAGCATCCCCGGACCATGATGCTGGAACCTCCATGTTTGATCGTCTTTGAGGTATATCTTGGGTTAAATTCAGAATATGGTAGCCTACAAACGTACGATCGAGATCCCTTTCCACCGTATAAAATAATTTTGGATTCATCTTCCAAAGAATATTTCGCCACTTGTCAATTGGCCAATTTATATGACTTTTTGCAAATTGCAACCTTTTAGTCACATCGTCTTTGTCAAAAGCGGCACTTTTCTTGGGCTGTGAGCTTTTAGGTTAAATTCAGAATATGGTAGCCTACAAACGTACGATCGAGATCCCTTTCCACCGTATAAAACAATTTTGGATTCATCTTCCAAAGAATATTTCGCCACTTGTCAATTGGCCAATTTATATGACTTTTTGCAAATTGCAACCTTTTAGTCACATGCGTCTTTGTCAAAAGCGGCACTTTTCTTGGGCTGTGAGCTTTTAGGTTATGTTCCCTTAACCTATGGCATATGGTTTCAGTGCTTACTGTCAAATTCATTTGTTTTTTTTACTTTTACTGCCGACATAAAGGGATATTTTTTGATCTGCCTCACTATTCTATTGACCGTAAATGGCGACGAGGACTTTTGAAGGTTATCGCGTTCCGAACCATTTTATCCGAACCTTATTCATAAAAAGTTAGGAGAGGTTTGAGAGACGGCTTATCATACAAAAAACGTCTCTCAAACCTCTCACAACTTTTTATGCATAAGGCGGTTATATTTCAGGTCCGCTTTAATTTTTTTTATACAATCGCTTCAAATGGTGCTATTATTTTGACAGCTCTCTCGGCATCTTATATTACAAATTTACATATTTTAAGAGTATACACAATATTAAAACTGAAAATAATTTACCGCATAAGAGAGCAGACATCAGTTAACGGGACTGCGAATTTGTGGAGGAAAATATGACTGCAGAAGAACACAGTCTCAAAACAAAATCAGAATCTTTAAGTGGTGCTATTATTTTGACAATAACTTTAACTTTGTGATACCCATAGAGTAATGACGTATAGAGACGCCAACTCTCTCAGTATATTGATGAGATTTGGTGTGTTGCAGATGGGAGGTTGGATGTTGGAATGTATTGATTTAATAATACCAGATAGAAGCAATGCTCAAACCAACCAACAAGAAAACAGCAACGGGATTTGGTTTAGTGAGTTAAAATTTTTGTGTAAATATACCACAAATATATACTAACAATAAAATATAACAAAAAAAGTCCAAAATACGTTTAAATTTCAAAGTTTTTCATCAAAACTATATGAACAATTTGAGTCAACAATTTTTATAATTCCACCTGGTGTAAGACAATTTACGTCAAATAACTCTCTATCGCACCCACCGCACCACGGATAGTGTGAAAGGAAATAACAGGTGAGGAGAACTCTGTATGACATTACTCTATGATACTGTGTGAAGAGGAAATGGAAATGGGAATGTAAAGAAAATGTACTTCAATACACATGTACATTAGACTGACTCACATACCTTGGTTTGTTTTCTGATAATTCCCAAAATATTTCGTGTCTAGCATTAAGATCCCGTGAGCTGGACCACTTTAAATAATGTTTTTTTTTAGTTTTTCAAGGAAATTTGTTCTTTAACCATGAACAATGTATTCAATAGTGGTAGATTCTTTTGACAGCTTATAAAATCCACAAAAAATCTCAATAAAAAAGATCCGGTGAGCTGGACCGTTTTTAAAAAAAATGTTTTTTTTTAGTTTTTCAAAAAAATTGTACTTTAGCTAAAGACAATGTATACAATATTAGTATCTTATGAAAGGCTGTTTTAAGGCGCGTCCAACGGTATATAAAACATGCCAAAGCATCAGAAATACCTCCGAACTAAAAACTTAAAAATGTGTTTTTTTGCAGAATTTCCCTGAAAAAAGGATGTGTCAGGACACATTTTGACATTTTTATATACCTTTAGACGCGCCATAAAAAACCCTTTCATAAGATACTAATATTGTACATTGTCTTTAGCTAAAGTACAATTTTTTTAAAAAAACTAAAAAAAAACATTTTTTTTAAAAACGGTCCAGCTCACCGGATCTTTTTTATTGAGATTTTTTGTGGATTTTATAAGCTGTCAAAAGAATCTACCACTATTGAATACATTGTTCATGGTTAAAGAACAAATTTCCTTGAAAAACTAAAAAAAAACATTATTTAAAGTGGTCCAGCTCACGGGATCTTAATGCTAGACACGAAATATTTTGGGAATTATCAGAAAACAAACCAAGGTATGTGAGTCAGTCTAATGTATGAGGAGTCATGTCAGGTTTTTATTGTTGTAATCTTTATTTCATTGAATTTGAGGAAACGGCTAGATGAATTTTTTTAAATTTTTTTTTGTAGGTAAATGAAGATGTTATCTTTCGTTTGATATACATTTCATATTGGTTGATATATTTCTAGTATTTTAATTTCTCAAATGAAAATTGTTTAAACACATACACTCAAACATATGTGTGGTGTTTGGTTGAGTGTTTTTGGTTGCTCAACATTGCTTAGGAACATGTATCTAGTAAAAAGTGAAACGACCAGTAAGCTAATGTTGCTTGGCAACATGTATCTAGTAAAAAGTGAAACAAACAGTAAGCTAACGTAATAAAGCTTTTTTGCGAAAGCTTCAATAAAGCTGTTGTAACATTAATTTTGAATTGTAAAGCGTAAAGCTTTCACACAACGCTCGAATGCTAATGCGAAGACTCGATAAGGTAAACCTTTTGACGTAGAATACGTCTTACCTTATGGTATGAGGAGTCATGTCAGGTTTTTATTGTTGTAATCTTTATTTCATTGAATTTGAGGAAACGGCTAGATGAATTTTTTTAAATTTTTTTTTGTAGGTAAATGAAGATGTTATCTTTCGTTTGATATACATTTCATATTGGTTGATATATTTCTAGTATTTTAATTTCTCAAATGAAAATTGTTTAAACACATACACTCAAACATATGTGTGGTGTTTGGTTGAGTGTTTTTGGTTGCTCAACATTGCTTAGGAACATGTATCTAGTAAAAAGAGAAACGACCAGTAAGCTAATGTTGCTTGGCAACATGTATCTAGTAAAAAGTGAAACAAACAGTAAGCTAACGTAATAAAGCTTTTTTGCGAAAGCTTCAATAAAGCTGTTGTAACATTAATTTTGAATTGTAAAGCGTAAAGCTTTCACACAACGCTCGAATGCTAATGCGAAAACTCGATAAGGTAAACCTTTTTTAATATTAGGGCGGCCCTCTCAACATTCGCAGAACTTATTTCAATAAAAATATTAATTAAAATACATAAATTAAATTAAGTTTAAAAAAATTGAACAAAATATTTTTTTTTTTAAACGGACTTGAATCAAATGCCGTTGGTAAATATAAAAATTACAGCAGACAGTTGTCCGAGGCCTTCGGCCACGGACTGTCCCTGCAGGCTGTGTCAGAGACACGGCCATTAAGTTTAATGTAGAATACGCCATCCGATAAGACAGAAAACATTTATAACAATAAATGATAAATAATATAAGCAAATGAATTTATTGTTATATATGTTTTCTGTCTTATCGGATGGCGTATTCTACGTTAAACTTAATAGCCGTGTCTCTGACACAGCCTGTAGGGACAGTCCGTGGCCGAAGGCCTCGGACAACTGTCTGCTGTAATTTTGAAATGTTAAAGCGGCATTCTTTCCAAACATTTTGCTGGGTTCGGCATGTCGGTAGTGTGCAAAATGAGGGAATTATAGCCATTTTTGTAAGGCAACCTTCCAAATTTCAATACAAGAAAAATGCTTTAAATTGTGAAAAATCCATATACGTACATTCACACTCTCTCTTTCTGCCTACCCCTGATTTAGAGCATTTTTCTTGTATTGAAATTTGATAGGTTGCCTTAAAAAAATGGCTATAACTCCCTCATTTTGCACCCTACCGAATTCCACAATTCACATCAAAGCGAAATATTTCAACATATCGTTAATTTGTGTGCACGCACCGACAGAGGATAAAGACGATGAGGTTAGAGAATCATTTTACGAGAGTCTGGTAGGAGTATTCCAACGCTGCCCTGACCACGATACTAAAATTATTCAAATTGGAAAGGGATCAACCATCGGTAATCACAGTCTATATAGTACCACTTCCGATAGTGGAATAAGACTGATAGACTTTGCCGCTGCAAAGAACATGGTAGTTAGTAGCACATGATTCCAACATAAGGACATATGTACATAAGGCGACTTGGTTACCTCCTGATAAGAGAACGAAGAACCAGATGAATAGATGGCAGGCACTCTTCTAGTGTATTGTGTATCGAGGTTCCAATATTGACTCGGATCATTACCTGGTGGCTTACACAAGATTGAGCGGGGTGAAAACCGTGCGAAGCCGAATGCGGGAAAAGCTAGGTATCGCCAAGCTGCAGATACCGGAAATACCAAAGGCCTATCAAAAAAAGCTCACTCTCTTGCTAGAAGCGCAGTGGAAGTACATCTCCTATTCTCTGGAAACCGCTGCAAGGACTGAACTTGGCTATCAAAAACCGCAGAAGGATAAGTCATGGTACGACGAAGAATGTCGCATTGCACCTCATGAAAAAGACGCTGCACGTATGGCAACTAAACAGTTAGTTACTACGCGTGATGCGAACAAGCGGTACAATAGGCTGAGAAGGGAAAAACCAACTATTTAAGCGGAGAAAATTTCAGTGAGAGCAAAGAGAGAGAAAAGACCGAAATGTTCAGGATGGATAATAAATCCCGAAAATTTTTCCAGAGGGTGGAAAGACCGAATAAGGCGACGAATAATAGGCTGACCTCCTGCAAGGACGAGAATGGGACTATGGTGACTGATAAGCAGTGTGTGCTCGAAATGTGGAGATACCACTTTTCAGCACTACTCCACTCAGATTCTTCAACTGAAGATCAAGAGGTAATGATTGTGGAAGGCAGTGTAGATTATTCCCCACCCATCCAAGGCGAGATTGGAATCGCAAACTCCCGGCTTAAGAATAATAAAGCCGCTGGTGTGTATGGACTACCCGTTGAACTTTTAAAGGCCGGTGGTGAAGGACTGCTAGCCCACGAGCCTCAACCAATATGCGGTATATGGTTAGAGGAATCTATGCCTGAGGATTGGAGTCTCAATTTATTATATCCTATGTTCAAAAAGGGTGATCGGTGTGTATGTTCCAACTATCGCGTTACCAGTCTTATATCCATCGCTTATAAGGTATTGTCGAGCGTGTTATGTGAAAGACTAAAGACAATTGTTGAAAACCTAATTGGACCATATCAGTGTGCTTTTAGACCAGGGAAGTCCACGACTGACCAAATATTCATGTTACGCCAAATCCTGGAAAAGATCCACGAAGAGCAAATTGTTGATCTTTTTGTCGATTATAAAGCTGCTCTCTATAGCCCCATACGGGGAAAATTGTACGACACTATGTCTGAACTTGGGATTCCGGCAAAACTGGTCCGCCTCTGCAGAATGACGCTGACAAACACCAAATCAGCAGTGAAAGTGGGGAAAGACATGACCGAACCATTCTGTACCAAGCGAGGATTGAGACAAGGCGACACACTTTCGTGCAACCTCTTCAACATCTTAATGAAGGTAATAATGAGAAAAGCTGCAGTAAATACGAACAAGACCATTAACACGAAAAGCCATATATTGCTGGCGTATGCAGACGACATAGACATCATTGGGCGAAATTTGAAAGAGGTTACTGGAGTATTTTCAAGAATCGAAAAAAATCAGCGATGGTAGTCTTGCTGTTAATGAGGGCAAGGCAAAATTGATAGTGTCAACGACTAGACAAGCCTCTCGACTTGGTCCGCATTTGAGCGTTGACAACCGATTTAATTTTGAAGTGGTAGATGAATTTGTCTACCTTGGATCCGCGATAAATACGAGAATTGTGCTTGCAAATATATGCTATTTTGGGCTCAGCAAGCAGTTAAAGATCAAAGTGCTCTCTCGACTGGCAAAAGTCCAGATATTCCAGACTCTCATTTTACACGTCCTAGCATATGGCTCCGAAATTTGAGTCATATCGCAAGGGGATGAAAAACACCTGGGAGTATACGAGAGAAAAATTCTCCGTACAATTTATGGTCCTATTAAAGAAACCGGCGAATAGCGATGTCGTTGGAACCAAGAGCTATATCATTTTTATTCTGACGTGGACATAGCTAAGCGAATCAAATTAGGCAAATTGCGTTGGCTAGGCCATGTTATCAGAATCGATGAAGATGAGCTAGCGCGAAAGGTTTTCGATAACGTACCCGATGGAAGCAGGAAAAGAGGACGACCAAGACTCCGATGGACAGACCAGGCAGAAGAATCCCTCCGTATCTGTGGTGTTACCAACTGGCGAGAAAAGGCGAAGGATAGAACCAGTTGGAGGAATATGTTAAAATTTGTTTAGTTTGTTTGTTTAATTAATATGTGTACGACATCTGACGTCATGAGGTTGTAAAATAGTCAATAAAAGTAAAGTAAAAAGTAAAAGTGACAATTGTGTATACATTTTAGCAAACAGTTTAGCTTATATAAATCTGTCCGCTAAAGCTAAGTGTCATACAATTATATATTGTTACGTATTTTCTAAATATCGCATTTAGCCTTGTTCTATTTCCCGTTAATAAAACAAGGTTATTTTTAAATTACGATAAGCGCAACAGTTTTATTTATCTTACTTGTGCAGTACAAACGTAACCATTTTCATAAGTCTTTTTCGATAACACTATTACTCGACAGATTGTTCTTTAGTAACGCTGTCTATTCTCGATTGATCTCGAAGATTTGGTATCAAGTTAATGGTTAGTGGTGAGATGTCATTTGTTCTCAATTGTTTCAGACTTTTCATCAAACATTCGTGGTGAGTTGGTATGAGGTAGCTTTACAACATGCAACGACGGTATACTTTTAGGCGTAATTAATATTAGGCTATCGAGCTGCAATATACATACATCACAAACTGTAGACATTTAATGGTATTTTGGCATAAATTCTAATTAAGCCAAACATGTAAAGCATTTTTTGGTATCAATATTTAACAGCGAATAATGTTGTACACGACAAAATGTTTTTTTGCAAAAAAAAATATTTAGTTTTCTCAATACACTTAGTCCAACGATACTCCAATTTTTGTATCCCTTCCAAAAAATAAGATTTTACGAGGTCCATAAAATATGCATTTATTTGATGAATAATTTCATCGTTGGAGTTAAATCTCTTTCCACCGAGCCATTTTTATGTATGTGAAGATAAATTCGAATTTAACTAGCAAAGACTCAAACCAATTATTTTAGCAGAGCTCTGTTATTTTATTAACAGAACTATGTATGTTAGACGCCTAAATTGGGGGCGGTTATATAAAATAGCTATTTTATCGAGATCTAACACACATTCATAATTCATAAGTTATAATGATATGCCAGAACCTAAAATTTAGCTATTCTATGCCGAATCATAATAATATGCCATTTTTGAAATATAAGTTCTGGAAAAGGTTTGGGAATATTCCATCTCATCAGAAAAAGTTTACCGATTGGGACTAGTGTCAAATTACAGCTATTGACATCTATGTTCATTATTTAATACCCTCGTTTTCAAAAGTACCTTCAGAATACCAAATTCGTCCAAGAACTTATGAAATTTTCGATTCGGACGGACAAGATGCGTCCATGGTGGTCACCAGGAAAAAGTTTACCGATTGGGACTAGTATCAAATTACAGCTCTTGGTATCTACTTTCATTATTTAATACCTTCGTTTCCAAAGGTACCTTCAGAATACCAAATTCGTCCAAGAACTAATGAAATTTTCGATTCGGAAGGACATTATGCGTCCATGGTGGTCACCAGGATAAAGTTTACCGATTGGGACTAGTGTCAAATTACAGCTCTTGGTATCTACTTTCATTATTTAATAACCGCCCCCCAATTTAGGTGTCTAACATAGTTCTGTTACTAAAATAACAGAGCTCTGCTAAAATAATTGGTTTGTGTCTTTGCTAGTTAAATTCGACTTTAGCTTCACACACATGCCATTATTTTTTGGTTTGGAAATAGGAAATAGTCACTGGAGGCTAAATCCGGAGAATATGGCGGATGAGGTACCAATTCGTAGCCCAATTCATGGAATTTTGCCATTGAGACTACACACGTGTGCACCCGTACGTTTATGGCCAATTGAGAGCAAACGCGGCACCCATCTTGCAGACAGCTTTCTTAAACCCAACTGATCATTTAAAATCGATACCACACTGCCATATGAAATGTCTATGGCATCAACAATCTCACGCACCTTTACTCTTCGATCGACCAACACCGATCGAAATCGATGTAGTATTTCCCATAGTATTTATCAAGCTTTTCATTGGTTTGATTGAACGTTTTATTTCGCAAAAACTAATGTTTAATGAGAACTCGAAATTCACTTTTTTCCATTTTAAAAAAAATGCACGAGGTTGTATGTTGTGAACAGCTGTTAAACGCAAAGTAAATGACGGAACTTGTTCAAAATTTGACAGTAGTCTATTAACAGGTGGTACTTGATGGGAACAGTGTTGTAATTCATATAATTACGAGGGAAGTTCGGAAAGTTCCGCCCTCGTAAAACATTAAATTATTTGGAAAATTAAATTTTGTATAGTTTTCTCAATGAAATAACGTTTAATATTCTAACATTTTATATTCAAAACTAATGGGATGATATTACGCTTTTACATGCGGCGTTTTTTTAAACGTTAAAACGTCAGAAACAGATATTTTTTACTGAGTTTTGATTGTATATAGCATAGAATAACACATACCTAGATAAACTTATTCTCTCATCTGACGTTTCATTTCACACTCTCATCGTAGGTTTGTGGAAATGAGAGCAATTAAATTTAAAATTATCTTACACCAGGTGGAGTTACAAAATATGTTCACTTAACTTTTTCCTGTCGTTTTGGTGTAGAACTGAAAAATGTAAATATATTTTGCACTTTTTTATTGACTTTTATCGTTGGTATACATTTGTATAGTATTTACCACAACTAGTTTGCCACAAAAACACGAAATTCGGTTGTTGTTCCTATGTTGATCGCTGTATACTATTGCCACTATCTGGTATTATTGAACCCATATTTCTACCATCCAATGTTTACTTTCCATCGTACCTATGACGTTTAATTTATTGAGCGAATAAAACCTTCTATGGTATGTGTTATTCTATGGTATATAGTCCCTGGAAGTAATTTGAACGGGAATCAATCAATCAAAATACTTTTCTAAAAAATATTGCTTACAGCATTATTCGCGAGAAGGCTTCAGTTGTTAAACTAGCAGCGTATACAAAAAAACGCGTATAATGTAACCCCAGTTTAGCTTCCACTATTTCGATAAAATAACTTGGTAGCATTAGCTTTTTGAAATATATGTTTTCTTTAATGAAAACACAATAACCAAAGGGAAATAAAGTACAATTGATTTTTAAATATAATTCAGCTCTTTATTAATGTTGCATTTCTTGACTGTCAAAATGCACAGAGATTTGTAGAGAAAATACTGTTTTTCGTCTAGATTGGAAAAATATTAAAATTATATGAAACTCTTAGCTAGATACAAACTGGAAAATACAACACTAAAATAGGCTACGAACTCGTTCAATTTGTGTAAAAACTAAATAAATTTAATATTTGGCTCTATTGCACTTTCAAAATAATGGTACTCGTTACTTTCCAATGAAAAAGGGTCCTTTCGTTTTAACTAAAGACAAAAAGTGCAACGATTTGTAATTTTGTTTTTGTTCTTTTGTTTTTTGCTTATACATAACAATTTCTTAATAAAACTTAAAAATGTTGCATATCCTTTAAGTTTCGATGTTCCGTCTGCGCCTGAGGCAGCTTAGAATATCAAGGTCTACGCTAATGAGCTAAATATTCGACTTAAGCTACTTTACAAAATAAAGAAAAATATCTAAACAAACGCAAACTAAAAACTAAGCCCTTAATATTCCTCATTATCTGAAAACGAATATGTACCTTAAAACTTAACATCGTATGTAACTTAAAACTATATTAAAAAAATTTCGAATGGTAGGGGAGTGGTTGGGGCAGTTGGGAATGAAAGACACCAGGTCTTTCAACAAGAAAAAGGCTTGGGCATCCTGGCGGCCCCATTGTGTGAAGGAAACTAAAAACATGACAATACAGGCAACATGAATAAAGAAGTCTTATTCCTGTTTGATTGGCGGTGTTGCTTGTTGTTGTTTCTTAAGGGCAGCAATTTTCTGTTGCTTATTGTAGTTTTTGACATAGAACGAACTAAACATGTAGGTGAAGAGACCAGCATTGAAGGTCAACAGGGCGGCAATCGATTTGGGGAAATTGCAGCTGGGTTGGAATTGGATTTGCAAAGTGTGGACGAAGATGATCAAGAATTGGACCTGTAATAGATGGGATATTGTTTAGGCATTTTTTTCTATAGATATTCAAAATATGATGTTGCAAACGAACTTACAATTTGCAGCAGGGTAATGTATTTCTTCCACCACAAATATTTTTGTACTGTGGGTCCCATGGCGGACAACAAGTAGTAGGCGTACATTATGATGTGGATGAAGGAGTTGATGAAGCCCAACAAAGTAGCATGGCCGCCTGAAGGTAAAGAAAAAAATTATGAAAACAAAATAGTAACATTCCAATCGACATTTAAAAAATATTGAATTGCATTTAATTCCACATCAAACATACCGGCAAAGTATTTAACACCAACGAAGGCACAGACGGGCATTAAGGTGTGATGGTACAAATGAAGGAAGGAAATTTGACGATCCTTCTTGCGCAAAACAAAGAACACCGTATCCAACAATTCCGTGATCTTAGCAATATAGTACAACCAAACGGCACGAGCCATCTGAAGACGAACAAAAAATAATACAAACAACTCATTAATATTATTAAAACTTTAGTAATAATCACACATAACTTACTCTCATTGAAATGGGATCAGTGGAATAGGGAACCGGTTGACATCTGAAATTGTAGTGGCCACCCCAGCCTCCTTTGTAACCCTGGGAAACAAATCACGGGAAAAAGACACAATAATACAAAATTAATGCTAACACTCAAAAGTTAGTAAACACAGCAGATGAGACTGCTGAACAGGGGAAAGCAAACATGTTTGATATTGCACAGAAGTTTGTTGTTATAGCAAACATTTTGTCCGGTATTTTATCGACACGGCAAACAATTTGTTGTTATGGCAGTGCATTTGCTGTATTATTGCATAAATTGCCTGCTGAAAAGTAGCAAACCTTGTTTGCTGTTAATAGCAAACTTTTTATATTTAGGACTTACCTCATAAAATAGAACCCAACTTAAAGCCACCTGTATGGCATTATACACTAATAGGGTGTTCTTCAATTCAAAGGGTTTACGATCACGCATATATCGAGGACCGGCATACAAACAGAAGTATAGGTAACCAGCCAATATCATCATCAGCGGTCCGGGGGCATTCGAGAGTAACCAACTTTTCGTGCGCATATCTTCGTGCTCAACAAAGAAGTTGACCATACGATCAACCACAGAATTTGTTTCATTCATGCTCAAGGTAACTGCTGACATTTTGGATTATTTCTGTAATTAATGAAAAAATATAAAAAAATTAAAAATTTGTTTAAGCATAAAATCATTTCTATATTAATGGAATATTACACGATGGTTACACCTCTAGTGGCCAGTTTCCAGCCAGTGGCCATCTTCGTTTCGTAGTTAAATTATAGTTAAATCTCAAATTGCGTTTTTCAGTAAAGGTTTAACAATACTTTAACCACACAATGTGGGTGGGTTAACCTGTAGTCGGAACCATATGATTTTGACAGTCACATTGTTCATTGTCAAAATGAGAAATGTGAGAAATGTAAATTTCTGGGCAGAATATTTCTAGACATACTTTGGGGCTGGGTCATTAAATTGTTGCGCCTACATAGCTTCTTACATGTGTTTGCTCAAATGACTTTATTTATATTTTCCATAATTCCATTTTGTTTGTTCTTCTCTGTTTTTTTGGTATTTAGCCCAAAACAGATGTTTTTCCAAATAAGAATACACATTTTGCCGTATTGGTTAACGATATGGAGGCTTAGATTAACTCACCACGGAAAAACAAAATACTTAGTTAACCTGTAATTAACCTTAATTTTGGATTAAAAAATCCCGTAGTTAACTACCTACTTAAAAGCTGACCGTAAGTTGTTTAGATAGGTACACATTAGGCCGGCCTGAAAAAAAGTTGAAGGCACAAGATTTGGTTAGCCCAAAAAACGTTCTATGGATCAAGTAGAATACACACACAAAATATCAGAAAAAACAATTAATGTTTTCATGCCCCGCAATGCACTTCAAGCAAAAATGACATGTAATTTCAAATTTTGGAAAATTTTAATATAACTAGAGTCTTCGAAAGACCAGAGACAGTGACGAAGACAATGAGAGAGGTGTGAGTGTATTGCTATTGTCTCCGCAAAACTGTTTCTTGTAAACGCTAAGTAAGAACGCGTTGACAATTTAAAGACACAAAATTTTAAAAATTTCTTTCAAAACTCATTTGAAACTTAAAAAAGGGAAAAAGCTGCGACATTTTGAAGAATTGCACCATGACAAACTTTAAAGTAAATTGTTTTGGATCTCAACCAAATCCTGCATGTGACAGTAAAACATTTATTTTGTTTTGTTCTACCAAATAGTTTTTTAAAGATTCAGATACATATGAGTTATCGGCTTTAGTTTCACGTCCATATTTACTAAACCGCTAGATATTTCACATTACTATTTTAAACAATATTGTAGGTCTTAAAAAGCTTGACAACTCTCTCAAAGTGTCAAATAAAAACAATACACCAGAGATGGAAAAATATTGCGACATTACTTTGAAAATCATGGTAATGTTGCAGAATGTGTGCGAAAATTGCGTACGGATTTTGGAAGAAGAGAAGCACCGTCAGCTCCGTATGTTCGTTACCTTGTGAAAAAAGTGAAAGAAACTGGCATCCTCCATCTCGGAGCTGCGATTTGACACCGTTGGACTATTATTTGTGGGGTGCCCTCAAAGATAAGTGTTACGCCGACAAGCCAGAAACAATTGACGCTTTAAAGAACAATATTCGTGAAGCCATTGGTGACATACAGCTGCACACAATCGATAATGTTCTTAAAAATTGGACCGATCGTGTAGGCTACTGCATGGCCAGCCGAGGCAGCCATTTGAATGAAATTATTTTCCATTATTAACCCGAAGGATTGTACTTTCAAATAAAAAAAGAAATTTGAGAAAATATTCAGTAGCTTTTTTTTATAGCATTTTCAAAAAAAAAAAGTTATTTGGCGGACCCTTTATTTTTTTTCTTAACAAACGTTAAGAAACTAATAATACTATGGACCATTATCACAATCTCCAGTGGGTTATAATTTTAAAATTTTTAAATTCCATATAAACTGACAGCTAAATCTTTTAGTTAGCTTTTTCTGTATGATAACTGGAGATGGTGATAATGAGGTTATATGTATATTTGATTCCAAAATACCTAAAATTACAATCAAATGATACTAATTTATTCAAAACCAATTCCGATTTAAGAGTTTAAGAATTTTGCAGATATAATTTGAGTTTTTGTTGCTGTTTTTGAATATTTATGTTTCAAATTAAAACTGACGATTTGGTTTGCATTACAATTGAAATATTTTTAATTGATATATTTAAAAATTTATATAAAATGTTCAATGAGTTCTAAATTGTCAGCCATTTCACAAAGCACAATTTCGTTCGAATGTGATAGCAAATATGTATGTATTGACCTTTCTCAAAATTGCAAATTCAGTCCAGTCTCAAAAATTGTGGAGAAATTCATATTTTATGGAACAAAAACTTAAAACACTTGTCGATTATCATTTTGAACCGTCGGTGGTGCAATGGTTTAGTATGCGCGCCTCCTGTACATGAGTTCCTGGGTTCGAACCCTGCTCTGACCACCTTAAAATTTCTTTCGTCGGCGGTCACCTCGCATAGTGACGGCGACACTATCGAGTATATACCCATGAAAAAGCTTCTTAAAAATACCGTTAGGAATCGGTGTAAAACTGTAGGTCCCAATAAGTGAGTGAAAACTTGAAAGCGCACAGCTCAGTGATTGTGAGAAGCTCTCCCCTGTCTCTTCATGGGATGTAATGGTAAACCATTTATTTATTTAAATGTTGAACAATTTTCTTGCCAAAATATTTTTTTTGTAGTATGTAAAAAAGTAAATAAATCAAACAAATTTGGCTGTTGTTGCCATGTCACTTAATTCTCAATGTGGTAATAAAAAACATATGGTAACCCTATAGAATAAAAGTTGATCGCAGCATGTAGTTAATACGTTAGAAACGGCATTAAACAAGAAAAATATTCTTCTAATAAAATACCATGTCTTAGAGACATACCTGTCTTGTTCTAATGCAGAAAGATTACGAAAGCTACATGCTGCGAAAACTGTTTATTCTATAGAGTTGCCATTAGTTTAACAGAAAAAAGTGGAAACAGATGTTTTCCGTTTATGTGGAAACAATCGAAAGCTGAAGAAATATAAGTAATTTATGATTACGAAATCAATCCACTTTAGTACGAAAGATGTGACAGCTCTATGCATACGATGAAAATTCACTGCTTCATATTCTACAATTTTAACTCGATTTCGGAGTTGTGATCCCGGGTTTGTGATTATTTAAAAAAACTACATTTTAAAAACCGTTTCCAAATTTTTTTTAAGAAACCCTGTTTCCACCTCTTTCGATTTTGATTTTTTTTCTTTAAATGAAAAAAAAGAGCTGTTCCTCGATGCCAAACAAAAGCTTTCGTTCATACTCTATTGCAAAAAAAAATTTGATCTGGGTTCCCACAATCTTGTCATTTCAAGTCGAGCAAATGTGCTGTCATTTCTGTTCAAAGATAAAGTTTGTGGAACAAAATTGCTTGTCTTATGGTCAGTGTTTCAGTACGTAGTTAACTATCAGATTACTTACTCCTCATTTCAAGTTAATTAAAGGTTAACTATTAATTTTGTTTATCAGTGGTAAGATAATGTAAGCATTTATATTGTTTACCAATATGGCAACACTTGTATTCTTATTGACGAATACATAAGTTTTGTTCTAAATATAAGTACTAAACCAAACGAGAACAACCAAAAGGGAGTTGTATAAAATAAGAAATTACTGTATAAATATGAAGTCATTATGAAGGCATGCAAAACTATATATGAAGGCATGCAAAAACTATATAGGTCGAACAAATAAATGATCTAAACACAAAACATGCATAATAATACACAAAAGACAAGCATGCATTTTATATAGTTAACATCATATGGTTCTGACTAAGGATTAACGAGAAGTTAAACGCAGATGCCCCTGACTGAAAAACTTGCCATTAAAGTATCCAAATTTCAGTCTTTCGAGATAGGGGAACGGAACATGAATAATAAATGAATTAAAATTGACCTAATGTAATGTTTTGGTCAAATCTTATGACAAATCAAACAATTCAAAATATTTTCGAACTTTTCGCAATAAATTTGAAAATATTTTGCTAAATGCTAATAAAAAGTTTAGACCAAGACTCTTTTAATTCCGGAATATTTAAATGTCAATTCACGTAAATATTTGAAATGCAATCCCTGGATATGTTTTAATTCCTGCTTGAAAATAATCGTTAATTTAGAGTTTCTAGCTATTAAACCTCAAAAACAACCATACATTCTGGGGAAAATGCAAATTATCGACAAAAAATAAAAGTTGGAAAAATTTGAAATGAAGTGCTAAAAAATTTAGCATATTTTGTCAACAAAAAAGTGTAGACGCCTGCTGAACTGGCGACATTGATCAAAAGAGGCATCATCACGTCATTGTGTTTTACGCATTCATCTTCATTCTTTGCGCATCATACACACATATCTAAAGGATATTTTTTCTCTTGTAGAGACAAAAACAACTACCTTGCCAAACCGCGAGGCTAGATTGTGTCCCATCGGCTTTGTACGTATAAAATCTAGACCTAGAAACCAGTTTGCAGCTATACAAAAATAAACTTAAGTATTAATATTTATTTTATGGCCAATCTTGTAAATTCTTGAATCTACTTATGGCCAAAGACAAAAGAGCCTTCTGTTTTGATGGTTAAAAGAACCAGTTCTATTAACTATAAAGGGAAAACCAAATCACTAAGGCAACAAGAAATTACTTAGTACAGACGATCTATACATAAATAGTTTCAAAATCTGTGCTTGAACCTTAAGATGATGGGTTGGTTGGTTGGCTTCTTAACAGCTTGTAATCAATTTGTCATTATAAAGAAGTTAAATTTTTAGCATCAAAACTGTTTGGTGTTTCGTTACATTTATAGCATTCTTTTTTTTATTTCTGCTTTTGTTCACATTTAGCCTCACTTGTCCACCAACCATAAATCTGCGATAATATTCGGTTTTGATTTTAGACATATTACACAATTATGTGTGGCACTTCTTAGCCTTTGTATGTAATATTTTTTGTTTTTATTTTTGTATTTTACCAGATTTCTGTATTTTTAGCGATTTTTCATTTCAACCGCCCCAAAGGTGTTCAAATCAACATTAGTTTCTATACTAAATTGCCGGTCTTCTGGTAATCGTAGTCCCTCTAATGAACTCTTTAGCCATCCATGGTCGTTATTGTACCTTCGATGGATTTACACTGACTATCTAACCTATTGGGTGACGGACGGATTAATGGACAGACAGACACAATGACTTTGCGCATGTGTAACATGTGCATCAGTGAGTTGCAAGTTTTCCCTCAATTTATTTGGACTTCTTTTGCGTGTTAAATGGCACAGAGGGGCAAAGCAAATAAAGCGTGTCTGTATACAACTTGACTAGGCTTAAAAATTTAATTTTTTTCTTTAAAAATACATTTTTTTTATAAAAAATTAATTTTAAGTCTACGATAACAGCCACAAAATTTTTAAAATGCGAAGATAGCTAAGGTATTTGTGATATTACTAGCAAACACGATTTTTCTAATAAGGTTTGGTTATTTTTTTAAAGTGGTTTTGTGATCTAGACATGAACATCATCATAACAAATTTTTGCATGATAGGGTTTTTTTAATTTAGTTTTTAGAACGAAGTTCATCGCACGTTGGGGGTAGGGGGCTAAATTAAAAAAAATTAAACGACTTTTGCTTTACACTATTATACTATAAATCACTATTATCAACTATGAATATTGTTTACTTTGCTTTGGTGTGTGTCTAGACTAACTAGATGTCTCACATAGTTTGGGAAATTTCTTGTTTAATAGGAAGTTTTCTAGGTGGAGCCTGTAATCAATATTTAGTATACATTGTAGCTTTGAACCCAATAAAAAGTAAATTAAGAAAAGCCAAAGTGAAAGAAGTTTAAAAAAATAACATTTTCTAAAATAAGTGCCTTTTCTTAACAAAAGTAAATTTTATCAAAAAAATACCTATTCATATTCTTAAACAAAGTACCTTTTCTTACAAAAATACCTTATGTTAAAGAAGTACCTTTGCTTAAAAAAAATCACATTTTCTTACAAAAAGTACCTTTGCTTAAAAAAATTTATTTTTTTTAAATAAGTACCTTTTCTTAAAAAAGTACATTTTCGTACAACAAATTGCCGTTTCTTAAAAAAATACCTTTTCTTTAAAGAGTACCTTTTTTGTAAAACAAAATAACTTTTCTTGAGATAAGTACCTACTCTCAACAACGTACCTATTTCTGAAAAAAGGACCAATTCTAAAAAATTCACATTTCTTGAAAAAAAAAATTTCTTCAGAAAAATACAAAAATACATTTTCTTACAAAAATTCATTTTTTTAGAAGTACCTTTTCTTAAAAATAAAATAATACCTTTTCTTTTTTTTTCTTGAGATAAGTGGCATTTCTGAAAATGAGTACATTTTCTGAAAAAAATAACCTTTTCCTAAAAAGAGTACCACTTCTTTAAAAAGTACCTGTTCTTAAAAGAGTACTTCTTAGTAAAAAAAGTCATACTCTTAAAGCTTTTTCTTACAGAAAGTACTTCTTAAAAACAGTACCTTTTCTTAAAAAGCTTTTAAGCTTTAATAAAAGTATTTTAAAATTAAAATACCTCTCTTTAAAAAAGGACCTTTTCGGGAAAATATAATACATATTCTAACAAAAATCACCTAAAAATATATTTTTTTAATAAAAATACTTTTTATAAAAAAAAAATTTTTTCTTAAAAAAAGTTTATCATTTTACAAAAAGTGCCTTTTCTTAAAGATTCATTTAAATTATCGTATTTTTCAACGGACGCCTTAGGCGTGTTGGAACTAACTACGAACTTCGTTTTAACCTGCTGTCCCCTGACACCTCATGTGAATTTTTTGTTCTATTTTCCAAAAACGTGTGGTAGTTTTTGATTTTATCTCGAGAGTTAAATCTCAGGTATTGTTCAAGAAACTCTTAAAAAATTCGTAATAAAATTATCCATTAAGAAGATATTGGATAATACAAAAGATATTGCAATATTTTTTTTTTAAAAATTACCATTTTTTATTAGAAGTGACAAAAAAACAGAAATAAATTTGTTAAAAATATTTTTACCTATTTACTACGTCATTTCCAATTGAAATTCAAAAAATATCATGTTAATTGTGAAAAACGTCAATTGAAATTTGAAAATTCTCTTTGAAATTTGAAATACATCAATTGAAATTTCAAAATTCTCTTTGAAATTTAAAGTATGACAATTAATTAAAAAAACATCAACTGAAAGTTACAAGACATCAATTGCAATTAAGAGCACATCAATTGATATTTAACACACATGAATTGCAATTTATAATATATTAACTGAAATTTAAATTACTATTAGATGTATGCTGGCTCTTAGCATTCGGTTGGCGTGTTCAGAAGATATTGATAATAAAAAATATACTATTGAAATAATGTTTTTTCTAAATAATAATTTTTTTGAAATTTACGAAAAATATAAATAAATTGTTAAAAAATCTTTATAAGTTTCTACTATACTATTTTCAATTGACATTCAAAAAGTATCATTTTAATTGTGAAAAACATCAATTGAAATTTGAAAATTCTATTTGAAATTAGAAAAACATAAATTGGAACTTCAAAATTCAATTTGAAGTTTAAAATACGTCAATTGAAATTTAAAAAACATCACCTGAAATTTAAAAGACATCAATTAAAATTTAGAACACATCAATCGAAATTTAAAACACAACATTTGAATTTGAAAGACGTCACTTGGTTTTTAAAAGACGCCAATTGAAATTAAAAACACAACAATTTAAATTTGTAATATATCAGTTGCCTTTTAAGCGACATCAATTGAAATTTGAAGGATGTCAATTGGAATTTAAAATACGTCAATTGAACATCAAATATCATTAACCCATTTAGTACATAACGTTATTACATTTTGATTGATGCATTGTAAAATTCAATCGATTTGTTTTAAATTTCAATTGATGTTTCAAATTGGAATTCCTGTGTTTCAAATTGTAATTGTTGCCGTTTAAATTCCTAGTAGAATTTTAAAATTTCAATTGATATACACCATTTCCAAATAAAATGTAATAATTTCAATTGACATTTTAATATTATATTTGAAATTTAAAAAACATCAACTTAGATTTAAAATACATCATATGTATATATTTTTAAAGACATAAATTGAAGTTCTTCAATTGAAATTTAAAAATTATTTACCGATTTTATTTATTAGATTTTCAAATTTCAATTGAACTTCAATTGCTGTCTTTTAAATTTCAATTGACATGTTTTAAATTTCAACTGATGTCTTGTAAAAATCAATTGATGTTTTTTAAATTTTAATTGATGTGTTTGAAATTTCAATTGAGTTCATTCAACTATCAATTGATTTAATTTAACTATCAATTGATGTCTTTTAAGTTTCAATTGATGTTTTTAAATTTTAATTGATGTTTTTGAATTTCAATTGATGTATTTCAAATTTCCAATAGTATTTTTAAATTTCAAAAATAATTTTTAAATTTCAAATGATGTATTTTAAATTTCAAATAAAATTTTTAAATTTCAATTGATTTTTTTTTAAATTTCAACCGGAAATGGTGTAGTTTGAATTTCAAACGAAATTTTTAAATTAGTTAACAAAAACGGAAAGTACACCTGGGAGGAAATTACCAAAAATGTATTAAATGTAAAAAAAATTATTCCCATTCATTTCATTCAGACTAGGGTATCCAAACGGTTAACCGTTGTTCGATTAATCGAATAATTTGTATCAAACTATTGCTCGAGTATTGTAAAACGAAGGTATTCGAGTAATTTAAAAGAATATTGTAATGAAGGTGCTCTAAAATTTGTAATGCTCTTTCATTTGTTTAAGATATGTCAAAATGCGCACGTGTGAAAGGATAATCAAATTGTTGCAGTCCATTTAATTGCGATCTTCTTGTTTGTGTTGTGATTTCCTATGAAGAACTGTTAACATACAGCATCAATTTTTCAGTTTCTTCCCTTGAACAGAATGAGTAATGAAATGGATCTTATATCTTTGCGATATTTGTTCCAAGTTCCAAGTGCTTTGGGGCAGCAAACGAGGGAACCGTCGCCGAAAGAAATGGAAGATGGTTAGACAGAAGCTAGAATTCAAAAAATATTAATTGAAACTTGAAATTCTAAACATTAATTAAAATTAAAACGACTTTAATTGAATACTCAAGATATGTCAATTGAAATTCAAAGCCAATCAATTCAAATTTAAAATAAATTCTTAGCAGTACATTATCAAATGACCACCTGAATACATCGTAAATATTTTTAAATTTTAGCTGTAGTTTTTAAAATATCAATTAATTTACATATTTTGAATTTGAATTGATGTCTTTTAAATTTCCGTTGATATTTTTAAATTATCAATAGACATTTTCTAAATTTCGATGGATTCTTTTAAATGATTCGATATGTTTTGCATTTTAATTGATGTCGTTCACATTTCAGGCATAAATTACCAATGACCGACCACCAGGATTTTTAAATTCCAATTGCAAGTCTTCAAATTTCAATTGATATATTTTGAATTGCAATTGATGTCGTCTAAATTTCAATAAATATTTTTTAAATATCGAAGAGAAATTCCCTAAATTTGATTGATTTTTTTTAAATTGCAATTATGAGTTTTGAATTTCAATTGATGTGAAAAGTAACTATCAGAATCGACCGAATGTATTTTTAAATTCCAATTACAATTGTTTAAACTTCAGTTGGTATATTTTAAATCGCAATTGATGTCTTTTAAATTAAGGGGAATCCCTTAAAATGATTTGAGTTGAGTTTTAAATTTCAATTGATGAGTTTTGAGTTTAAATTCATGTCGTTCACATTTCAGGTGTAGATTACTAACTGACTAGTATACACATAAAATATCATTAAATATCAGTTCAAATTTTTAGAATTTTAATCAATATATTATTCATTGCATTGATGTCTTTTAAATTTCCGTTGTTTTTTTTTCAAATACCACTAGAAATTCTTAAACATTTGACTGTTATTTTTAAATTTCAATTGATGTGTTTGGAATTTCAAACAGTGTGTTTTAAATTCCCTTAAAATTTGATTGATTGAGTTTTAAATTTCAATTGATGAGTTTTGAATTTCAATGGATGTTGTTCACATTTCAGGTGTAGATTACCAAATGACTAGTATACACATAAAATATCTTTAAATTTCAGTTACAGTTTTTACAATTTGAATTGATATATTGTTCAATGCATTGATGTTTTTTAAATTTCCGTTTATGTTTTCCAAATACCACTAGAAATTCTTAAACATTTGATTTATTTTTTAAAATTTCAATTAATGTGTTTGGAATTTCAATTAGTGTCTTTTAAATTCCCTTAAAATTTGATTGATTGAGTTTTAAATTTTAATTGATGCGTTTTGAATTTCAATGGATTTTGTTCACATTCCAGGTGTAGATTACCAAATTACTAGTATACACATCAAATATCTTTGAATTTCAATTTAAATTTTTACACTTTTAATCGACATAATTTCAATTGCATTTTATGTCTTTTAAAATTCCGCTGATGTTTTCTAAATGTTACTAGAAATTCTTAAACATTTGATTGACTTTTTAAAGTTTCAATTGATGTGTTTGAAATTTTTATTAATGTCTTTTACAATTCTTTAAAATTTGATTGAATTTGATTGAAATTTCAATTGGTGATCTTTGAATTTCAATTGATATCGTTAACAATTCAATTGATGTCTTTTACATTTCAGTTGATGTCGTTCACGTTTCAGTTGATGTCCTTGACATTTCAATTAAAAAATAAAAATCAATTGATGTCTTTTAAATTTCATTTGATGTCTTTTAGATTTCAATTGATGTCTTTAGATTAATTTAAATTATTTTTTTTAAAATTGTAATTGATAAGTTTTGAATTTCGATTAATTTTTTTAAAATTGTAATTGATGAGTTTTGAATTTCGATTAAAGGAATCTTGTATTTCAAATGATGACGTTCGAATTTCAACCGATGCCTTTTAATTTTTATATTAATGCCTTCTAATTTATAATGAATATTTTAAATGTTATTAAATATCATTTAAATATTAATTCATGTTTTCTAAATTTCGCTGATGTCTTTTGAACTTTAATCGTTGTTTTTTCAATAACAATTTATATCTTTCGATTTTTTTAAATTACAGTATGGTGAGGTTGTGTTTCATACAGTGGTAATGGGTCTGTCCCACTGTGCTATGAACTCACATTATAGATCTTTAAATCAAGTAAATTATGATGTTGGAATAGATCATAAACCAATACATATAAGCAAGATTGTATTCAGTCACACATTAATGTTGTATTAATATACATATATTTTTTTTACAATGTTGGTATGATGCAGAATTCTTGAATAACGAAAAAATAAAAGTTATTGAAAAAAATTATAGGGGTTTTTACTCAGTAACGGAGTCGGCGAACTAGTGATAAAAGCTCCCCTGCCACTCTAAGGAGAGTAAATGAAATTGTAGTTTTTTCAGAACTTTTAATAAAACTTTTAAACAGTTGACACAGATTTCTGGCATAAAACCATGGTAAGAGATGAAGTTATTTAATTTTTGATGGTCAACATTAGACGAATGGTTTTTAAGCCCATGGATACAATTTCATTCAATGGAAATATTGTAAACTTACGTATCTTTTAACCCGTTAAATATTTGTATAAGGTACACAAACTTCCAACAAAAGTTGTTTAGCTGACAACTCTCTTTAAATCATAGTGTCTTGAGCAAAGACCGCGGTGTAACCTTTTCTTTTATTGCCTCTCTTTGGTGATTATGCTAGTTCGTAGACTGTCGGCTCTATAGTTTTCAATATCCAACTTTTGCATACTATTTTATTTAAAGTTTCAATAAAACAAAAATTTGAAATAACATTGAAAGTGTAATACGACAAATAAGTGACACTTCATTCAAAGATCTCTTGTACAGCATGATGTATCTGACTGAGTTCATCAAATCCTTGAGCTGAAGACACATTTCATCACCTAAAGAAATCAAAGTTCACACTTTTAAATTTATTTATTCACATTTTTGTTCAACTTCCACTTTTACATTTATTTGTTCACATTTTCGTTCGATTTGTTTTTAATTTTGTTTTAATTTTTTATTTCTTTGAGATTTTGATTTATAATAAAACTTTTGTGACTCGATCATTTTGGGTGAATGGCAAATGACATTGTAACAGTTAGAATTGAAATATTTTTTTTCCAAATTGTTTTAATACTCATTCATTATTGTTAATGAAAGGAACTTTATGTATGTTAGAGTAATAAATATTTTTTTTTCAAGATTTCCGTTGTATGTAAAACATTTGTCATAATTTTCAATATTTTGTTCAGTTGTAATTGCTTTTTATAGAATTTTTGATATGAAATTCGCATAAAAAACCCCAATCTGAAATAATAAATAATGATATTTTTATGTAAAGAAGTAAGATTTTGCTGGCTCATTGTTACGCCTTAGTAGTAGTTGGTAAATAAGTTAGCACAGATGTTAAATTTCTACGTTAACAAGTTTGTACAATCGTGTTGGTGATATAGTAGGTATTGCTTGCTATTGGCGTTTATAGTCAATGTTATGAACTAGTATTGCATATATTTTATCAAAAAAAAAAAAAAAAACTTTGCTTCACATTATACTCCATGAAGAGCTGCTACCAATTGCGCTTTCTAATTTGTAGTCTCACTGATACTCGTAAGGACCTACAGCTTTACAACGAATCCGAAGGGTTACATATTGAGAGTTTTTATCACAGCTAATTATTCGATAGTGTCGATGTCACTAAGTGAGGGGACCATCGACGTATGTACACGCTGAAAAATCTGCATTACTTTGTTTTTTGGATGGAAATATAACGTGTTTGTAGCTTATAGTATACATGTGTCCAAACACATTATGTTTGCTATTCAATATTACATGTTGGAGACACAATGAATAATATTTTATAATATATACTTTTGTAAACCAAATCTGGCGTTGTTTGTTGAAAACTGCTGAAAACAGACAACAAAGAAACAAAAAATCAGTAGATCTTCAATTCATGAAAACAATACATGCACGTAAGTATATGGATGTTCCAAACATATACATGGTTCCTGAATAATGTTACAGAGACCGTTTTTTCAGCGTACAAGGAAAGGTGGCTGGGGCATGAACCCTCATTCTTATGTATAATAGCCGAAATTGAATATGGAAATACTATAATGACAATAGTAGTTTCGTTTATTTACGAGATGTAACGTTTCATCGTGTTACTAGTACGCGACTCCTTGAAGTATACGCGGTTTCAAATTAAACAGACTCAAAAAGAGTCGCGAGATGCCTATTGATAGCAGTTAGAACTCTCCACAACGCGCCATCTAATCGCTTCCTTAAACACATCGCCTACTTTTCAGAATGCTCTGCCGTTATCAAATTCATGACCCTGTTCGTAGAGAGATTCATAACGGCATCTAGAAACACTTGACTTTCCACAATGCTCTATAGATAGCAAATTTATCAACCTTCTTACATTCCACTAACGTGGAACAACTATTATGCGGTATTTACACCGACCAAGATTAGACCATTTCCAAGGTTAATTCCGTTAACCCACATTAACCCAGAAGATTACTCAAAGAATTTAAATCTTTAAAACTGAAGTTTAATTTTTAACTTTATTATAAACTGTGTGCATTTTGATGCAACACTGTTGGTTACCAAAAAGAAATGCAACCATATCAAAAACATACACAAAAAATCAACTGTTGACAAGCGGAACAAAGACGATTTAGAATTAGACGACCAGAAGATGTGCGCTATTTGGCAACCCTGGTAAAAGAGAACTAAAAAGTGCTAGAAATTCACTCAAAGGCATTTCTCTCACGAGTCATATATTGATTATTTCATACATTTTGCATAGTTTATGTAATTTTACTTCAACATGGTTGGAATTTGTATAGTTTATACAATAACACTATCGTGTATTGAAGTACTCGTATACTGACTAGGGTTTCACCCGTTGTGTTTGTTGACATTTGAGTGAAGATACATTTTGACTGTCTACTCAAAGACGATCTAGAATTAGACGACCAGAAGATGTGCACAACTTGGTAACCCTGGTAAAAGAGATCCAAAAGGTGCTTGGAGTTCACTCAAAGGCATTTCTCCTACGCGTCATATCTTGATTATTTCATACTTTTTGCATAGTTTATGTAATTTTACTTCCACATGGTCGGAATTTGTATAGTTATATACAATAACACTATCAAAAAGCTGCTCGTGTATTGAAATATTCAATGAAGAGAGTAAGAGAGAGAACAGAGAATGACTAGGGTTTCACTCGTTGTGTTTGTTGGCATTTGAGTGAAGAGAAATTTTGACTGTCTACTTGTACATCGTTTTTGGTCTACTTGTACATCGTTTTTGAAGAAGCCGATCGAATATTTTCCGACTCGTTGCCGCCACCAAAATTTCTTGACTGATCCAATTTTAAAGGTTCGGTTTTTTCCAAAATATCCCAAATTTGTACAAAACTAGCAAAATTAAGAGCCGCCAATTTGTCTCGGCACGGAGATGCTCTAAATTGGTCTTACCCCGAAGTTGCCACCGGAAATGTCAATTTAATCTCAAAATAGGTGGTGTAAATTGCAATGATTAGAGAACAAGGTTATCGTTAACCTGGTCGCGATAAACTGCGGTCTAAATGTGAAATTACAGGGTGGAACATTTCAACGTTCCGCACCTGGCAACTCTATACCTTTTTTTTTGTTTTCAGATCGGTTTATAACAGCCCGTGATCGAAGCGTCGGTGCAAGTGAATATGAGCCATGGAACAGTACACGCCATCACAACGCGTGTAGCATTTCAACGTTCCGTACCTGACAATTCTATACCTTTTTTTGTTTTCAGATCGGTTTATGACAGCCCGTGATCGAAGCGTCAGTGCAAGTGAATATGAGCCATTGTACAGTACACGCCAGCAATCTTAGTAATGCCAGCCATCAAGGCTGACATCACGAGCAACCTCTCCACGACCAACGCGTGACTATTTGGGCTGGACTTTGTGTGGAAAGGATCATTACACCGTTCAGCAGCCGTAACCATCAATGGAGAGCTTTATCTATGATAACGGATTTTGTGATCGAAAATGCGGAAAAACGAACCATTCGCTCTGGCGGAAAACATTTACGCAATATCATATTCCACAAGTGATCTAAACAAATCTGCACGGTTCTAATTTATGCAGCAACTAATTTATGATTTTTTTTATTATTTCCAAATAGCATTAGGAGGATTTAAATGGAGCACCCTGTAGAACAAATGTTCACATTCACATGTTAATTGAATTATACTGTATATCAGGAATAATTTCCTAAATTTAATATCAATCGTGTTCGAACGATCTTAACCCGTTAAGAGCACAAAATTACACTGTTGCTATAAAAAGACCGTTAGCATCTAAAATCTAATTAAAATTTCTGATATTCGAGCTCAATGCTCTACAAAGCGGTTTTCAATGGCTTGCAAAACGCGGTGTGTCAGAACCTAGTTCACAAGGTTATATTAACCCGTTTCGAGCTGACATAAACAAAATTCACTAACAAACATAAGAATATGTGGCTGTTAATAAACTCAAATAGCGGCATTTCAGACCTATTACTCGTTTATACAAAAATCATTTAACTATTTACTTGTGTTTTTTTTTAGTATATTGGGTTTTTTCAAGTTCAAATATTTTAACATAAATATTCGTTAAGTCCAAGAAAACGGCTATTCGATATTTATCTGAAAAAAGACAGACGAAAAAAAAAACAAAAGAAGCGAAAACTCTTCAAACTAAGTAACGGCGGCAAATGTCACTCTGGCATAAAGAAAGAAGTGTTTAAAGAAGCGATGAGAAATGTAAACATGAGATACTACGAGTATTGTTAGATGGCATCGGAACGAGTTCACCACCTACCTATCTACATATACAAAATTAAGCACTTTTGTGATGAAAATACAAATCAACAGCCGTATGAGTAAACCCAAGCAGACACTCGGAAGCTGGTTTTAATATAAAAATATATTCCAAAAACAAACACATGCAAACACTTTTAGTGTGCCAAAATGTTACACGTGTATTTAAATTTTGAAACGACTTCAATTTGACAAAAACTGTTTTCATTATAGATTTTAATGAACTGTTAATTATACGAAACTATTTCATTGTTTTAACTTTAAATGATAACAGAGCAGAGCATTATGTTAATTTAGTTAACATTTGTACAGTTAAATGAGAGGCCAATTCTAAAGGAATTGTCTCAAGATATGTTTCAAAATCAATATGACAAGTAGCTTTATGTATGAAGAAGTGGCTGGGATATCATTCTTATGATTTATGTCTGCGCCCGCAAATGCCAAAATTCATACGCAGTTTTTCAAACATAAACATTTTTGAAACCTGTAAAACAATCGATGTTTGTGCCCTTAAGTTATGGCAATACAACATTTCTTCGTGGTAAATTTAAGAAGCCTTAAACCCTTTTACAATCTTCGAGATATCATCTTAAAATGTTGTGTCTGCGGCCACAAGTACAGAGCTAAAAATCAAATTTTGGGTGGAAAAAATACTTGATTAAGGATTTAATGCTTTAGAAAACAACTATTGTAAAGAGAAAGTGCTGAGCTTTAAGAAGAAATTACGAGCTTTTAGGGAAAATCATCCATCGCGATGTAACAGCGAAGTAATGCCGGTTGAATTTAAATTTAAATTGAAGCATCGAAATTTTGAATCGAAGTTTTGGATTTGAATGAATTTCTTTGAATTATTAAATGGAAGTTTTTAAATTTTAATTGAAATGGAAGTTTTTAAATTTTAATTGATACTTGAACTTGAAATTGACGCCTTTTGAATTTCAAATGGTTTATTTTGATTTGAAACTAACTTTTTTCCAACGAACGTCGTTGCAATTAACGTTTGTACGGGAAATGTGGTGTCAATTGGCTACTTGTCCCGAGATAGGTGAAGATGAGTCAATTGGACTAAACTGCAGTTGGTAGGGAGGGACTAAAAAAAAGTAAATTCGAGAATGACCAAATGCATCGGACCCATGGGGACTACACGCTGAAAAATCTGCCTTTTTGTGTGAAATATGGATTTGTGGAAATATGGTGTCAATTGGCTACTTGTCCTGAGATAGGTGAAGATGAGTCAATTGGACTAAACTGCATTTGGTAGGGGAAAAAAAGTTAATTTGAGAATGACCAAATGCATCGGACCCATGGGGCCTACACGCTGAAAAATCTGTATTTTTTTGTTGTTTGGATGGAAATATAAAGTGTCTGTAGCTTGTGGCAAATATAGTATACTTGTGCCCAAACACACTGTGTTTGCTATTCAATATTATTCCATGTTGGAGACACAATGATTAATAGTTTATAATATATGTTTTTGTGGTTCAAATATGGCTTTGTTTGTTGAAACTGCTGAAAACAAAAACGTGAAACACCACAAAGGAACAACAAAGCAGCAGAGTTTTAATTTATTGAAACAATACTTGCAAACATATACGTGGTTCCTGCAATATTTGACAGAGACCATTTTTTTTCTGTTAAAAAAAATCACATGAGATGTCAGGCATCACCCGGTTGGAACGAAGTTCCATTCGCTATATATTATGTACTAGTTAGTTCCAACACGCCTAAAACGCCCGTTGAAAAATACGATACTTTTAATGGATCTTTAGAAAATATACTTTTTGAAAAATTATAAACTTTTTTTAAGAAATTCTTTTTTATAAAATGTATTTTATTCAAAAAAGTATATTTTTAGGTGATTTTTGTTAGAATATGTATTATATTTTCCCGAAAAGGTCCTTCTTTAAACAGAGGTACTTCTTTTATTAAAAGCTAATATTTTTTTAAGAAAAGGTACGGTTTTTATGAAGAAGTACTTTCAGTAAGAAAAAGCTTTAGGAGTATGACATTTTTCTTTTATTTTTATTTTCATACTCTTTTAAGATCAGGTACTTTTTAAAGAAGTGTACTCTTTTTAGGAAAAGGTTATTTTTTTAAGAAAATGTACTTATATTCAGAAAGGCTACTTATCTCAAGAAAAAAGAAAGGGTATTAATTTAATTTTAAGAAAAGGTACTTTTATGAAAAGGAATTTTTGTAAGAAAAGGTAATTTTTAAGAAAAGGTACTTTTTTTTAAAAAAAATGTTGTTTTTATGAAATGGGAATTTTTTTATAATTGGTCCTTTTTCAAGAATAGGCAAATACTTAAGAGTAGGTACTTATCTCAAGAAAAGTTATTTTGTTTCACAATAAGGTACTCTTTAAAGAGAAGGTAGTTTCTTAAGAAAAGGCAATTTTTTGTAAGATAATGTATTTTTTTAAGAAAAGATACTTATTTTAAAAAAATTACTTTTTTTAAGAATTACTACAAATAGTAAATTTACTTTTTTTAAGCAAAGGTACTTCTTAAAGATAGGGTATTTTCTTAAGATAAGGTACTTTGTTTAAGAATATGAATAGGTATTTTTTTTTGAGAAAATTTACTTTTTTTAAGAAAAAGCACTTATTTAAGAAAATGTTTTTTTTTTAAACTTCTTTCACTTTGGAGTTTCTAAATTTACTTTTATTGGGTTCAAAACTACAATATGTACTATATACTAAATATTAGTTACAGGCTCCACCAAAAAAACTTTCCATTAAACAAGAAATTTCCCAACATATGTTACATCTAGTTAGTCTAGACACAAACCAAAGCAAATGTAAACAATATAGTTGATAATACTGGGTAGTAGCATAATAGTGTTAAAATAAAAGTTGTTTAATTTTTTTCATTTAGCCACCATCCCCATAACGAACTTCGTTCCAAAAAGAAAGTGATTTACTATAAAAATAAAAGGCAATAGAATGTTTTTTTTTAAATTTGTGAAGGCTCTTTTCAAAACTTGACTATTCTACTTTGAACACAACTGATTTTGTATTTTTTTTGTTTATTAACATTGAAATGAAAACTCAGAGAAAATAAAATTGGGCCAAAACTCTATAATTACACCGGAAAAAAAGAATAAAAGTAGTTTTCGTCAAAAGTTGCATTCTTAAAAAAATATTTTCTCAAATTGTGCAAAAACACAAACAGTGGAATATTCAAGTTTTGCAAAGAACCTCCTCATTTGATCTTGCAATAACGAGTTATCGAATAATTCTATATAATTTGTTATTTTGAGATAAGTATCGAAAAATAATCCCCATCTCGAGCTTTCCGAAATTCGCACAGTTTCAGGAAGTTTGAGGTGCCCAAAGACGATGTCAATTTGGGAATTTCAGTTCGTATGAGATTTCCATTTCGATTTCCATACGAAGTACGTGTATACAAAATAACGAAAATTGCGTGAACCGAAAATTTGGTTGGTACACGCAGCTCTTTACAAAAATTTCGTAAGCGAAACTTTGTTATCCCAATGTTATTTTATACGTAACCAATTGTTTTATAAATTAAATATTTGCAAGGTAAATCGTACATAGGTGCTAACTCTTCACAACAAAATTTTCCGTTTAGAGGTAAGTCCCGTATTTAGTTCTTGGAAAATTTTCGTACGAAATTTTACATTATCTCTGATTTACCTTGCAAATAATTCATTAATAATTCATCTTTGCACTCCATTCTATTTTTTATGCTTGTGGTATTACTTTTGTTTACTAAAATAATCGAAATGTCCAAATTCCGGTCCCAAACAATTGTTTTCGTACGAAATAACTTCGGCGTAACAATCCTGTACTTGATTTTATCTACGAAATTTTCGCAAACAGCTGAGTACCAAGCAAATGAAAAGTGGGCGAAATTTTCGGTTGATGAAATTTTCGTTATTTTTTATACATGTACTTCTTATGGTAACGAAAATTTCATAAAAATTAAATACCGGGTTATGTGAGAAAATTTCTTACGAAAATTTCGCAAGAACAGAATACGGGGCTTAAAACCCGGTATTCAGTTTTTATGAAATTTTACTTGCCATAAGAACAAATAACTCAAATTTCATGAACCGAAAATTTCGTTCAATTTTCAGTTGCTTGGTACTCAGCTCTTTGCGAAAATATCCTAGCCAAAATCAATTACAGGGTTGTTACACCAAAATTATTTCGTACGAAAACAATTGTTTGATAATTGTTTGGGAACGGAATTTTGACATTTCGATAATTTTAATAACTACAATGAAATATTTGCAAGTTAAATCAAAGATAGGTGGTAACTCTCCGCAACGAAATTTTCCCTTTCCGTTTAGATAAATAACAATATTTCTTAAGAAAATTTGGCTTAAACAAGCAAATGTTGCCGAATTTATAGACTGGTTTGTTTGTGACATACAGTGTTACGCAATATATACAGTATTTTGGACTTGTTCCAGAATAGAATAGTGCAGCTGGTTGGAATAGTACAGTATTTCACCGCTATATCCCTTCTCTTCTACAGCTCAGCCTTCCCTCAGCGTCGACATTCGAATCTTTGTAAAACAGACGAAATAATTTCCAATTTTTTTTAAATCCAATGATTTTTGTGCCATTAGTAAGTTTCCTTTTTCGATTTATAGTAATACTCGCAATTTTTTCCAGAAGTAGCTGAAAAAAATATCATTCGTTTCAAAGACAATCAAGAATTAGACAACCAGAAGATGAGTGCAATTTGGCAATCCTGATAAAAGAGAACCAAAATGTGCCAGTAAATTCACTCAAACGCATTTCTCTCTCGTGTCATATCTTGATTATTTCATACTTTTTTGCATAGTTTATGTAATTTTACTTCAACATGGTTGGAAGTTTTAAAATTATATTATATAAATATATTATATATTATATTTGAGTGAATATATGAGTGAATATATACATTTTGACTGTCTACTTGTAATGACAACTTGTGTTGTAGTCAAAGAGTATGGAATTTTAAATAGAGATGAAAATTTACTCATGGAGTGGAATGTCAACAATCAAAACAAGTGAAGCGCCTCGTTTCTCTGCTCTCTCTCTCTCTTACTCTCTTCGTTGAAGATTTCAATACACGAGCAGTTTTTTGATGATATTATTGTATTTTACTATAGAAATTCCAACCATGTTTAAACAAAATTACATAAAGTATGTAAAAAGTATGAAATGATCAAGTTATGACGCGAGAGAGAATTGCGTATGAGTGTTTCGCGTCGACTTTTTTGGTTCTCATCTACGAGGGTTGCCAAATTGCGCAATTTTTTTCTTCTCTACCTGTACATCCTCTTTGGTTTAGTAGAACCAAAGACGATTTAACCAACGACGAACCAACTTGGCAACCCTGGTAAAAGAGATCCAAAAAGTGCTAGGAGTTCACTCAAACGCATTTCTCTCTCGTGTCATATCTTGCCTATTTCATACTTTTTGCATAGTTTATGTAATTTTACTTCAACATGGTTGGAATTTGTATAGTTATATACAATAACACTATCAAAAAGCTGATCGTGTTTTGAAATATCCAATGAAGAGAGTAAGAGAGAGAGAGTAGAGAAGTACTAGGGTTTCACTCGTTTTGTTTGTTGGCATTTGAGTGAAGAGAAATTTTGACTGTCTACTTGTACATCGTTTTTGGTAGAACCACCGAGTAATATTATCAAGAGTGTGCACTAGTTGCTTTTTGTACTAACGAGTTCCGTGGACTACTTGAAAAACATATAGAGAATGAGAGAAATCTTTAATTTTAACAATTTGTGTGTTAATTGGGATCTACAGAAATAACACAATAACAAAAAACACTTCATTACATTTAGATTTTTTTCACTGAATATCCCTTTTTTTAATCGAATTAATTGGCAAAAATTTACTCCCAGTTGATGTGATTTGTACTTTTGCCTTAACACTCGGCAGCAAAAATTTGAAAATCACACCACGCAACTCAATCTCTATCACCGTTTCTTCTTTGATAGCACATTCTCTATTTGTTCTCCAAGTACTAACTTGATCAGCTGTCTCATCGATACCCCTTGAGTAGAACAGTTTATCGGCGGATTTGATTTTTTTGCCGGCTTGCGTTTCAAGTCGATATAATCCGATGAAAAAGGCGGCGGCTACCGGCTCAGTGAAAGGATATCTCGTGACCGTTTCGGTTTGTATCTCTGCCTATAACTCGATGATTAGTAAAATCCACACAGTAATATTTATAAGAGGCTGCAACAGCTGTTTTACTTGCACCGCAAGTCCGTGGAATACATGGAAAACATATAGTGAATGAGAGAAGTGTACACAACTAATTTTACTCTAATACCGCGTTTATGCTGCAACCGAAATCTCGATTGTCTAGATTTCATTCACAGGAACAGCTGATTTGTGTATGGAAAATCAGATGTTTATGCCACGAAATCTAGATATCTCTAGATTTCGAGTGCAATATAAACACGATTTAACACTTCATTAGATTTTGATTTTATCTATTTTTTTAATCGATTTATGAAAATCGCAAAACGCATCCCGAATTCTTCCAGTCACCTATTATTGTTTCTTCTTTGAAAGCATTTTTCCTATAAGTTCTCCCAGTACATATTTGATTAGCTGTCTCATCGGTACAACTTGAGTAAAATGGCATAATTCTTTGTGTTTATCTTATAGTTCCACGAAATAACTGAATAACTTTTCTGTTCTTAGGAATGCCGATCAGTAACTACAATTAACAACAATTATCGAATTAGCTTTCATTTCCTGATGTAATTATTGATTTCATTGATTTATTTTTAAAGATCATTATCTTTTGTAAATACCAGTATCAATATTAATTCATTTTATCGCAGCTGGTTATAATTGACCATTTATGTAATTTTAAAGAACAAAAAAGAACTGCAACTGCTTCCACTCACTTTGTAACTATTTACACCTTAAGCTGTCTATCTAGATTTTTTTAAATTAATAATTCTACACATTTTCAAATCAGTCATTTACACTTTCCGCGCATTCTACTTTGCACCGCACATTCACAACATAATAATTTATTTTATTCTTTATTTTCTTGCAGATCCAGTCCCACTTGTATTGGAATTAAATTGTAAGTACAAGTAAATTTAATTTTCTTTTAAACGCAACTGGCAACTTTCAACGCAATTACGAAAATTACTGAGCTCTGTTACTGGCACAACACTACCTCAAACACCTACTGCGCTATAAAATGTTAAAACGATTTCGTACATACAATCGGTCATAGTCAGCAAAAACCTAACAAATGCAAAAAATAAAAACTAGACGACATATTTCTTGGCAATTAGTGACATATTTTTATACCATGTATATCTTTTATATGGGTTGCACTTTCTTACCTACATAGAGTTCTCATTAATAAATGTTTTTATTTAGAATTCGATACCATAGAGTTAAAACTAATCATTGGCATTTGCCTTAAATAACGACGTCATTACTTACAATAACGCACTTGTCAACCACAACAAAAGCAAAACAAAAATCATAAGGTAAAATAATTTTGCAAATTCCTCGAATATTTTTAAATTCAAATTCAAGTTTCCGTATTGAACACACAAAAAAAGAGTTCTTAAAATAGAATTGAAATTCTACACGCATAAAATATTTTTTGAAAAATTTGATCACGTTTTGAATTTTTTCCACTCTTTGCTTACTTAGTTGACTGACGTTACAAACATACAACTGAAATTGATTAATTCCTGCAAAAATTATGAAATTAAAAGCTTTTTGTTTCGACTCATTAATTATGCAAAACTCGTACAATTCTGCCAAATAGAAAAAGAATAACTATTGAATGAATTTGAAAAACTGTGGATTCTTTCTTTATGTGTTTTGTTAATCGTCTGAGTGTGAAATTTCGCATGATAATTAGTGTCTGCCTGATATTACAATTTGGATATAAATGATGGGGAATCACATTTCAGGTAGATAAAATAGATCGGATAAGTAGTAGGATAAGTAGAAAATACAATACATACAGGCTGACAAAATCGGCCCCAGCAACATATTGCAGGCACCAGGTAGTATATTGTTACGAATAAGTAAAAGCTTTTGCTTGCTCTTAATGACCCTACTAACATTATGTAAATAGCAGGGCGGTTAGTGCTGCGCCTGAAAGTTTGCATTGTAACAACGTACCAGCTCGCTAAACCAGTAGCATGAATTCGCCTCAGTTAAGATAATTCTCCACCATTCGAGATGATTCTACAAAGATAAATAACAACAACGACTAGAAGGTTCTTGAATTCGCTAGAGATAACAACATTTGAGTATGGTGAGTCGGTATAAATAGCGGAGGTCTTTGGGGTGGAGAGTTCAGTTAGTGATTAAACCCCGTAAAGTACGCAACGCGATTTGATAGTAAAATATAAATAAAAAAAATTATCGTAATTGAAACCGAACCTTGTTTTATATTGGGAAGGACGAATAAGGAAATTCGTAACAATATGTTTGCAAGCATTGTTTTCATGAATTGAAGGTCTGTTCCTTTATTGTCTATCACGTTTTTGTTTTCAGCATTTTTCAACAAACAACGCCATATTTTGGTCACAAAGACATATATTACAACATATTAATAATTTTGCCTCCAACATGTAATATTGACTAGCAAACACAATGTGTTTGGACACAAGTATACTATAATTGAGACAAATTACAAACACGTTATATTTGCATCCAAACAACAAAAAAAGACAGGTTTTTCAGGGTGTAGTCATTTTTTGACCTAAGAAAGGAGTTGGTATGAAATGGTATATTTCGGTCCATGACCGATACTATATATCTGCTTTATAGTAGGGCCCTATAAATATAAATTGATACATATATATATATATATAATCGATAGTAGGACCCTATACATGTAAACCTACAAATCGATATTTTGTGGAAAAAAGTCGAAATCGGTAGTTGTGTTGTACAAAAGTCGACTTTGTTTTCGCTATAGTATCTTTAAAGAAGCGGAGTTTTGGATATTACCTAGTCTGTACTCCAATCTCGATTTTAAAGATCAACATTTTTTTAATTCCAAAATCATGTATTCCAAAATCATATTTCAAAACCATAGTAGTCCAATTACCTATATATTTAAGCGAACACATATTCGGAGAATTTATCGCATAGTTTTATACACAATTTTTACATTCAAACCTTTCAATACCCTCCCTGTTCACTAAAGTGTTCACATTTTTAAAAACTTCTTAAAACAACTGGGAGATACACTCAGAAAAAAGAGAACTAAATACAGCTCATTTCATGCAGAAAAGTCCACTAGGACCATGTCCGAAAATGCAAGGGTGCGAAATGGCAGCGGGTTCAAAATTTTCGGATTGGCGGTCGGAGGGTAGTAGGGTAAACTTGCTAACTACTGAGCCAGTGGTCGTATTTTTTTGTTTGTGGGCTTGTTGGAAAGGTCTATAAGAGGCCTTTCAGAATCACTAAAAAAAAGTCAAATCGCCGAGATACAGAGCTTTCGGAAAAAAATGGAAAAAAAAAATTCACATAACCTCAATTTGCTCAGCCAGATGGCAGGTAACTTATGTTTTTCTGTTGAAAGATAGCCATACCTCTTACCTTTCAAAAATGACCTAAACGAAGCCCGTTCCAAAGTTAGTGCTGCCAGGTGCAATATGGCAACACCATTGGATTGTGTTACCAATGACGATCAAGAAGTAGACGACCAGAAGATGTGCGCAATTTGGCAACTCTGGTAAAAGAGAACCAAAAAAGTCGACGCGATTCGCTCAAACGCATTTCTCCCTCGCGCCATAACTTGATTATTTCATACTTTTTACATACTTTATATAATTTTATGTAAACATGGTTTGAATTTCTATAGTTAGATACAATAACATCATCAAAAAACTGCTCGTGTATTGAGATATTCAATGAAGAGAGTAAGAGAGAGAGCAGAGAAACGAGGCTCTTCACTTGTTTTCTTTGTTGGCATTCTACTCCATGAGTAAATTTTCTTCTCTATTTCAAATTCCATACTGTTTGGGATTGCGTTACGAAAGACGATCAAGAAGTAGACGACCAGAAGACGTGCGCAATTTGGCAACTCTTGTAAAAGAGAACCAAAAAGTCGTCAAGATTCACTCAAACGTATTTCTCTCTAACGTCATATCTTGATTATTTCACACTTTTCCCATACTTTATGTGATTTTACCTAAACGTGGGTGGAATTTGTATAGTTATATACAATAACTTCATCAAAAAACTACTCGTATATTGAAGTATTCAATGAAGAGAGTAAGAGAGAGAGAGTAGAGTATGATTAACGCTTCATTTGTTATGTTTGTTGGCATTCGAGTGATTACTTTAGCTTGACGGTACTCAGTTCGTGTAACGTGAGAGCATTATTTCTGGATTTTTCAGTGACTCGAAAAATCCTGTCTTCAATATCTTTCAATTATGCAAAATCATTTACCAGCTGCTATAGAAAAAACGGATCTTTGCTACAGAAAGAGAAATTTTTCAGCATAACAACGGCCCAAAATATACGGTCAAAATCGTTAACACTAATTAAACAGTCAACAATTTACAACTATGAAATGGCCAGCACAGTCACCGGAGTTAAAACCGATTGAAAACTTTTATAGTTTCATAAAATTTCAGCTCGCCAAGTAGCCAGATGCTTCAAAAGACGTAAACAAGTTGTAGGACAGAGTAAAAGAAACTTGGGAAGCGATTCCAACGGAAATTACAGTAATATTTTGCAACTTCGTGTCCCGCCGTATGCAAGCCCTTAAAAAAGCCAAAGGCTACTTGGCAAAATATTGAATCAAAAAACAAATAATTTAGCATAAAACCAGAGTGCAAAATTGTAACATTTGTATAACTTTACAATATTTACTGTTCCCTTTGTATCTATCAACATATAATTAAAATAGTCTTTGTGTGTATTCACGAGAGAACAATAAATTAATTTAGTTAATTGTTTTCTTTTTGTTTTTAATCAAATATTTAAAATATACAAATCTATTTCCAAACTGTGTCAAACCTGTTACAATTTTGCTCGTCACTGTATATATATGTATATTATAGAATTAATATTAAATGATTTTAACGTTATTATCAAAACTCCGATTAAATGTTATCTCGGTAATAATGTAAGCAGTTTTATATATCTTGTTTTAAATTATTCGATTTTATAAAAATCGTTTCCTTGGTTTACCCGATTTAAAATTCTTAATATAAAAGTTATTTATTACGTATTTATTATTAATAACAATAAACTTCAACTTGTATTTGACTTAAAATCAATGAGTTAACATGATATAACTTAAGGTAATTCTACTGATGTTGTAAAGCAATCTATCTACTTTGTAAATAAAATAATAAATTTATTAGCCTAGTAACACCTACTAATTGTTGCTATTATTATTATTATTTATATATAGTATCAGCATAATAAATTACGCCATGTGGTAATTTACATATTTGAATTTTCATAAATGTATAAATTAAAAACAAAATGAAATTGTACTGTATAATTTAATATAACTGCTAGTCGCAATTTTCATAATTATTAATATCATTTATTATTCTGTTATTTCTATAGATCCTTCACTATATAAGTACAATAAAAAAAAAAACAAAAACTATGACAATCGCGATAACAGCTCGAATCAGGGATGATAAAAAAAAATTTAATTCTAATAGATTCTGCTAAAGGGGATTGAAAGGAATTGTTTTTAATACAAACTGATTTATTATGATTATTTTTCAATGGCAAAGAGGATTCCAGTCTTTCTATTCAGTGCATTTACCTTTTTTCCTTTTTATATGAGAATTTATTTTGACTTTCCGTTTCTTCCCGATATTCAGCTCTTATGAAATTTTTGCTCCCATAAGAAATACGTGTATAAAAAATAACAAAAATTTCATGAAGCGAAACTAGTTACACGCTGAAAAAGCTGTTTTTGTTGTTGTTTGGATGCAAATATAACGTGTTTGTAGCTTGTCGAAAATATACTATACTTGCGCCCAAACACGTTGTGTTTGCTATTCAATATAACATGTTTGGGACACAATGATTATTAGGCTATAATATATGTTTTTGAGACTCAAATGTGGATTTTAGTTTGAAAACCTCTGAAAACAAATATGAGACAGACAACAAAGAAACAAAAAAGCAGCAGATATTCATTTCATGTAAACACTGCTTGCAAACATTTACATGTTTTCTGCAATATGTTGTTGGGGTCGTTATTTTTCAGCGTATAGGTCTAGATTTTTTTCTCTAGGCTATGATTTGTCAAATAGAGAATAAACAATTTTTTGTAAAGGAACAAATTCTCTTGTCAAAGAGATAACCCCTCAGTTTGTATAGAAATTTCCTGTAGAAAATGTATTTTTTCAATAGAGAAAATGCCTCCCATTGAAAGAGTATATCGCTTAACATACACGCTGAAAAATTTGTCTTTTTTTTTGTTGTTTGGGTGCAAATATAACGTGTTTGTAGCTTGTCGCAAATATATAATACTTGTGCCCAAACACATTGTGTTTGCTATTCAATATAACATGTTTGGGACACAATGATTAATAGGTTATAATATTTGTATTTGTGACCCAAATGTGGTTTTGTTTGTTGAAAACTGTTGAAAACAAAAACGTGACAGACGCTAAAGGGGAAAAATTCAGCAGGTCTTCAATTCAAGAAAACAATGCTTGCAAACATGTACATGAATCCTGCAATATGTTACTGGGGCTGTTATTTTCCAGCGTGTAGAACAATGAAAAATGTTAATAATACTAAAATACTAATTGCAGAAATAATCCCCTGATCTGTATAGTACATAGGAAGTGGAGAAATATTATTCTAAGAAATAATTTCAGATCGAATCATATATAATGAAAAATACTAATTTTTTTTACTATAATGATATGTATATTCTTCTAGTAAGGCTTCGTCAGAAAATTTCTTCTAATAGTATAGACTTTTTTAATACGTAATTTGATATTTTCTTATCCACTATGATGTTTCCTGCTAACAGAAAATAATTTTTGTCATTAACAAAGAAATGGTTCTTTTTATCAATCGAAAGAATTGTATGTTTCTATGATACAAAAGTTATATCCCCATAGAATGATTCTAATGTGCCTTCTAATTATTCCCATTAGAAAATATATTATCTTTAGAAAATGTGTCGCTAAAGAATGAGAGGTTTTTACAAAGACTTGTTATCTTTGTTAAAACAAAAACCATTTTCTTCTTTTCAAATGGTAACTAAACTATTATTTTCATAAAAATAGGTTGTTCTTAAATAAAATAGATCTTTCATTCTGTGTTAATGTTAACGGGAGTTTCAAATAAAATATCATTACGATAAGTGCTTCACATGTTTGGTTTAACTAACATATACATATGTCAAAATAACATTAGAATGACAACAAATAGTATGTTATGTTCAATCCACCTTGATTTCCCAATGTTAATTACGCCTAAAAATATGCCGTAATTGCATAAAGTTGACAAGCTTCCTCATACCAACTCACCACTCATGTTTGATGTTATCGCAAGAACAGTCTGAAACATTTGGGAACAGGTGGCCGCTTACTCACCACTAACCATTAATCGCCAGTTTTTCAGTCAGTGGTGATCTTCGTTTCTTAGTTAAATTGTGGTTAAACATCCAATTGTGTTTTTTAGTCATTGTTTAACTATGATTTGACCACCCAATGTGGGTTGGTTAATTTATAGTCAGAACCATATTATTTTGACAATCAAAGTGAGAAATGAAGATTGTATACATGTTTCAGACATGCGTATTTGTACACATACCTTGAGTCTAGATCATTAAATTGTTGTGCCTATATAATTGTTTACACATTTTTGTTAAAATGACTTCGATTTTATGCATCTATTTCTTATTTTACATAATTCCATTTTGTATGTTCCCCTTTGTAGTTTTGGTATTTATCCCAAAAATACACGTTTTTCCAATAAGAATACAAGGATTGCCATAATAGTTGACAATATGGCGACTTACATTAAATCACCACTGAAAAACAAAATGCAAAGTTAACCTCTAATTAACTTAGAATTAAGATTAAGTAACCCGATAGTTAACTACCCACTTAAAAACTGGCCATAAGTCGTCGAATTTTCGGTAACAATCGAGAAGTGGTATAAATCGGCGATTGACAGTCAAACTGAAGGCAAGCTCATTTCAGACGGGTAAAGGCATAACTAGTCGAGTAATATTATTATCAAGTGACAAGACAAAAGTGATTGCGTCAGCATAACTACATTAGTTGGGATATTTATTAAATTTGGTGGGATACATTACATTTCGATAACTTAGACTTTTTGCGAATGTACACTTATTCATTAACTCAAAATATAAATATAGAGTTGCTCTAGATTTTCTCTAAACCTCTATTAAAATGTGCACCTCCTCTCTTTGGGGGCAAAATGGAGACAAACACTTTTTACTGTAGCAAGGACGTCTCCTTGTTTTTGCTACATAAAATATTTTCCTTGTTTTGTTTATCTACTTTGCCTTGTTAAAACAAAGTATATTTCGTACACACATAATCTGCCCTTATCCCATGCCTGACTTAAAGTGGTTCGTACTTGTCGAGTTTGTGTCTCAAGTCTTTTGTTTTTGTTCAACCGTAAAATACTTGATTTTGTTTTAAGGGGGAAAACATTTGATACTGATTAATTAAATTATTTAACATTAATCATATTTTAATTCTTTGCTATTAGAATTAAGTAATAGGATATTTTTACAACGCGATACCCGGTGATGATAGTATTGGTAAATCGCAATAGCTTAAATGTAATAGACAACTAGTCATGGGGATTTTTCATTAATAACATTTTTATTGTGTTATTTACATTTCTTTGGGCATATACGAGTACAAACAATGTAGATGGCCAAGAAGGTGGGAGGAGTATAAAAATTCCAATATTAAGTCATACATAGTTTTTAAACTACCCATAAAGGCAGACATTTGCGGCAGTTGAATTGGTAACCTTGTCTCATTATGATGATTTTTATGATCCACATAACAAGATGTTAATAATAAAAATAAACAAATTTGAATAAAGTCGAAGTGTTGGTTCGTGTGTCGCCTTAACAAATTTCTTTTTGTTTACACTTGTAGTTTTTTTTTCAAGATTATATAAAAAATAACTACTCAAATAGTTGGTAGATCTTCTCCGCCTCCCCCCCCCCCCAACACCGCGACATTAACTAATAATAAAAATTCACGCTTACGTGCTATTGACGTGTCTTGGCAAGGGGAAATAATTAATTATTTAGTACTTATTAATATGAAAATTAGACTGGGCATGACAAATGTGGTCTTGCTTGGAAGCTTTTATATGCTGTACGTATCTACTCGTACATATTTGGACAACACATGATGATGAGTTTGTTTAATGACTATGACAAGTATGAGGTACTTCCACTTTCATTGAGATAATTTGGAGCGGTTTTCGGTTCTGCCATGAAATATGGCCACTTGTTTTTACGATCTTGGTAATTTAAGTAAAATGAGGGCGGGGAGGATACATGGAATGCTGGTAAGAACCGACTTCAGTTGCTTTATTTTTTAATTAATATGCAAGCATTACTTATTATAGATGGATAGATGGTTAGATCCGAGTTGCTGTTAGGATCTTATAATAAAATCGCTTTAACTAAGTTCAATATTTTCATGTAATAATCGAAATACAAGTTAACTGCATTCTCCCTGCATTATGACACGTCCGTAGTTGGTAAAGCGTTTTGTCCAGTTTTTTAACTTAAAATTTTGACCTTGGACGAATATTTTGGTATTGATGGTTTTGAAAACAAGAAAACTTGTTTCGCCATCGCAACACGTATGGTGAAGATGTATAAGTAATTGGATCATACTGAAAGCCACTTGGGTTTCCCCATGTGCATGCAGTTTTTCCTATTTTGGTGAAACTGGGGTTTTACTTTCTTTTTAATAACAACATCAAACTGTTGCTAAATAACAAAAATTATTAGATCATAGATGTTGATGAGAACATTTGCTGTTGTATGGGGGGTACCAAACAGGACGTGATATGGGAAGAACAGGGCGTCCTTTTTCAGTAAATGACTAGCGTTTGGCAAAATACAGATAATACTAAATTTCATTAAGGTGTTATCTTGCATAGTGATGGCGACACTATCGAGTACTTATCCATGTAGAAGATTCTCAAAATACCGTCCGGAACCGGTGTAAAACTGTAGGTTCCAATCAGTGAGTATAAGATTAGCACGCGCACAACGCACTGATTGCGAGAAGCTCTCCACAGTCATGGGATGTAATGGGGAACTATTTATTTATTTAATTTGTATCTTCGTGGACGGACAAATTTTCTAATTGTCCTATTTTTAAATTACAATAAGAGACCCAGTTCTCTTTATTTTACCAGCCCAGTACAAAGTTCACACTTTACAAGATGTATTTTTCCATTTTTTTCATTATTCGACCTTTTCCTGTCTCGCCTTTTCCCGTTTGAAATGAGACGGTTTTCAGTTTCGCTGCAAGACAGTTATTTATACCAAAAAAAACCAGTTGCGCTGTCTGTTCTCGACAGTAACGCTGTCTGTTCTAAATTGGTCCCAAAAACCCGGCATCGACTTAATGGTGAGATGCCATCTGTTATCAATTATATCAGACTGTTCTTCCCATATCATCAAAACTGCGTAGTAACGCTGTCTGTTCTCGATTGTTCCCAAAAATTCAACAACGAATTATTGGGAAATGCCATCTGTTCTCAATTGTTTCAGACTGTTATTGCGATATCATGAAACATGCGTGGTGAGTTGGTAGATATGAGGTAGCTTTTCAACTTCAACAACGACTGCATACTTTTAGGCGAAATTAAAAAAACCGTTTCCCATTACATCTCATGAAAGGATTGGGAGAGTTTCTCAGAGCAAGTGAGCTGCGCGCTTTCTAATTTTTCACTCACTGATTGGGGCCTACATTTTTACACCGGTTCCGAATGGTATTTTGAGAAGATTTTTCATGACTAAGTACTCGATAGTGCAGCCATCACTAAGCGAGGTGGCCGTCGCCGAAGGAAAATGTAAGGTGGTCAGAGCAGGGATCGAACCCACGTTCTCATGCACAAGGGCCGCGCACACGAGCCACTGCACCATAGGCGTAATTGACTTTGGGAAATCAAGGTGAATTGTGAATTGAATTGTGAAATGTTTGGTAAATGGAAGTTAAATCAAAAATTTAGAGTTTTTTATCGTAACAATATATTGGAAATAAAATTAAAAAACGATTTTGTACTAAGTTGTCTACTTGCCCAAATTTCTACTAAAACGGGGTGTACGCTCACATTCAAACCCAAACAAAGTTTATGCAAATAATGATTAATAACAGTTTCATTGTAATCGGTAGCCGACAGACTGACATTAACATTTCCTAAAATTAAGTCACTTCAAAAGGGTGTATGACACTTCTTCTATGCGTTGCATTTCTTTCCCTATCAATTGATTTATAGTATATCTCCATTCCTATGGATGGAGGTATAACAATGATTACCTCTCTGAAATCTCCATCCCCATTGTAACACTCAGAATTAAATTTAAAAAATATTTGCTTGACAACAAAAAATATTTTTTTATTGACCTATTTTGTTTATGAGTTTACCCAAAAAAATCAGATGTATTTAGCCAAGAGTTTTGTCCTGTTTTGCAATTTAACATTTTGACCTTGGCTGAATTTTTTGGTCTTAACGGTTTCACAATGCTCAGCTGAGCAATCAAGAAAACATGTTTCGCCATAGCAGCATGCAGATGCAGACGGATCATACTGGAAGTCTCTTGTTTTCCTACATGTATGAAGTAGTTAGTCTTTTGCTGAAATTGAGTTTAATAATAATCGTTTTAATAATATTATGAAACTGTTGTTAAATAATCAGCACATTTAGATCATCGATATTGATTAGAACATCTCTCTATGGATAACATAAATGTAAATCGTTAAAATTATATCGAAATTTTGTTGATTTGGTTTTCAATTTCTTATAGGTTTTCTGGTGTTAACAGACTAGTCACTTGAGCATCATCATCATTAGCTTAACAGCCTCCAAATGTAAGTCTTGTATGTCTTAAAACTTGATATCAACATGTGTGTAATTTTCCAACAAATAAAAGAAGCTTGGCAACAATTGTTTTTGTAAAATTGTGTCAAAAAAGTTTTTTATTA